>JARHVA010002012.1:705000-1245000 GCA_037957365.1 Torreya grandis | reverse complement strand
ATATATGTGTGATGTCATATTAGATACAATATTACATTACATGATCTATGTGACTTTTGCATGTATTAGTGACTATAATACACATGAGTTTGGTTGAATTCTTAATATCCACACTATCATTATTTTTCCTTCCATGAAGGGAAGGGCCACTTCTAGTGGGGAGGTGAGGGGGATACCGATAATTTATTGTTGGAGGAAAAGCACCCCAGCGATGCTTTTCCTATTTTTAGTTGATCAACCATTTTAGATGCATACTCATGGCTATTGTATTTATTGTTGAGATGTATTATTAAATTAAAATGTTCTTTTATACTTCCTACCATATGGTATTATAACATACAGTGAAAAAATTGTAATATTTGTATGTTTAGTATTTTTGTTATTAGATATAGAAGTGGTTATACACTTGTACATAATTCATGATGCTGAAAATAATAGTAGTTGTATATACATGTTTAACTATAAAAATATATTATTTTAGTTTACTATTGTACCAATCACTCAACATATGTGTTATGAGATAGATTTTATTTTTTACACTATCAAATATTGTTTGAAAGCTAAATATATTATATCTTAACCGATGGGTTAGTTATACTTTCTACACGTGTTATTTTAAATGAATTTAGTTATCAAATAGTAAATAATTATTTTAATTAATGAATAATATTATATTTGAAGTATGTTAAAGTTAAAGTAAAAAAATATGTGTTTCTTTAGTAAAACCTAATGGGGTTATAACAATGTGGTATCATAGTATAGGTTAAAATACTTGGATCTAATGAGTCTACTAATGTAAATTATTTCTCCTATTTTAGTAAGGTTAATGTTCAAGGAATATTGATTATTAAGGGGACCTCTAATGAGAATCATCATGTTAATCTTAATCATATAGAATTCAAAAAAAATTCAAAACTTGATCAAATCCTTGTTGTCATGAATGAAATAAGAGACAGATTAGTAGTCATAGAGAAAGAAGTTCATGAATAAATTGAATAAGAATAACTAGAATAAAAATCAACTAATCAAGAATATCCATAGGATTAGGGACATGATGAGGAGAAATAGTTAGTAAGAGTTCAAGTAGCTACAAAACATGTGCAAAATATGAAGAAAGTTAATCCACCCAAGTTTGATGGAATAGTGTTAGGTGATGGAGTTGAAACCTAGATTATAGATATAAAAAATATTTTGAAATTCAAAATTATTCTAAGGTAACCAAGATATTTGGGGAGCATACCAATTTTCTAGTGAATCAATGACTTGGTGTTCCAATAAGAAGCAAGATATGGATCTTGACTCTACCACCACTACTTAGGAGTAGTTTGTAATCATGTTTAGAGTTTGATGGCTACCAAGTTTTACTTTGATCAAAATTTTATAGATTTATAAAATATGAAACAAGGATATATATTAGGAAATGGGTATTGGGAATATTTCACAAACTTTTTAAGTATGTACCTTAGTACCAAAAAATTGAACATTTGTAGATTACAAAATTTATCATGAATTTAAAACTCTAAATTGGATGTGAAAAGGATGTCCATGTGCCATCCACCATGGATCGGGTCTTTGATAAAATGGTTGAGAAAGAATAAAAATTGAAATCACTTTTTAAAGTTACAAAAAAAATCAAAAATAAGTTTGGAAGCTCAAAAACTACTTTCAAAAAAAGAATAGGAAATAGAATTAGAATTACAAGAATGTGTTCAATAGTCAAAATGTGAGGTTCAATAACACTTTAGTGAATAAGAAACCTAGATATGGTTTAAAAGAAGGATTTAAGGGATGAAATAAAATCTAAGAGGAAGGGACCACCTGGAAAATGTTTTACATATGGAGGAGACCATTATTCTAAGGACTATCCTTAATGGAAGATAGAGAGTAAAAATAAGAATTCATCTACCTCTACATCATAGCTGGGAACCTTCTAGCATTGAATTGATGCAGTTGTTGAAAATCATCAAGTTAAATTTTGAATTTATCTAATTGAAGTATCAAGTACTTTATTTGGACATCATATTTATATTTTAATATATAAAGGATCCACTTAATGTTTTATCTCTCCTAAAATATTAAGTAAATTATCTATGAAAGTTGGTATATAGAAAATGCTTGATTAGTGTAGTACATGAATGAATCTAAGGTCAAGGTTGACATGTGTTTTATTAAGGCTAAGATAAATTTGTCAAAATTCATCGTGGAAGTTTGTCTTTATGCAGTACCATTGGGATCCTATGACATGATCCTAGGAGAAAAATGGCTTTTTAGGCATAAAGCTAAGATCGACTACTTTCTTAAGAAGGTTAAATTCTTAGATGATTTTGGGGATAAAATCTAAATTCAATGAGAAAAGAGAGAGTTGAATCTAAGATATATTTCAACCATTCAATTAAAAATATATAAATGAAAGGATGTCAAGTATTCTTGGTTAAATTCAATGAAATCAAAAAAACTAAGGAACCCTCTATTGAAGACTATCCCTTTCTACAAGAGTTCTCAGATGTTTTTCTATAAGAGTTACTTGGTTTATCTTATAAAAGGGAATTTAACTTCATTATTGATATTATTCTATGATTGAAACCTTAATCTAAGGCTCTCTACAAAATGACAATTGAATTAGTTAATTTAAAATCCCAACTTTAGAAAATGTTGGCCAAAGATTTTATTTAGCCAAGTGTTTTACCATGGTGTGCACATATCATTTTCATAAAGAATAAGGATGTAACCCTTTACTGGTGTATATATTACATGATGTTAACTAAATTAACCATTAATAATAAGTATCCCTTGCCCCACATTAATGATCTATTAGATCAAATAAGAGGTGTGACAGTCTTTTCCAAGATTTACCTTTAAGATGGGTATCATAAATTGAGGATTAGGGAGGAAGATATTCTAAAAAGAACCTTTAAAATCACATATAGACATTATGAATTCACAATTCTTCTTTAAGGGATAATAAATTCACCTATAAAATTCATTAATCTCATGAATAGTGTGTCTAGAGATTACCTTGATCAGTTTGTATTTGTTTTCCTTAATGACATCCTCATCTACTCTAAAAGTGAAGAGGAAGATATTAAGAATTTATGTTTGGTTTTGAAATTATTGTAGAAAGACATAATATTTATGGGAAATTGTTTAAGTGTGCTTTTTTTTTCAAATAAATGTACAATATTCAAGATATATTATTTTTATAGAAATAATGTTAGTAGATCTAACTGATATTAGAGCCATCATGGAAAGGAAAACACCTAAGCATGTGCATGATATGTGTAGCTTTATGGGTTCAATAGGATACTAAAGGAAATTTATGCCAAACTTATCTAAGATATCAAATCCAATCACCTTTTTGTAATGAAAAGAATGACAATTTTTTGGTCCAATAAGTATGAAGAAGCTTTTCAAATATTGAAAATGAGGCTTACTTCAACAGAAGTGTTACAGATTATAGATTTAAATGGTCATTTTATATTAATAATTTATGCTTCAAAAGATGGTTTAGGATTATTTCTTATTTAGGATGGCTCAGTTGTAGCTTATGAATTAAGTAAATTGAAACCTTATGACACAAACTATACCTGGCATGACTTAGAGTTAGTTTTCATAGTGCATGTTTTATAAGTATGGAGGCATTAATTGTTGGGAAAACCTTTTCAGCTTAAAACATATAACTTGGGGCTTAAGTAAATATTTACCCAACCCAATATTAATGCTGGTCAAAGATAATGGTTATAATTCATGACTAATTATGAGTTTGACATTAGCTATATTAAGGGAAAATAAAATAGTGAAACAAATTCCCTTATTCGTAGAAGGTACTTTACAACTTTAACTACTATCAAGAGTACATTTTGATATTGGGTAGTGAAGTTCTCCCTAGGAGATGAATTCTATGAATAGGTAAAGAAAGATTTATTAGAGGAGTCACAAGATCATATATATAAAGGATTTCAATTTGAGAATGATGGACTTTTAAGATATAATGGAAGGTTTTATGTGCCTAACAAAGAAAATTTGAGGATTACCATGTTAAAGGAGAGGTATAATGCTCCATATTCAGGACATCCTAGTGTAACTAAGCTCTTATCAAACCTAAGACCATTGTATTTTTTGAAATGTGTCAAGAAAGATGCAACAAATTTTGTATCAATATGCTTATAATGTCAGTGAGTCAAGGCTAAACATGTGCATTCTTTTAGATTTTCATACCCATATTTCATACTATAACTGAAGTAGCAAGTTATTATTATGAACATTGTCCAAGGTTTTCCTATGTCAATGAATTGCTATGATATAATATTGTTGGTTGTTGATAGACTCACCAAAGTAGCACACTTCATTCCAAGTAATTTGACATATGATACACCAATGCTTGCCAAAAGGTTTTTAAAGGAAGTTATAGATTACATGGGTTTCCAAAAAATATAATTTCATATAGGTACCCTAGGATGAGATCAAGGTTTTAATAAAATCTTAATGAAACATTAGGTACATAGTTTAACTTTAACATAACTTACCATCTAGAAAAAAATGGGTAAATTGAAAGAGTAAATCAAATATTGTAAGATATTCTGAGGATGTATTGCATGGAATAGAAATACAAATAAAAGAATACATGTCATTGATTGAATTTACTTATAAAAATTCATTTTATTCAGTATTAAAGATGACTCTTTTTGAAGTGTTATATTTTATAAGGTGTATAATACCAATCAAGTGGGTTAAACTAGAGGATAGAGTGATATTTGGACCTAATATGTTCATTAAAATAGACAAATAGAAAAAAATAATAAGACAAAGATTGGCTAAAGCCAATGATAGGAATAAAATCTATGTTCATAAGGACAACAAATCAATTCTCAATTGGAGAGAAGATTTTTATATGAATCATGTATGCACTTAAATCTGCTCTCTTCATTTAACATCACTAATATTACTATTAGTCGATACTAATTCCACTTATCTAATATATCCCCTTTAATTCCATCCTAAAATCTTCTCTTCTAATCATCTATATAATATCCCCCTTTATCCCTCTTCATTTACTAACCTTAGTCCTATCCCACTTCTTCAATAATTTCTCATAATCCCCATTATCCCATCCTAATCCTATTTATATATTTTTTGGGAATTTTAAATTTCCATGGCCCACCTACTAGCCTTTTCCTAGGCTATCCTACACCCCTAGTCCCTAATCACTCACCTAATCCCTACCTAATCCTAATTAAACCCTAATAAGGATTCTAGAATTCTCTAATTCTAGAATCCTCTCTATTCTCACCCCTCCTCTATAGAATCCCCTAAATCTAAAGGCTTTCAATAAATTTTAAATTCCTTTTAATTATCCACCCTAGATCTCCATGGTCTAACTTTGAATTTCAACCAATGATTTCTCCCTCCTTCTATTTAAACAAATCCACTCCTCCATGGAAGATCATCTAGAAAATTTATGTCCAACTATTGAAGTATTTCATCCATAACATCTTCATGTCAATCTAATCCTTCAATCATAGGCATCCATTTAATCCATTATCAAACATTCTTGATCAAGCAATCACCATGTCCATATCATGAATCTAAGGTAATCAATCCAATTCCTCTTATTTTTTGTATATGTTTAATCATGATTTAGAGTATTTAGCTTTAGGATTATAATGCTAATTTTAATTACGAGTTCATATATTTCATTTGGTTCTAATTGCTCTAGATATTACTTAGGTAGTTTGATATTTGAGTAGCTTTAGATTGATTTCATATTTTTTTCTAATACATATTTGCCCACAAGGATAAGATCCTTTTATGATTCCTTATGATGAGTGCCCCATTTCCCAAAGGTTTTGACCCCATTCAACTCATTTCACTTGAATCCCAAACCCATTCATATGAATCCCATTCCAATCCTCCATCCACTAGTCATAACCCATAAATTTCCTATTCTCATACTAGCAAATACGATCCAATTTTGGCCACCCCATCTACTAGTAGTCCATTTGCCCAGTAACATCAACAACCATCAAATATAAAGTCTAATGCTTCTACATCCACATCACAAAAGGAATTGGGACCTTATACTCCCCTTCCTATATCCTTGGAATCCTTTTCCAATAACTTGTTGCTACTAACATGATGTTATATCCACCTATATGGCATCTTGATCCCACTAAGCCTAAGTCATCTAGGTACCAAGCTAATCAATATTATGCATATCATCAAACATGGGGACATATCATTAATTAATGTCATAACTTCTAATAATATGACCAATACCTCATTGACCATGGTGACATAGTAATTGAAGATAAATTAGATGCATCTACATCCTTGGGTGAACAAGAAAAGGAATTCTAAGATTCCATTCCTGGTCACAATCAAGACCTTCCCTTTCCAAGATAAGATCAAGACACCACATCCATCAAAGAC
Organism: Torreya grandis; assembly: GCA_037957365.1. Classification (NCBI taxonomy): domain Eukaryota; kingdom Viridiplantae; phylum Streptophyta; class Pinopsida; order Cupressales; family Taxaceae; genus Torreya; species Torreya grandis. The sequence continues at coordinate 1,238,574 of JARHVA010002012.1, read as the reverse complement.
AAGTCTATTCCCCATGAACCTAGTCCTCATGAACCCTTTCATTATCCTATTTTGTCAAATCCATTAATCTTCCATCATCTCCTTCTCACCATCATATCAAAAACCCATTTTGAGAGGTCAATCACGGACAATAATTCCTTTACTCATAGCATTGCATATTATACATCAGAGTCAGCAATGGATCCAACATAAGTATTTGAATCAGATTCCTCATTAGAAACATCATACCTTATAATTACTATAGTATATGATGATAATGTATATATTTTTAAAGATACCTCTAATCTAGATACCTTGAATCTATCACTAGGCATACCTATGGATCCTGATTAGGATGATGAAGTCATAACATATTTCTTGAAAGCTTTATCTATATAAGATTGTTAGAGTGAATCTAATCCTCCTTTAGATGCATATATTATAGATAGTCTTATTGATCCTTTTTCTGATCTTGAGGAGATTTTCTCTAATGTCAAAATTGGGTCTCTTAGAAACCCTTACCAAGACCATGCTTCCCCATCACCACTCATTGACCTCAGCATACCATCTCTACCACCTTTATCCATCATATACTCCTTTCTTCCTATCAATGATCAGTTAATAACCTCCCTCCATAAGGATGAATAGGAACATACATCATTAGACTTATCCTTGAGTAATATAAAATGTGCCACAAGTACAAAGGTCCAAGACCATATTCAAAAATTCAGTCATAATAATCAAGTCATCTTTGATCCCATCAATCAAAATCAAGAAGCACCAAATCATTAGCTTAATCCAAAAATATCTTCCCCTAATGAAGCCTAAACTCAAGCATTAGGGGACTATCAATGTCAATATGATCATTATATATCAAATTAAAACTCAATCTCCCCTGGTGAAGCCCAAAATCAAGCATAAGCATATAGTTAAAGTCAAATCCCATCAAAAAATAAATATAATTTCAAAAGAATTAATAACATGGTTGATAATCCATCAAATGATCTGATCAAAGATAAAATGCATAGTCAAAATGTTATATATATATATATATATATATATATATATATATATATATATATATATATATATATATATATAAAATTATTTTGTCACATGACACCAATCAAATGAATAATGTCTAACATCTCCAACAATGTATACGATTGATAGTCATAATACCCAATCACCCATCACACCCTCTTATCATAAACCCATAAACCAATCATTTCTATCATCCATTAAAGTATTATACATCCCATCAAGATCTAATAACATCCATACCTCCCATCACCCTCTTAAGCAACATTATCTCTCCTAAGGGAATAATGATACCTAGTCTAGATATCTAGATGGGTTGTAATCAAGAATCACTCTATGTCACACAGACCCCAATACATCTAGTAGTGAAACATGGTCCTGCTATCACGCATCCCTATAATAAGTGTTGGTTAGGAATCTAGGTAGTATCAATAATCTTACATCTATCCCTTCTCCAATAAAATGAGATGACCACTAAAGTCATAAAAATCAAACAAATTGAAAAAAAAATCATTCCTCCAATGGTGTAAACTAGTTTTATAGCACCTTGGGCAAGTACCATGATGAAAACTAGTTTTTAGTGTCATGGTAAATAATCTATTGTTCATTGTGTACCTTAATACTTGGGGGTAAAATCCATTTATTTCATATCCCTTATAACACCCATCCCTTGTCAATCTCATTTGTATCATATCCCTTTGTCTATATCATGCATCCCTTTTTATTCTTGACCTTTGTAAGGATGAGGAAGGTGTCTTCAGAAATGTTTTGAAATCATCTTGACATATCCTTTAATGGACACTCAAGAAACTAACCATCCCATTCCTTCATGGTGTGTTCATTAGCAATCCTTAGTCCATTATTACTTGTCTTTCATCCCTTTTTTCACATTACCCTCATCCTTTTATCATCCCATTAATTGTTCCATCCATCCTCATCTTATTTTCTAAGTTTTGTGTTCCCTTTTTTTAGTAACCCCATTTGTATAGTGTACATGCATATCCTAAAAATCCCTAAAAAGTGAAATATTATAAAAAAACTAAAAATCATAAAATATAAAGAAACCAAAAATAATCCAATGTGTCTTGTCTTATGACTAAACCCCTAGTCGCATTCATCTCCATCACATCATAAACCACCTCTAATACCAATCCCATATATCTCATTGTCCTTATCCCCATCCAATATCCATATCCTATTTTCCCATTCCTAATCCTTGGATACTATATTTCATCTTGAAACCAAATCTTGGTGGTCACCCATCCCTCCATATTTTTCTCATATTTTGACTAGGAATTATCAACATACACAACCTTGTCAAATAATTTAGTCTATAACCCATCACCACCCTATCAGTGCCTCTTCATACATAGCACCCATACAATCCCTATTTTTCTAAGGTATTTGAAACCATCACTTCCCTATCATTTCCACTTCATACCTAGCACCCATCCAATCACTATTTTTCTAGTGTGAAAGGTATTTGATCCCATAATTTCCTACTCTTCTTACCAGATTGGACCCTTATAAGGCTTTATCTATTAGTAATACTTGGTTATCTTAAACATCATTTTCCAAATCACCTACTTTGACCACTCTTAGATTTGATTTATAGACCAAATTAGTATTTAAAACCTCATCATCACTCATCACATTTCACTATCCTAATCCAAATATGACTCCTTATCCTAACCCTAATCTAGGTCCCCAAATCTATATCTTAATCCTCATCCAAGTCCCTCACCTAGTTTAAAATCCTACATCCTAATCCTAATCATCATCCTTAGTCCATTCCAAATCCATAATCCACAATCACATCATGATCATCCTAGTCCATCACATCAACTAATCACTCATCCCATCATTAGACAAGACATCATGCCATTACATGTGCATACTTGTGTGTGTTACTTGTTTGTTCTATTTGGATTATTTGCATGTCTTTTATCATGTACATATTTGACTATATTTGTCTTGTGAATTTTTGTTGCATTATGTCTCTTTTTTATTTATTAGGTAATAAACAAGGATTTTATGATGTCCACAAAGATATAATTATGATTTTATGAGCCCTTAATGCTGGAAAGTTCACTATTTTCCCCCTTTTCTACACTTTGGCACAATGTCTTCTTGGTCATGCTTATATCATGGGGCATACTACCAAGTGCCATATTTATCAAATTACTGAGACTATGATGAGCCTTATGAAATCTATGATGGCTTGTTCATTTATCTACTCATCTAATCATCCTTATTACATCACTAATATAATCCTCATGACCCATCTGACTAACATCCAATCTTTGTTTTACTCATATCATCATCTAAATCACATCTTCTAATCATGAATCCTCATCATCATCATTAGCTTCTTTTCCATTAATTATCATTTATCCCCATGTCAAAACTACATTAGCTTGAGGTCTTTTTATACTATCTAGGTATCACTTGGCCACTTTTCATTGTCTAAGGAGAGCTCAGCCACTATCTCACTTTATCCACTCTCATCTCTTTCTTCATCATTATCCATCACATATATCCTATCTTTCATCATCCTTTCATCTTGCATTAGTCAAATATTTGAGCTATAATATCAATTAATTATAAATTAATCTATTTATCAATCACCATCCTCATAATCATTTCACTAATATTTTTTTCAATCACTCATACCTATCGATTGGGCCCAAAAAGTCACAACTTCCATCTATTCTTTCATTAGTCATCCATAATCACCAATTGATCAAGTTAGCATATATCATCCCCTTGTTTATATCCTTGTTATTGGAATCATCATTATTAATCACATTGTGGCTCATTGATTTGAATTCTAGTCTAATTCTTCTCCTTTGTCTTTTGGTGAATCGATCATATCATTTCTTATCTTTCATCTCAATCATCATGTCACTCAAATTTAGCTTTAAGCTACACCCATCATTAATATTATCTAATCTTTGTATAGCTTAGCGTATATCTCTCTCTTGTATGCATCCTTGCTCATGATATGTCTAAATTTTGTAACCTTTTAATCTTATCATCATCATGTTATGGTTGATTCCCCTTAGGATGTGTTGACAACTCTGACCAAGTAATCTCTACTCCATGTGCATGTGTCTTTACTATGGGATTTCTCAATTTGTATCTCACTACTTAGGTCAATTTTCATCTTCTTCGTCATCTATCTTGCACCTAGCATCCCATCCCCTTGTTTATCCATCACATCCCACTTCTCATTTTTTTTTTGAGTATCCATCTATCTCATTCTTCCTCACATGTCCCCTTGAGGGGGAATCATATCCTTTAACATAATATTAACTAACATTCATATGACATGGTTTTTGTTTGAAATAATATTACTCCTTCCACTTCAATTCACTCATAATTCCATTTTAAAGAGGGGCAAAATATATGCACCTAAATTCATGTGCTTCATTTAATGTCACTAATATTACTATTAGTTTATACTAACTTTGCTTATCTAATTTATCCCCTTAAATTTTATCCTAAAATCTCCCCTTCTAATCATTTATCTAATATCCCCCTTTATCCCTCTTCATTGGCTAACCTTAATCATATCCCACTTCTTCATTAATTTTTCCTAATTCCCATTATCACATCCTAATCCTACTTATCTATTATTTAGGAATTTTAAATTCCCATGGCCCACCTATTAGCCTATTCCTAAGCTCTCTTATATCCCTAGTACCTAATCACTCACCTAATCCCCTACCTAATCCTAATTAACCCCTAAGAAGTATTATATAATTCTCCAATTCTATAATCCTCTCTATTCTCACCCCTCCTCTTTAGAACTCCCTAAATTTAGAGGCTTCTAAGGAATTTTAAATTCCTTCTAATTCTCCACCCTAGATCTCTATGATTTAACTTATAATTTTGATCATTGATTTCTCCCTCCTTCTATTTAAACAACTCCACTCATGCATGGAATATCATCTATAAAATCTATGTCTAATATTGAATCCATAAGGTCTTCATGTCAATCTAATTCATAGCCATCCATTGAATCCATTATCAAACATTCTTGATCAATAAATCACCATATTCAAATTCTGAGTCTAAGGTAATGTTATCACTTGGTTTTTCACCCTTTGATAATATGCATAATCTCTCCTCATCTAAGTGGCACAATGGAAACACCTCTAGGCTTGTGGGTAGCCTAAGGATGAGGTTAATCTCTAGATAGGGTTAGTTTCTTTGATATACCACTTTGGATTGTAACTAAACTTAAACTTTGGGGATAGAAGGGAGAAAGATAAATGAAATCAAACTATTCTAATATAAATGATACACCACATAAAATTATGACTTCTAACTAGCTGTATATTACACATAAAATCAAGGGACAAACTAAACTTACACATCTCTAATGTGCATCTTCTCAGATCAATGTTACATTATGAGGTTATGGATGAATGTTAAAATATATGAGGACCATAAAATAGGCCTTTAATTTCACTATTGAATATATTAACTCACTCAATCCTTGACATTTTCTATAACACTTCACATGCCTTGCAAGAAAAAGCTTTCCAGCTACAAATAGGATGCAAGAATGAGATAAGATGTTAAGGAATCTATAGTTTTCACAAAGAAAGATCCAAAATTCAATAAAAAAATACTAATAATATTCATGAAGAGGTAAAAATAATTAGTCATATTTATAAAATGGTATGCAAATGAGAAAGGCTTCAGCATACTCAGGTGGAACATAAGTTACAATAGCCAAAATGGCTAGTTCTTATAGAACTTGATAGAGAGAGAATAAGAGAGAAGTCCAAGGGTCACAAGGACACTTTTAAATAAAATAAAATAAGTTACTTATGCATGATAATAGGATATGGTATGAACTATTCAAGGTCAAAAGGAAAAAGTGGCTATCCAAGTCATCAAACTCTTACAAAGTGGCATAAAATTCTCTTAACTGGCTTTAAAAACTACCTTCATGATTTGGCCTTCTTGAACACCTCATAACTAAATAGGAATAGGTAAAATTATTATAATTAAGGGAGAGGATTTTATAAATGCATCTCCATGAATTTTTTGTAGTTTTGGTCCTCTAGAATCATCCCAAAATTAGATATCATCATCTGTTATCAAAAAAATCCTCTTTCATGTACCCTGCACACTTGGCCATAAAATTGGCATCATTTTCTCATTAAAATACATTTTATGGAGTGTATTATACCTTTAAATACCCTACATTTACTTATAATCATTAGTGACACCTTAAAATCACCTCACTTGAAAATCTTCACCCTTCTCACCAGCTTGTCCACTATGTTAGTTTTGACTGGTTGAGATGAGAGCTTTTTTCTAGACAATTAGGAGTTTTTATTTGGAATTAAATTGACATATTGAGTTATTATAATTCATAATATTCTCCCAAATCTTATTTCATCTCTTGAAACATCTTGTAGCCTACAAAACAAATAAAATGGTCAAAAATACCCTATTTTACACATTGTTCATACAAGTACATACAACTAAAAAGAATTGGGAGTATCTTGATGCATTCCTTTATAATTTATAATATTTTTAATGGTAAAAATATTCCATTATATCATCTATCAAACTCCATTTCTCTAAACTAGTCTTGATTTAGGGTTTGCAAGGGTTTTAAACCTGTTTTGAATCTTAAGCTTTATTCATAAAGATCTAACATCCATATTGAAAAAAATTCCAAAATAATGATGTTATAGGACCTTGATAACACCTATAAACTCCTTTTTAATCCATGAAAGGCCTCGTGAAAGATATGAGCATCTAAAACTAGTCTATTGAGTTTGTTTTTACAATTCAGGCATGTCACAGTTAGTTTTGAGCTTTAAAATGGATTATTTAAAACATATCTACCATAAAAAAGATTTAATACCTATATATTAACCCTAAAAACATTATCCAATAGTTTTAAATTCATATCTAAGGCTAGAATTGAATTTGACCTTGCATTTTGAAAACTAGATCTAACCATGTCAAATAGGCCTAACTGTCCTTGAAGTTCAAAGTAGATTTATTGATGTTTTATTTGAATCCTAAGAGATTTAAAATTTATTTTTTATCCTCATAAGCATTTATAAATAATTTATAAATTATAATTAGGTCCATAAGTGTGATTGACCCTTCATTTGGGCACTAGGCCAAAATCTACCTAGTAGGCTTGCTTGTAAGCCTGATGGTCCAGATCATCCCATTGGGTTTCTCCTATCTATGAAAATTTTTCATGATTTATCTAGGTTTTTTATAGATTTAAATACTTCCTTTATAGGTTTAAACATCACCTATTCCATCACCCCAAACCTGCCAGTATATGCATGAGGGGAAGTATCGCCTATCTGAGACAAAACAGGGGGTACTTCCCCTATTCTCTTAGTAAAGATGAGTACTGGAAATAATTATTAAATTTTTTATTACCTTTCACACAAAAATTAGACTCTTTATTATGTTATTTTTCCTCACAAACTCTTTAAAACCCAGAACATACTACTAGTCAAAAAACTACTTGCAGGGTTTACACTTTATGAGTTGTGTATGCCTGATTTAGGATTCTTCTCTAATTGGTTTCTATTATAAAGATATTATAAAAAACACCATGGTAAAAATATATAATTATTAATATCCATTCATCATTACTCCAACCTTCCATTTTACTTCCCTATGCAACTTCCTAATTAGGACTGAGTATCAGCTGACTATGTTGGCCTCAAAACATCACACATGTAGGTATATATTTATATGACATAGGATGAAATAAATGATTAAACACCCATATTTAATCTTAAATTATAATATATATTTATTTTTACCCATTTAACACTTTTTTTGAGATTATACCATCACTTTAGACCCTAATCGTGGTCACTATTTGTCTCAGTCAATAGTAAACTATGTTTTTTTGCCTTGGAAGGGGGGTCACCTATAAGTTTCATGTGTGTTTTATCTTGAGAAAACAAATAATAACCTCATCTAAGTCTCATAAGATAATATTCTACATATTTGGATCATTTTTTTCATTATTATGTAATATCAACACTTATACTTGACTTCTCAGTCCACTGCTACCTACAGTCAATAGTGGTTGACCTCCTTGAAGCAAAAACTTGCAAGTTGGCATTATCCCTTTGAAAGTTATGCTAAAATTTATTTAGGGTCTACTGATACAAATTAAAACATAATTTTGAGACCATTTTTAATGTTCCCATACACAAACTTCCATCCTATAATATATTTTCTTATAGTCAGTTATAGGTGTGTCTCCTTGTGAAGGGCACCTATAAGGGTGTATGGGGGTCTAAAACACAGCCTATCAACATTGTCTTAATAATATTTGTATTTATAGTGTTATTTTCACTAAAAAAATCCATTAAAATAATTATAACATGTATTTTTATCTCCTTGAATTGTTAATATCACTTATACCTTCAAAACCTATAGATTCTATTACTTGGAATCAGGGCATAATTTGACAAGTTTGAGCCTCTCAACAATGAATCTCCATTACTCATCTTTAATTAATTATTTTAAAGTCTCTTATACTATATGGAGGATAAAATCTAAGAACATTATGAGTTATAAAAGGCATCGACAACATTGTAACAAGATATCAACAAAAACTTGAAGAACTCTATTTTGCAAATTTAGGGACAAAAGGCCTAAAACTCAGTCATCATCCTTTTAAATTCATTATCAACCTTGTATATAAACCTATCAATCTAAAAATCTATATCATGATTTTTCCAACCTAATACAACCTTAATAAGGGATCAAATACTTATTTCAACACTTCAAAATGACCTTTTGACTTTCTATCAAGACCACTTGTAGGTGGTTATTCTGGTGTGCAGGCAGTAAAGTGGATTTAGGTAGTGAGCATTGGTTTTGGTCATTCATGAGTTGAAAACTTGTTTCATACTTCCAAATATATTATTTATATTTCAAATAATTTTAAACAAACTTCAAAACCTTCTTTACAATGTGGAATCTCCTTCATGACACCTGTAAATGATGTTTAATGGTAGACTAAAAGCATATGTTGCACATGACTTCTATCATAGACCACTTATTCTACTTGGAAGATTTAAACTAATTTTATTGATTTTTAACACATATAAACCTATTTATACCTCTAATATAGCTCCATGATCACACTAAACATGTTCCACACACATAATCATCATGACTGCAAGTAAGGGTGAGCAAGGAATTGACTATGAAAAAAGGCATAACTAAATCACTTAATCCAATCCTGATGTAGTGGGATAAAAAAAATAATGGAGGTAATAAAGATAACATTTTAAGAATTGAAATTAAACCATCATAATCCCTTGAATCCATTAACAAAGCATGGAAAAATAGAAAATGGTGGAAGCCTATCTATCATCCCATATGAGACCAATTTGCAAACCTGAAGTGATTGGCTCATAAAATCAAATTTAAATGTGAAAAAAAGTTTGGAAATAATTTTATGAGGTAAAAATCACATGAATTAAATCTCAAAAACTAGTTCATATGAAATTTATCAAACCAAGGCAAAACTTATAGGGTGCATGAAATAGAAAGTAGAAAAGTATAGTCAAATTCATGAGGATGGTTCATTAAGCATAAGCCACCATATTTAAAATATTTATATGAAAATTAAATTATCTAAGTTTAATTCCACCTCCCAAAGTATTTTGATCTAAAACCTCCTCTATTGGCCATACCAAGTACAAACCTGAAGACTACTTTTACTTTCCAAGAAGGGTGAAAAAGGAGCAAAACGGTTTTGGGCCAAAAATAGAAATTTCAAAGAATGTAAAGAAATTATATGGATATAAATAATCTAAATATTCATATTAAAACCTTCTCCCATGTGTCACACTTCCCCATGAGTCATACAAGTTCAAAACTCTCCTTTTTTCTCAAGAAAATTGTCCCTTCTTCTGAAAAACCTACCACCTTTCAATATGTCAGTTGATTAAGACCTCTTGGGACACATGGGATGTGACATCATCTTTTTAAACCTTCAAACTTCCCAAAAAATCTATATAAATCATTAAATGCACATTTTTGACCTTCAAATAACCCAAAATGACTAAAATGACTAAGGACCAAGGTTAGTATAACATCAAATGACATTAATTAACCTATAAAACATCTTTTGACATATGTATTAGATTCCTAAAACACCTAAAAGTCAATTTTTTACCTAAGGGTGCCCCAATTTGACCTAAAGGTCAAAGTTTGTCAACAAATTAGTGATTCATAGGGTTAACATGCCTGCTATGCTAACTAGACCAATAGCCTTATCAATCTATTGGGTGTAGGGAGTCACTTGAAGTCTAAGACACAAAAAGAGGAATTTGACCATAGGCTTTGATCAAGACAAGACCACTAATTACCTCAACCATACAATGTAAATGACACACACAAAACAAGGTAACAAACTAAAAATACACACACACTCATGTGCTCAAAGCACTTAGGGGAATCAGAGAACAAACTAATATGCAAAAATAGGAACTAATCATACCTAATTTTTGGGATCAAAAGGAAATTTTCTTGAATCTCCTTCTTCATGATAAGAATCATAGTGCTAAGCATGTTTCTCCTTGAATTGGATGATTAGTAGATCAAACCTATTCTTTAGCACTTCACTTGACCTAATTTCAACTATATAATATTCAAATAGGTCTCCAATGTAGATATATTCCTCTTAAACATATTCACATACTTCATACTTCTTCCCACTCTTCATTTCATGGTCAATTTTCGTCTTTGTTGTAGGCATGGCTTCAAGAAGATTGGTTTCTTGTTCCTTAGAAGATTAGGGCCAATAATATTTTGTTTCATCCTTCAAGAGATGATATGTTTCTCCCAAATAATTGAGAGGATGATATCCCATCTTTATGATTTCAAAAATTTCATCATGAGATGCATATGCCTCTTGTAAGTATAGATTTGAAAGATTGCCTTTCCTTTGCATACTTACTTGAGTACCAAGGTTGCCTTCTCCATCTTTGACTAAATCATAGCCTCCTTGAAGAAGAGTATATCTTGCTCCAATTATTGCAAAAAATACATTAAAATTCTAGTGTATATATTTTTCTTGTCCATCCATGATATCTTGCAAAGTGTTGGAAGAGCTAATGATCATTTCTTCCTCTTTAACAAAAGGAGAACATTCTTCCTCATCAACCCAATCAGAAATTTCAACATAAGAGACTACCTCTTCTTCATCATTTAGGACCTTTTGATTGATCTCAAGTTAAATCTCAACTTCCATAATACTACTTTTGTTCTCAAGGGCTGAAGATTCTCCATTTATTTCTCCTTATTTGTGATTCCAAGGCTAGGCATTTTGAAGTCATGTGACTTAGTCCAATGAGGCTACCAAGGAGCTAGAGTTTATTCAAGCAAGAGTTCTATTTTTTTGTCAACCAAATAATCATATTTAAGTTCTCACACCATAGGTCCATCAAGGAAAAGGGTGATGGGGTGAGGACATGATGAACTAGTTAGTGGAGGTGGCACATAGAACTCAAAGTTAGATTGAGAGTGAAGTGTAAGGGATTCTTTTGGAAGCTCTTGAGCAAGGGGAGGCAGACCTTGGGCTAAAAAGACTTGATTGTCTTCCTTCCACTTGATAATCACTTCATTCACATCTAATTTAGCTTTAGCATTCTCTTGAGGGAGGTTAGATGGGTTTTGTTTAGGCATAGGATCTTCTTTTGGGTCTAAACCTTCCATAATACCTTGACTCAACAATCTCATCTTTGACTCTAACTCTTCAATTTGCTTGGCTAGGTTCTCTTAGAAAAGTCTTTCTTGAACTTCATAGGAATCATCATGAGTATAAGTAAAACAAGAGGGAGGAAATGCAACATAATAATTTTCTTGAGGAAGGGTGAGAGGAACTTGTAAAGGATCAACTTCATTCATAACTTCACACTTATTATCAACCAAACTTCTATCCTCTTTCTTTCCCCATGATTCCACTATCTTACTCCAACTTAGAATGTTAGGATTATAAGTCTCTTTTTTAGGTGGTATGGATGTAATGTGAGATGGAAATGAGGGCTTGAATTTTACTTTGCTTCTAACAAGTATTTATTCATATTCATATTAGACAACTCAATTTGCCTATCAATAATAGCTTCAAAACAAGGTTTCTCTTTTCAACTCTCTCTTCCAACTGATTGGGAAAAGGATGACTTTGATATCCTTGATTGGGCTCATGAGTAGGGATCAAATATGGCTAATAGGAAAATTGAGGAAGTGTATATGAAGTTTTATAGGTTTGATGAGGATGTCTTTCATGAAATCTTAGCTTGTCCTCTAAGGAAAAAACTATGCCACTCACATCAAGCATCTCACTTGTGAGATTTTATTAATTAGCTCTCTCAATAGGTACCCACTCTCTTTTTAACAACTCTAATTCATCTCTCACCTTATGAATAAGATGAATAGGAACCTCTATACTATATCCTCTTTATGTATCAAGATTCAACATGTACTTCTAATAGCTCAAAAGAGTTTACTTGAAGGTGTAAATGAATTGGCTTGAGAAGTGACTAGGTAGACTAAGAAGAACAAGACATTGAGAAGGATAGATATAGGACTGATGCACTTCATGAATGGGTTGATTAATAACTTTTTCATATTGATAGGGAATGGCACAAGCTTGAAATGTCTCACCAAGTTGTGTAAAATAATGCTCAACACATAAATTAGCCATGAAACTTCATTGAAAGTAAGAACATAAAGGAAAATATTACCAACAATATTCAAAGGATAACTTGGGATACTTGACCAGCTGATATAACTTTAGAGTCACCATTGATTCTTGGATAGGTGCCTCCAAAGGTTGATTATTGAGAGACAACACCAAAAATATCTCAACTTCTTCGACCAAGAGTCCCACCAGGTGTGCCAAAAACTATTAGCATTTAGATTTTCACCCTTTGAGGAGATACATAAGCTCTCCTCATCCAAGTGGCACAATGGAAACACCTCTAGGCTTGTGGGTATCCTAAGGATGAGGTGAATCTCTAGATAGGGGTAGCTCCTTTGATGTACCACTTTGTATTGCAACTACACCTAAACTTTATGGGGTAAAGGGAGATAGATAAATAAAAGAAAAATATTCTAAGGGAGGTGATACACCAAATAACATGATGACTTCTAACCAGTTGCATGTTATACATGAACTCAAGGGACAAACTAAACATACACTTCTCTAATTTTTATATTCTCACATCAATGTTACATTATAATTATAGATGAATGTGCAAAAATAGGAGGACTTTACAAGAGGCCTTGAATAAAACTAGTGAATATACTAAGTCACTAAATCCTTGAAATTTCCTAGAACACTTCACATGTCCTACAAGAAAAAGCTTTCCAACTATAAATAAGATGCAAGAATGAGACAACATGTTAAGGAATCCATAGTCTTCATTAATCAATATCCAATAGTTAAATACACTAATAATAGTCATTAATAGGTCAAAATAAGTAGTCTTATTAATCAAATGTTATGTAAATGAGTAGGGATTCACCATACTTAGGCGGAGCATAATTTACAATAGCCAAAATGGCTAGTTCTTAGAGAACTTGAGAGAGAGAAGAAGAAGAGAGAATTCCAAGGGTCATAAAGATACTTGTAAATCTTATAAAATTAGTTACCTATACATTAGAAGAGGATATGGGATGAACCATTCAAGTTTAGAATGAACAAGTGGCTATCCAAGTCATCAAACTCTTGTAAAGTGGCATAAAATTCTCTTAACTGGCTTAGAAATATTGCCTTCTTGATTTGGTCTTCTTCAACACCTCATAACTGACTAGGAATAGGTCTAATTATTTTAATTAATAGGGATGATTTAAGTAATTATTCTTCATGTATTGGTTTTAGTTTTGGTCCTCTAAAATCATCCTAAAATGAGATATCATCATCTGCTATCAAGAAAACTCCTCTTTCATGCACCCTACACACTTGGCCTTAAAATTGGAATTATTTTCTCATTAAAATCCATATAATGGATTTAATGACACCTATTAATACTCTCTATTTCCTTAGAATCATTATGGACACCTTAAAATCACCTCACTTTAAGATATCCACCCTTCTCACTAGCTTGTCCACTATGCCAATTTTGACTGGATAAGATGAGAGCTCTGATCTAGACACCTAGGAGTTTTTATTTGGAATTAAATTACCATAATGATTTATTAAAAGTCCTAATCTTCTTCCCAAACCTGATTTCATCTCTTGAAACCTTTTTTAGCCTATAAAACACATAAAATAGTTTAAAATACCATGTTTTTCACCTTGTTAGTACAATTCTATATAGCTAAAAATAATTGGGAGTATATTTATGGAGTCCTTTCCAAGTTAAAATATGTTTCATAGTTAAAATATTCCATTATATCATCTATCCAACTCAGTTTCTCCAAATTAGTCTTAATTGAGGGTTTATAAGGGTTTGAGGCATTTTTGACTCTTAAGATTTATTCATAAAGATTTAAGATCCAAATTGAAAAAAAAATCCATAAGGATGATGTTAAATGACCTTTATAACACCTCTAAACTCCTTGGGAATCCATGCAAGGCCTCATGAAATATATGAGCATCTAAAACTAGGCTATCGAGTTTGTTTTTACAATTCATGCATGTGTGAGTTAGTTTTGAGCTCAAAAATGGATTATTTGCAACATATCTGCCATAAAAAAGATTTATTACCTCTTTATTAATCCAAAAAACATGCTCCAATATTTTTAAATTCATATCTAATGCTAGAATTGAATTTAACCTTGCATTTGAAAACTAGACCTAACCATGTCTAATAGGCCTAAGTGTCCTTGAAGCTCAAAGTGGATTTCATAATGTTTTATTTACATAAAAATAGATTTAAAATGTTTATTTTTTCATCATAAACATGTCTAAACAAGTTAAAAATCATAATAAGGGCCATAATTATGAGTGACCCTTCATTTGGGCACTAGGCCAAAACCTGCCTAGTAAGCCTGCTTGTAAACTTGATGGTCCAAATCATCCCATTGGGTTTATCCTATATTTGAAAAAAATTCATGATTTATATATGTGTTTTATATATTTAAATACTTCCTTTATAGGTTTAAACATCACCTAGTCCATCACTCATCAATTTCTCCCCAAACCTATGAGTGTATGCATGAGAGGAAGTACCCCTTTCTAAGACAAAATAGGGGTACTTCCCCTATTATCTCAAGAAATATGAGTATTTTAAGTCATTATTAAAAAACTTATGACCTCCCACACAAAATTTCAACCCTTTTTCATGTTATTTATCCTCACAAACTCTCTAAAACCCAAAACATATTGCTAATCAAAAAACTACCTACAGGGTTTACACTTTATGAGTTGTGTATGCCTAATTTTGGACTATTCTCTATTTGGTTTATACTATAAATATATTATAAACACTAACATGTTAATAATGTATAATTACCAATATCCATTCATCATTACTCCAACCTTCCATTTTACTTCCCCATACAACTGCCTAGTTAGGACTGAGTGTCACTTGACTGTGTTGGCCTCAAAACATCACACCTATAGGTGTATGTTTGTATGATTTCAGATGAAATAAATGATTAAATACCCATTTTAAATATTAAATGATCATATACATTAATTTTTACCCATTTAACACTTTTTTTAGCTTATACCATCACTTTGGACCTTAATCCTGCTCATTATTTGTCTCAGTCAACAGTACACTATATTTTTTTTCCTTAAAAGAGGGTTCACCTATAGGTTACATGTATGTTTTAACTTGAGAAAAAATATAATAACCTCATATATGTCTCATAGGATAATATTTTACCTATTTGGATCATTTTTTTTATTTTTATGTAATATCAACACTTATACTTGACTTCTCAGTCCACTGCTACCTAAAGTCAATAGTGGTTGACCTCCTTGAAGCAAAAACTTGCATGTTGGCATTATCCAATTGAAATTTATTATAAAATTTGTTTGGGGTCAACTAATAAAAATTTAAACATATTTTATAGATTATTTTTGATGTTCCCATACTCAATCTTCCATCTTATACTATATTTTCCTATAGTCAATTGTAAGTGTGTGTCTCCTTGTGAAGGGCACCTGTAGGTGTGTATGGGGATCCAAAACACATCCTATCAATTTTTTATTAATTATATTTATACTAATATTTTTATTTTCACTTAAAAAATACATTCAAATCATTATAACATGTCTTTCTATCTCCTTGAATTGTTAAGATCACGTATACCTTCAAAACCTGTACATTCTATTGCCTAGAATCTGTGCATAATTTGACAAGTTTAAGCCTCTCAACAACCAATTTCCAATAATACTATTAAATTAATTATTTTTAAGGATATTTTAATATATTTATGATATAATATAACCAAAATATGAGGTATAAAATGCATTGACAACATTGTAATAAGATATCAACAAAACCTTGAAGAACTCTGTTTTGCAAATTTAGGGACAAAAGGCCTAAAACTCAATCATCATCCTTTTAATTTCATTTTCAAAATTTTATATAAAAATATCAATATAAAAATGTATATCATGATTTTTCCAACCTTATATGACCTAAATAAGGTTTTAAATACTTATTTCAACACTTCAAAATGACCTTTTGACTTTCTGTCAAGACCACTTGTAGGTGGTTATTCTGGTGTGTAGGCAGCAAAGTGGATTTAGGTAGTGACCATTGATTTTTGTCCTCCATGAGTTGAAAACTTATTTCATAGTTAAAAATATATTCTTAATATTTCAAATCATTTTAAACAAACTTTAAAACATTATTTATAATGTAGATACTCCTTCATGACACCTGTAGATGATGTTCAATTGTAGACTGAGAGCATATATTGCACATGATTGTTGTCATAGACCTTTTGTGATACTTGGAAGATATAACATACTTTTTATTTATTATAAACACATATCAACCTATTTATACCTATAATACAACTCCATTAACACACTAAACATGTGATCATCATGACTGCAAGTAAGAACGAGTAAGGAATTGATTATGAAAAAAGGTAAGACTAAATCACTTGATCCAAGCCTAATGTAATGGGATAAAACATGAAATTATGTAATCAACATAAAATTATAGTAATTTAAATTAAACCATCACAATTCCTTTGAGCCATTAACAAAGTGTGAAAAACCAAAAAATGGTGGAAGCATGTATGTCATCCCATATGAGACCAATTTGTACACCTAAAGTGATAGGATCATCAAATTAACTTGAAAAATGAAAAAAATAATGGGTATAATTTGAGGAGGAGGTAAAAATAATCTGTATTCAAACTCATCAATTGGTCATATGTAATTTCTCAAATCAAGGCAAAACCTATAGGGTGCATGAAATAGTAGGTAAAAAGTATAGTCAACTTCATGAAGATGGTTCATGAAGCATAGGCCACCATTATTCAAACTCTTTATATTTAAATTAAGGTATATAAGTTTAATTTCACCTTCCTAAGGTGTTTGATCTTAAACCTCCTCTACTAGTCATACCAAGTATAAACCTGAAGACTGTTTTTGCTTGCCAAGAAGGGTAAAAAAGGAGTATAATGGTTTTAGGCCAAAAATGGTACTTCTAGAGTGTGTAAAGAATTGATATGGATCTAAATAATTTTAAGATTCATATTAAAAACTTATCCCATGTGGCACACTTCCCCATGAGTTGTACAAGTGTCAAACTTTCTTTTTTTCTCAAGAAAACTATCATTTCTTCTGAATAACCTAACACCTTTCAGTTATGTTAGTTGACTAAGGCCTCTTGGGACACATGGGATGTTACACCATATTTTTTAACCTTTACACTTCCAAATAAATTTGTATAACTCATTAAATTCACCTTTTTTGACCTTTAAATGATCCAAAATGACTAAGGACCAAGGCTATTATAACATCAAATGATGTTAATTAACCTATAAAACACCTTTTGACATATGTATTACACCCCTAAAACACCTAAAAATCAAATTTTTTACCTATGGGTTCCCCAATATGACCTAAAAGTCAAATTTGGTCAATAGGTAATCAATCCAATCCTCTCTTTTTATATCCATTTAATCATAATTTAGAGCATTTATATTTAATATTATAATGTTAATTTGAATTGTGAGTTCATATATTGCATTTAGTTCTAATGGCTCTAGATATTACTTAGGTAGTTTGATGTTTGAGTAGATTTTGATTGATTACATGATCTAAATTCAATAAGCTCAAATTTCCATCTACAATTCAAACCCTAAAAGAGTGCCTTTAAGTTTTATAAATCATCAAAATTATTACCAAGTTATGTTAGATTCTTTGACGTTCTAGAAGTGAGAAAATTTGTAGCATATAGACTTTTTTTTCCACCATATTCAACATAAATGTATAATATTTTTTATATATCTTATCTTAAGAAATATATAGTTGATCCTTCACATTTATTAGACTATAATGCATTACAATCTCTATATCTAGGGGTGGTAATCTAAAAAAAATTAGAATAATTGATACACATATAATTAATAGGGAAGTATCACAATGCAAGGTCTAGTGGGACCAATATTCTGAATATAGTGCCATATAGGTGGATTATGAAGAATACTATATGTTGTTTCCTCATCTATTTGAATATTTTTCTATTGAACATTATTATTTATTTTCAAAAATTATGTTTGAAATAGAAATCATCAGGGTAATGACCTATTTTAGGGGGAAGTATGTTATATCCCTTTATACTCTTTGAATATTGCATTAGTATTAAGAAATGAAGTGAATTAATGATTAATATTTTTTTGGTTTTGATGATATATATGGATTTCTATGTTATTTGGTTTGACATATGTTATGTTTTATTTCATGATATAGTATGATTAAAGGACATTTATACATGTATTTGGATATACTATATATTGATTTATTAGAATTTTATGTGAATATGGTTTCATTTGTATATTTTATTTGTCTTACAATAATTCATTTGATTTAAATATTCTGAGTATTCTATTATTTTGTCAAAGCTCAGATTGACTACTATTTGTTTGATCAAGGTGCTTGCAAGATTGTTTCACCCTCATAGAGTGGAACAGAGGGATACTATCATAGGGTAGGAGGATGTATATATCAACATTAGGAATAAAAAAAGTGAAACCAAATCCATGCACACACATTCACACTTTTATATGATGAGTTGAAGTAATTTAGATGGATGTGTTGAATGCTTACTTTTACTATTTGTCACTATGATTATTGCATTGATTATGAGTCAAATACTTATTTTGTTGTGGAATAACCAATTTGGAAAAGGATTTTTCTGTTAACACCATTCATTAACTTTGATAATGTGCATTTGTTATATGACCCTCTATAAAACTATTATGCAAATTAAAATGTGGATTACTGAGTTATGAACTAAGATGGACCTATTTTTATGTGTTATAAACCTATAGAGTACATTATGCTTATTTCAATTATGTCTTTGTATTTAATTATTTAAATTTTATTATACTTAGTTATTATCCCTTTTGATGGCCTAGGGGATATGGCAAAAGACACCCGAACATTTATCAACAAGTGATTTTTAAAAACTTAGGGGAAATAGGTTTTTATATTGGTTTCAAAGGTTGTAGTGGCATCATTTAAGTTTCTTAGGTCATTTTGAAATCATTAGGAATAAAATTTAAGTTTCTTTTGTTATCATTGTGGTTTTGACTATGCCATTTGGTGGGAATTTGAGTGGTAGGGTTTAGCATGAAGCTGCCATAGAAAAATAGGGTTATGTAACTGTAAACTATTTAAACCAAAAATAAATTAATTCATTTTGAAATCATTGGGAAGAAAATTTTCATTTATTTTTATATCATTACATTGTTGATGTGCCATTTGGTGGGAATTTGAGTGGTAAGGTTTGGCATGTAACTTCCATGTAAAAATAGGATTATGAAACTATGATCTAATGGTAAAAATAATGGACATGCATTTATGAATTTAATTTCCTTGATGGATAAGTCACAAAGTTTCAGGATAAAATTGAGGGAATCAAAATGTAGAAAAGAAAATAAAATGGAATAATAAGGGTGGGAATGGTAAAGTTGTCATAAATATGTGGAAGGAGTAGGAGCATTATTAAAAGTTAAAAAGACTACCAACATTTGCATTTAAATGATGGCCATTGCTAATGACCAGGAAAGTAAAATATTTCAATTTGAAAATAAAAATTGTATGGTTTTTGCTTATATATGTATACAGACCAAGTTTTACATTTAGAAACAATTTTTTGAATTCCCTTTTTACCTAGGTTTAGTATTTAAAACCATTTGAATGCATATTTTGGTAGTGCCTTATATATTTAGGACCCTCCAACATAGTTGATTGGTTGTATAGTAGGTCACTCCTACAAATATAATGGTGGAACTCATTTCCATCCATATGCCTATAAAAGTAAGGATAGATCCATAGTAAAGGAACATAATGCATCCTAACAGTTGATCCACCTATGAGAGATACACCCACTACATTTATTTTACTTGTGTATGATGAATTGGAAGATGAGTAATTGTATTCTATTATATAAAAATATTTATGCCTAGTATCTATAGTGAACTTGATTCTCAGACTTACCTTAATTATTTGAGATTAAACCAAGACAAGATCTTTCATCAATTAAAAATTTATAGATTAAGTAGTACCTGAGTATGTATTACTTAATCTGAAAGTTATTACAGATTTGAGGATTGTATTTGAAGTTGTTCATTGTAGTTATATGTCCTTACATAGGAAGCTATAGATGCATACTTTGAGAAAGTGTTGAGTTATTTATAGCCTTACTCATATATATACAAGTTGTAGATGCATATTTGTTAATGGAATTAAATTGTCTTGTGTATTTTTAAATGAACTATAGAATTTGAATAATGAGAAAATGATGATTATTTAATCTTGTTCTTGAGTAATGAAATCATATGATAGTATATATATGTATGCATACATAGATACAAAGTGTGTATATACTATGGTACAAAATAAAGTCATATCATGCTTAGTAATTATCATATAGTCAATAGGGATTGAGCAGTTAGTAAACAAGTGATAGAATGGCCCATTTCAAATCTAGTAGATATCATTGTTCTATGTGTGCATGATCTTTTAGAATTTTATTTGATCTATTATTCATTTTTTAAAGTGTTAATGTTTTTTTAAGTAAATGAAAATTATTGAATTCAATTGAGTAGAGGATAATGTTTGTTTACTTGAAAATCTTTAACATGTTCCTTTAAGCTATGCTTATATTTGGAGATTAATAATGCCAATGATATATATAAACCTACATTTCTTGATGTGTTAATAATAGTTTTATATTGGAAAATTAAAGTGATTTTTTATAAAAGATAGATGTTTTAAAATTATAGTGTATAGTTAAGTGAAGATCATTGATAAGTGATTATATGTTTCAAATCTATTATTTATATGTCTTTCAAATTATTCTATAATATTATACCATTATATGCTTACTTATGATAATAGATGATTGGTATATGAGATATATGTCATGTAATGCATATAACTATCATCTAGAATCATAAGATATATTAAGAGTCATTACCAAAGATTGTGTGTGTGTGGATTTGACTCAAATCAATGAGAGATCTTAAATATATAATGAAAAAACTTGGCCAAATTAAGTTTATATCTATAAAAAAAATTATTCCACTATGCTTTCTAGTTTGCATGTATATGCGTAATGTCATATTAGATAGAGGATTATTTTTCATGGTCTATGTGATTTTTGTATGTATTAGTGATTGTACTACACATAGGTTTGGTTGAATTATTGATATTTTCACTACCACTATTTATCACTCCATGAAGGGAAGGGCCACTCCTAGTGGGGAGGTATGTGTAGGACCAATAACTTTTGGTTAGAGAAAATCACCCTGATGATTTTTTCCCTCTCTTTAGCTGATCAAATTTTCTAGATGCATACTCATGGCTATTATATTGATTTTTAAACTAAATTATGAATCTCAAATGTATTTTTTTACTTCTTACCATGTGATATTATGACATATAGTGAAAAAAATATAATATTTGTACCTTTAATTTGTTTGTTATTAGATACAATAGTTGTAAACTTATACATGATTCATGATGTTAAAAATAGAGGTAGTTGTATATACATGTTTAACTATAAAAAAGGGATTATTATAGTGTATTAATATACCATTCACTCAACATATGTGTTATGAGATGAATTTTATCTTCTGCATTATTCTATGTTGTTTTAAAGTTAAATATATTATAACTTAACTATGGTTTAGTTGTACTTTCTGCACATTATTTTAAATTTATTTAGTTGTCAAATATTAAATCATTTTTTTAATTAATGAAGAAGATTATATGTAAATTATGCTAATGTTAAAGTATAAAAAACTAAGTGTTTATTTAGTAAAACTTGGTGGGGTTATGATAGACATTTTGTCACATTTATATTTGTTGTTCTTTGGTTGATATAAATTTAACTTATTTATGTTGTAGGTGATTTGTTTTAAGTTGATTTTTAAGGATTTATGTTAGATTCTATTTTCATATATTATTTATTCTTATGCCATTTTAAATCTTGAATTATTAAAAAAACTATTATAGAATTAGTATAGTGGTTGGGCATAACATAAATATTTGATTTTCATTTGTTCTATTATTAGCTCAATTATGAGAGCCTTCACTAAGAGCTAGTTGTAGGTTTTTTTTCTACTTGTATATGTATACTTGAGGTAGTTTCTAGCCATATGATTGAGTTATAAAATAGTATTATTTTATACACATTAAATGTACTTGTTTATTTTATCTTTAGATCTTGTAATAAAATTTTGGTTGTAGACTATCTCTCTATGGAAGTCATTTATGAGGATGTTTCTATCCATAATAGTTAACTGTGAAATAAGTTTTTAAAAACACTATCTATGTTGGCTTATAATGCATAATGATGTTTTATAAGGATATTGGTTCACTTTCAATGTTTTTATTAGCTTACATAGATGTAAGATAACTCTTCATGGAGTTAATATGTATTTTATATTATATATACATGGCTCTAAGTATATTTGTCCTTGAGTAAATTCATATTTTTAGCTAGGTAGATTTTGTTGGTAGAAATTGTTAAGTGTCCTTCACCAGAACTACCCTTAAGAATTGTATGATTTCATTTTGTGAGGATGAATTCATATAGAATAATACTTGCAGGTGAAATTTAGGACTAATTTATATGGTGTTATGAAAACTCAAAGGAGTTTAAGAGGAAGTTTCATGGTTTTTTATATGGCCTTAATTATGCATGAAAGTGAATGAGTTTTATTTGAATATTTAATCCTTAGATCAATTATTGGAAACATGCTTATAAGTATCTAATTATTTAAATACTTCTTATAGTATGATATCATTAATGTTTATAAAAAAACATGTGGATTTATATGTTGGATGCATATGGGTTAAAAGAATTTTTATAATGTCTTTGATATTTAGGCTATTACGAAAGGATTCTATTAGAGTCTTGTGTGATTTTAGTGATTTATATTATGTAAACAAATATGATTTTTTGAGTGTCTTATGAAGTGAAAAAGAAGAACCTATTATTTTACCATGAGTTAAAGAATATGATTACATTTGTATGAGATATATACTTGTTTTGTTTATTATCACAAGATGAATATAATCTATTTTAAAATGATTATAAGTCATCCTTGTTGTATGTTTCTTCACGTTAAAAGATGATAGGTATATTTAGCTAATGGAAACCATTTATGACACATACCTATCATCAATTAACATGAAAGAGGTAGAGAAAAGTAGAAGATATTATGGGTGTGTGTGGATTTGACTTAGATTTTTTGAAATTTGAAATCTATAATGAAAAAATTTGGTCAAAGTTATAGTTCTAAACATTGTCATTATATTGTATTATTTAGTTTACATGCATATGTGTGAATTCATATTAGATAGAGGTTTTTTTTAATATGGTATTATGACTTCTACATGTATTAATTATTTTACTATGGTTTTTTGGTTAAGTTTTTGATATCTGCATTGCCATTATTTTCCCTTCCATGAAGGGAATGGCCACTCCTAGTGGGGAGGTGTGCAGGAGACCAATGATTTACAATTAGAGTAAAATCACTTTGATGATGTTTTCCCTTTCTCAATTGATCAACCATATTAGATGCATACTCATAGATATTGTGTTGATTATGCTTTTTTTTATAAATCATAGGTGTAATTTATACTCTCATTTGTGTATGATTGCACTACTTAGAAAAGATTATAATAATTGTACTTTTTCTATTATTTTAATTATTAAAGTAGTGGTTGTATATATGATCATGATTTTTTGTAAATAAAGCATGCAAAATTTATCTATTACAACATAGTTATAATACCGCATTGGTTTATTGTGTAGATGTACCATTTATTTTTTATGTACCTTATGGATTTGACCTTCTACATTGCTAAATATTGTAAGCTAAATATAATAATGTATAACTAGTGGGTTAGTAATATTCTGAATAAACTATATTTAATGATTATTTATCTCTCCAATAGTACGATACTTATGTTCATAATTGTATATGGTTTAAATTAATGTAATTGAATTAAAATTTGAAAAAATAAAAATTACATGTTTTTTTATGAAACCTAGTGGGATTCTCACATTGTAGTATGATAGTGTTGGTTTAAACACTCAAACCTAATAAGTCTACTAATGCTAAATTAATTTTATCCTCTTATATTGAGGAGATTAGTACATAGAAGATAAAATTCTAAGGGGACTTCTAATGAGAATCCTCAAACTAATCCTAATCAGTTAGTAGCTGAGTAAGCTACAAAGCTCGATCAAATCCTCATAGTCATGAAATAAACAAGGGATAGATTAGCAACTCTAGAGTATAAATTTAATGGGTAGGAAAAGGAAAATGATCAATAAGAGTCAATATATCAAATATCTAGCTAGGAAGGACCCCATGAACAAGGAAATGCTCAGAAACATCAAGTAGCATGAGCACAAGTAATTATAGAACTTATGTGAGATATGAAGAAAGTAAATCCATCTAAGTTATATGGTATAATGTTGGGTGATGAAGCTAAATCCTATCTTATAGATATTTAAAAAAATAAAATGTATTTCAAGGTAACCAAGGCTATTTAGGGATCCTATCAACTTATTGGTGAAGAAACAACTTGGTGGGCCAATAAGAAGATAGAGATGGGCCTTGACTCCACCACTATGACTTCATAATAGTTTGTAACATTGTTTAGGACTTATGGTTGAATCATATGTATTTTAATAAAAATATAATATATTTATAAAACTTAATATGAGACCTGATAGTAAATAAGTATTGGGAACAATTCATAAAGCTTATAAAATATATACTCTAGTACAAAAAAATATGCACAATTTTGGATCAGGAATTGCATCATGGGTTTAAATCCATATATTGAGAGTGAAGTGTATGTTCATGAACCATTCAACATGTACCAAGTCTTTGAGAAAGTGGTTAAGCATAAAAAAAAGTTAAAATCACTAACAGAGGTCAAAGACAAATTCAATAAATGAATTTGGTGGCCCAAAAACTACCCTCAAGCAAAAGAATTGGAAATAAAATGGGAATACCAAGAACATGTTAAATAGTCAGAATACAAGATATAATAATACTTCAAGAAATAATAACCAAGAAATGGTTTCAAAGAAGGGTTTAAGGGAAGATATTAATATGAGAGGAGGGGACCTCCTGGTGGATGTTTTACATATGGAGGAGATCAATGCTAAAGACTATCCTTAATGGAATATAAAAGGCAAAAATAAGAATTCATCTACCTCTAAATAACAATAGGGAACCTTATAGTAGTGAATTCATGTAATTTTTGACAATTATCAAACTAAATTTCAAGTCTTTCCTATCTAAATATCAAGTGTCTCATTTGGAGATATTATTTCCATTTGGATATATACATGAGTTATTGAATGTTTTATCTTTGCTAGCATGTTAAATAAATTACCTATAAAAGTTAGTTTCATGGTAAATGCTTGGTCAATGTAGTACATGAATTAATCAGAGGTCAAGGTAGATAGGTGTCTTATTGAAGCAAATGTGAAGCTATCAAAATTCACCACATTGGTTAATTTGTATGCGACACTGCTAGGATCATATGAAATGATCATATGAGTGAATTGGCTCTCTAAGAATAAAACAAAGGTAGACTAATTTTTAAATAAATTTAAATACTTAGATGATTTAGGGAATAAAAGCCAAATTTATGGAATAAAGAAAGAGTGGAAACTAAAATATATATCAACCATTTAATTAAAGGAGGCTCAGTAAAAAGGATTCAAATTATTCTTAGTTAAAATTGATGAAATTAAAGGAAGTAAAGAACACACCATTAAAGACTCCCCTCTTCTATAAGAGTTTTAGGATGTTTTTATAGAAGGGTTACCTAGTTTACCTCCTAAAATGGTATTAAAATTCACTATTGACACCATTCTAGGATCAGAACCTCAATTTAAGGCTCATTACAAAATGACAACTATAGAATAAATCTAGTTAAAATCACAACTTTAGGAAAATTAGATAAAGGGTTGATCAACCAAGTGTTTCACCATGGGGTGCACTATAACATTCATGAATAAGAAGAATGAAACCCTTCACTTATGCATAGATTATAGGATGTTGAATAAATCAACCATTAAGAACACATATCCCATACCCATCATTGATGATATTTTTTATCAAATGTGAGATTAAATAGTATTTTCCAAGATTGACGTATGAGCGTGGTGCCCTCAGTTAAGGATCAAGGAGGAAGAAATTTCAAAAATAGCTTTCAAGACAAGATACAAGCACTATGAGTTCATAGTGCTTTGTTTTGGGCTAACAAATGCACCTACAACATTCATGAATCTCATGAACAGTGTGTTCAAAGATTTATTTGATTAGTTTATGCTTATTTTTCTCAATTATTTCTTTATCTATTTTAAAATTAAAGAGGAAAATATTCAACATTTGTATTTTGTTTTGATACAATTGTGAAAACATCAGTTATATGGGAAATTATCAAAGTGTGCCTTCTTTCAAAGAAGATTATAATACCTAGTACATATTATATCTACATAGGGAATATTGATAGATTCATATAAGATAATATCCAACATGGAATGGCCATCATCCAATAATGTGCATGAGATGTGTGGCTTTATGGGCTTAGCAAGATATTATAGGAATTTTGTGTTAAATTTCTCTAAGATAGATAACCCAATAAATTCTCTCTATAATGTAAAGAGAAACATTTTGTTTGGATTTATAAGTGTGAAGAAGCCTTTCAAATTCTAAAAAAGAGGTTTACTTTAACACTAGTGTTGTAGATTCTGGATCCAAATGGTCATTTTGTACTAATAAATGATGCTTCTAAGGATAGTTTAGGAGGATTTCTTATGCATGATGGTAAAATTATAACTTATTAATCAATGAAATATAGACCTTATGAGTCTAATTATTTCCCACATGAATTTAAGTTGGTTTCCATAGTGTAATATTTATAAGTATGGAGTTATTACTTATAAAAATATTTTGAGCTCAAATCAGATAACTTGGGGCTCAAGTATATATTCACTCATCCCAATATAAATGTTTGACAAAGATGATGGTTATAATTTCTATCATATTATTAATTTGACATTAGATACATTAAGGACAAGGAGAACATGGTTGTAAATTCCCTTAGTCATATATAGTACATTGTGGTATTGGTTATTATCAGGAATACCTTTTAAGACTAAGTTTTAAAGTTCTCTCCAAGAGATGAATTCTTTGAACAAGTCAAGAAAACTCTAGTTGAGAACCCTCAAAACCTTAGATATAAAGGATTCTAATTTGAGAATATGGAATTTTAAGATTCAATGAAAGGATCTATGTGCTTGATAAATAAAAATTGAAGGTGATTTGTGATAAAGGAGTTACACAATGCTCTATATTTAGGACATGCTAGTATGATTAAGCATTTATCAAAGGTAAAAGAATTTTATTTATGGAAAGGAATAAATAAAGACATAGTATATTTTATGTCAATATGTTTAAAATGTTATCAAGTTAGGGTTGAACATGTGCATCCTATTAGGTTATAGCTACATTTCATACCAAAATAGAAATGTCAAGTCATCAGTATGGATTTTCTCCAAGGTTTACCTATGTCAAGGAATCATCATGATATGATATTAGTGGTTGTTTATAAACTCACCAAAGTATCACACTTCATTTCAAGTAATGTTTTTGGTGATGCACTAATGATTGCAAAGGTATTTATAAAGGAAGTGTATATATTGCATTTGTTTCTATAAAAGATCATCTCAAATAAGGAACCATGGATGACCTAAAAAAAATTTGGACCCCAAAATCAGCTAAGGACCAAAAAATGTGAATTTATGCACTTCAAGAGAGATCAATACCATTACTTGAGAGTCACATGTAATCTAAACCACATAAATTACATGAACCTTAAACTAAATTAC
This sequence comes from Torreya grandis, assembly GCA_037957365.1. NCBI lineage: Eukaryota > Viridiplantae > Streptophyta > Pinopsida > Cupressales > Taxaceae > Torreya > Torreya grandis. Next base: position 1,209,946 of record JARHVA010002012.1, on the reverse strand, counting down.
CATCAAATCAAGTGTTTATTGTCAGAATCATGCCAATGTGTGGTACATGACAAAGTGGTCACACCTAGGGAAAAATAACCACATATACCTAGGAACCACATAAATAATTATAAGGTAAAGTGATAAGAGGATTGGTTGGTTATGATCCTAACATGTATTCTAAGGACTAGACAAGCATGTGCTTACATGTTTTAGGTAATATCAATGGTACTAGTTGAGAGGTGTACATAATCCAAACCACATAACTTGCACATGCACCTTAAACTAAACTACTAGTAAAGTAGGTGTTACTTGTCAGAACTCTACCAATGTATACTACATGATAAAGTGTTAGGACCTAGGGAGAATCATCCATGTGGATCTAGGAACTACATAGGGAATTATGAGGGAAAGCAACATGAGAATTAGTTGGTTACAGACCCTGACATGGAGTTATAGTAGTATGGTTAAGGATGGAGTGGTAATTGGCATCAGGCTAAGTTGGCATTTCAAATATGGGATTGGGGGGGGAGGGAATCCCAAAAATAAAAGGAGAGGATCTAATAAAAATAGAAATAAGTGAAGAATCTGTTAGCTGAATAAGAGATATACTAGTTAGAAAAGTAGAGAAAAAGAACGACAGATAGGAAAGAGCAAGAGCCAGAAAGCTAGAGTAATTTAAAGTAGGGTAGAACATTTTTGATAGATTATATTAGGGAGAGATCAAATCTATGAGTAAGTTTTAAATTGTATAGTGAGCACCTATTATATTTCATAAATTAATTTTTCCCCTTATATTCAACATAGTAATTTTAATAAAAGATAATATTTTGAATACTTGTATGTTATTTGATTATTTGATAGTGTTTATGTGTGTGTTCCCTAAGTTTTCTAGCTATTTCCCTCTTTGGATCCTATTTTATATTACTCTCTTGGCATGCAACTAACATTACCCCAGCCTAGGTCCTTTGTTCTTTCACACCTTGTGTAAGCTAGCTAGGATTTTATTCCCTACATGATATGCCAGTGCGGGAACTAGTTTAATGTGTGTTGAGTTATACTAGATGTACAACATTTTTGGTTTTATTTTAAAGATAGGGGTCATACTTCATTATTTTTATGGTATAATGGCATGTGACATATTCATGATTCATTTGTAAAGTTTTTCACTTATGATTTGAATAGTGAGTGGATTATAATTTGGCATGGAAGCACTAGATAGGCAAGAACTCAAAAGGTATAGATATTAAGAGAATCAACATATGAGAATGTTTGATCATAACCCTAGAAAAAGGGAAGAGTATACCTCTATAAATTATACAAGGACCCTTTATGGAAGGTAAGTTCATAAAGCTAACTCTTTCATAGAGAAAACATGCTTTAAGGAAAGGATCAAAAATGCCATAGAATTGGAATAAGATCTAGAAAGAACCAAAGTGAAGACAAATTTTAAGGAGATTAGTGGAATATTACCTAATATCCATGACCCCAACACATGATCCTATACATCCCTCTAAAAATTAGAGGAGATATTCTAAGATCCACTAAGGATGGAGGCTAAAGAGGTAGAAGTAGGGACTCTATTTGAGAAAGTGTTTCATGACCCCCTGATTGACCTAGAAGTAACATAGTTGATATGCACATTGCATTAGTTGGTAAGGATAAGGGTAGGATCATTTAGAGTATGATTTAGTGTGAGATTTACCACCATAAGAAGAGGCTAACTCCTATGATTCCCTAAGGAAACTCCCTCTGATGCAAACCATGATATAGGTCTAATACATCTAATATGCCTTAGATATAGACCTTTCATAGAACTAGGGTATGGAAGATGCCTCAAACCATGTGCATAGGTGTGAGTTCATTTAGATAGGTTGAGGTATTCCCTAGCTAGAGCATAAGGCACATTAGTTTGATACCATTCTATGAGGTTGAGTATAGATTCGGTACCAAAAGGTCAATCATATGTAGATGATCACAAAATTCTCTCTCCTAAAGACCACATTTTAGATGGAGTTTGATTTCTTGAAGATGAAGCATTAAGATGCCATCACATTTAAGGACATAAAGTAGGAGGCTTTGGATACTATGTGTGTTTATGACATAAGTTCTAATATTTTGGTCTTGAAACTCTCATATACCCTCCAACCACTCATATATGCCTAGTGGTTTGTTGATGGATTATTCCCATGATCTAATGTACTTTATACATTATTGAATTCTCTAGGCCCTAACATGTGCTAGAGGTCATGCTCAAAATTAAATTCATGCATAAAATGAATGAAGAAGCTCAACCAGTCTTAGAATTGTAGGTTACAATGATGAGGCACAATTGTGACAAGTTACGACTACATAAATTATTAGAATGAGGGATAATAATGATAGACCCAATAAACATGGTCCACATAGGTTCTTACACATTCATAAGCATAATATTGGTGATTATGAAAGGATTATAGGTCATGACATATGATATCAAGGAAAAGGAGTAGTGTCATGAAGTACTAAGAGACATATACCTAGAAATGTGACCTAGGCATGAGGCTAAAGAAGACATTGGCCCCATCCACACTCATGCTACAAGTGTGGATCATTGGATCATTTTTATTGTGACTACCCCACCCTTATTTTTTTTACTTATTACTAAAAATGACATAATTTCAACAAGTTTATTAACCTCTATGATAATATTATAAGATAAAATAAGCCAGGTAAGATATCTAGGAAGGCATGTTACATACGTAAATCTTTCAAAAAAATAAGGATGTCTCTATACCCAAAATAGATAAACATGTAAGCATAGTGTAAACTAATTTTTACCCATAGACCAACCCTTATGATTAGATGTGATAGTCTAAGTTGTTACATAAGGTTGTATAGATCATCTAGGCCTTGTGAATTGAGCTCTAGTTGGCCCAAAAGAGAGAAGAGTTTATTCAATTATAACTCCATATAGTTACAACATTAGTGGACGTCTCCTATAATTTATGTAATTACAAATACATAGGACTCAATAAAATCATGATTGAGTGCTTGCTAGTAGTTACTTCTGTAATACTCAGAACAAGTTCTTCATACATGAGGGAAAATAAACTGGACAATGACTACACCCTAAATAAGAATTCCCTAATTAAAGACATGAATCATGTGATACCTTCCATTAGTATCACCTAAGATGTAGGCAATATGTGACCTATATTAGTGATGGTTAATATTAAATTTTCCCCTTAGATATGGGAATCCTATGAGGAAGTTTATTGGGGATGTAGTACAGTGCACTTTAACTTCCCCTTGATTTTGTTCCATAAAAAAAATTGGTTTAGACCCTGAGTGAACCATCAATATCAGTTGTTCATAAAGACAACACTCCTAAGGAATGAGATGACACCTTTTCTATTAGTTCCATGTCAAAACCAACAAATGTTTACCCATTAGTTAACCGCATGCCTAGTTTTATCCCTTAAGTCAAGATTACAAGACTAGAGACACATGGGTCACTACCTACAGTCAAGGTGAGAAAGGTGCCTTAAATCATAATTTAAAGGATATCCAAATATACATCTTTTATGTAGAGGTTGATAAATTGATGAATCAACCAAGATTTCTCTAATGCCTTAACAACTACTCAACATCATAAGGTCAAGATCCTCACCTAATGGCACTTAATAAGTTGTTAGCTTGCATCAACTTAGGTCTTGGCAGACCTTAGAACCATCATGTAATAAGTCATTCAGTGCCATTATGTAATAAGGTTTACTTATCTATTCTTTTATCCATTTTTCTTGGTGAGAGACATTGTTTTAGGTAATAATATGCACTCACCTCTTAATATGTTGTCGAGTGAGTTGAATAAGGACTTTCTCCAAATAATCACCATGCTAGAAATCTAAGTCTCTTTAGTGAGGTTGGGAGCACCATAAAATCTAAAAGGGTATGTTCATGCCACCAATAATAAAATTTTTAGTAGTACCTAGACAAGAACATCTCAACATAGCATTGCATTGGAGGATCAGACATAGATTTTAGTGTGAGTAGGAGAAGGTGCCAAGAATAGGAGAAGAAAGGCATTTAATAAATATTTTTGGAAGGAAAGTTTGTAGTGAGAGATATTGGTAAGTGTAGGGAAGGAAGAATAACATGTGGAAGTATTTGGCATGTTGACCAAGTCAAAGAACTAAACATGAAAGGATAGGTGTTATGTTAGTACACAAAGAAAAAGGTAAGCTAGTTATCTAGCTTAATGGAGAAATGAACATCAGTGACTAAGCTGACATACACATGGACTGACATGATATAAATCCTAATCTAGACTTATTGCTATCAAATTTGAGTGGTGAGGGAAGTGACTTAGTCATGGAAGGACAAGCATGAGAAGAAATAAGGCATTTTAAAGATATGCCACCTATAATAATTTTAAATCCATATCATGACTTGGATAGGCTACTACATGAATTAAACATAAATAGGACGTAGTATGGACACCTATCAACCTATTAGATGGATTAGCTAGTCACTCTTTTTACATCTATATTTATGAGTAGAAGGATGGTCCATGGTATAACTTTCCAAATTAGGTGAAAAAGTGAAAGAGATCATTAAGAACTGAAAAAGATAGTCTTGAGAGGTTTTTTGTTAGAGAGATAGCAAAGAAGGTTGAAGATATAGGAAAAAAGATGAAATTAGACCAAGTGGGTTGAAGATCTAGAGGTTAGACAAGAAGAATCATATTCAAGGAGCCAAAGACACCACATTTCCCTATGGATATAGCTCAGTTGATTTCAATAAGTTTGTAGAATGGAATATCCCCTTTCTCTCAAGACACTCTAGGAAAATCAAAGACATTTAAGAAACATGAGGAGGAAGAAGGATCCCATCAACTAAAAGGATGAGATAAATAGATGATGGATCAAGAGGGAGTAATGGGCCTCCATCATGCATATATGGGTATAGGCTAGATAGTGATACAAAAAATGCATATGTCTTAGGAGGAAACCGTGCATGAATATATCATGAAGTAAACCATAGAACAACAAGAGATCTATGAGCACAACTCAACACCAATAGGAAATGGTATCACTATAGGCCATACCAATACATGTTGGATCAACCCATCCATAATTTGGTAAAACTTCAAATAATAGACATGATAGTGAGATAAATTATGGGGGGAACATAATTTCCCATGACCATTTCAAGTAGTTACTCACTAAGCCTATTTAATGTTTAGATAAAGTCATGATTGGATAGGGTATGATTGAGAAGTTTGGTACTTTTCCCTTAAACCTACCAATTCCATCTAATATGGGATGCCTCCCACTAATATTAATATTTTAGGGATGAAATTTAATCATCCAGACCCAAAGAGCTTATCTCTTTGAGTCATAAAGACCATGTTAGGTGGTAGAAGTCTATTTGCAAGCTCTTACAATGATAAAAGAACATGATAAGGATAAGGTACCTAGTTGTCTAGGATAAGATGGTAAGAATGTCCATTAGGTGATTAAGGTAATAGAAACATGATGTAATATAACATATTGGGGTTATATTATATGAAACATAAAGGCCAGTTATTGATTTTGAATATAGAAGATAAGGTAGTGATTCATGCCTTGAAAAATTCCCCTCACCAAGAGATGATGGCTTGAACTGTGCAGTAGTATCAAAGTGCATATAACTATGGAAATGATTAGTAAGATATATAAAGGAATGAGTTTTTAGGTGAAGTTTGAGGTCAATTCAAGGGGTACATAGAGATGTTTCCAAAAAAGGAAGTATCTTAAGAGGATTCATGCATAAAAAACTTACAAAATCATGAAACTTCAAATGAAGTAGTTACTTATTAAAAGAATTTGAGGATAGTTAGATTATATAATTAGGGTAAATAAAATAACATGTTATCCATGGATGAACAACCAATTTAATTTGGGGTGATGCTGACCTCCAAAATCAACTAAGGACCATACAAGTGCTAGAAAAGTGTGTGATTATGTACTTCAAGAAAGATCAGTGCCACTAGATGAGAAATGCACACAATCAAAACCACATAACTTGTTTGTGTTCCTTAAACTAGATTATTATAAAATTAGGTGTCATCTATTAGAATCGTGCCGACATATGTTACACATCAAAGTGATAGGACCCAATGAGAAGTATCCACATAGACACAAGAACCACATAGGGAATTGTAGGGGAAAGTAATAAGAGGGTTGGTTGGCTACAGATCTTGATATGGAGTTATAGTATTATGGAGATAGACAACATGGTAGTTGTAATTGGGATAATTTGGAATTTTACATATGGGATTGGGTGGGAAAGGCCCAGAAATAAAAGGAGGAGAGGCTCAAAGAAAAAGACAAGGAAGTAGATAAGTTGTCAGCTAAATGAGAGAGAAGCTAGTCAAAAAGGTAAATAAAAAGAGTGAAAAAAATAGAGTGATATCTAATGAAATAGAGTAGAGTGAAGTAGGGTAGAGCACTATTATTAGATTGCACTATGGAGAGATGAGATTTATGATTAAGCTCTGGATTGTAGAGCGATATCACCTTATGTGCTACATGAAATAATTTGTTTCCTTGTATTTGATAGAAAGTGATTTTACTAAAAGAGAATATTTTGAATATGTGTCTATTATGTGATTATCTAATAGTGTTTATGTGTGTGTGTTCCCCTAATTATCTAGCTATCTCCTGCTCCTCTCAAATACCACTCTCCCGTTACATGTAACTAACATGATCCCAACTTAAATCCTTTATTCCTTCACACCTCAGGGGAGCTCACAGGTATTTTCTTCCCTATATGATATGGCAGTATGGGAATTAGTTTAATGTATGTCGAGCTAGATTAGACATATAATAAATTTTTAGCAAACTCTTAATACAACATTGGGAACACATTTGAACTTTAGTAAAGCTTACTATTTATAAATGGATAGGAAAATAGAAAGAGTGAATTAGATATTAGATTATATTTTAAGTAAATATTATATGGATCAATAATATAAATGGGAATAATATCTCCCATTAGTTGAGTTTGCTTATAATAACTCATTTCAATCAACACTGAAGATGGCTCATTTTGAAGAATTATATGGTAGGAGGTGTAGAACACCTATCAACTAGGATAAATTATAGGATATAGTGGTTTTTGGATTTGATATGCTCATTGAAATGGGAGAATAGGTCAAGATAATTAAGTAAAGATTAGCTAAAGTCAATGATAGACAAAAACATTATGTTGATCTAAAAATGGTATCAAGTAAATTATTATTTGGAGATAAGATTTTTTATGAGTCAAACCCTAAAAGAGTTATATTAAGTTTAAGAAATCATTAAAAATATCACCTAGGTATATGGGACCCTTTAAGGTTATAGAAATAATAAATCCTATCACATATAGACATGCATTACCACCATAATTAGCATAAATAAATATTTTTTTCATTTCTCTTACCTTAAGAAATAAATAGTTTATCCTTCACATGTTTTAGACTAGAATTCATTATAGGTTCAAGATCTTAGGGTTGTAATAGTAAAACCAATTAGAGTAATTGATACATGTAATTTTAACTTGTGTAATAGAGAAGTATCACAGTGTGAGTTCTAGTGGGACTAATATTTTAAAGATAGTGCCACTTGGGAAGACTATACATAATTATATAGGTTGTTTCCTCATTTATTTGAATAAATTTATGTTGAATTTTATTTTATTTTCTAGTTATGTTTACAATAAAGTCATTGAAATGATGATCTATCTAAGGAGATGAGAATGTTAGTGTAAACACCCTAATTTGGTCAAGTAACCATAAGTACTATGTATTTTATTGATCTTTCCCATGAATGTCTTAGTGATGAATATAGTCCTTGTTTACATGGTCATTTTGAGTCTTTTAATCTTTCTTATGTCTTATTTTACCTATTTATGGCACCCCTAGTCATCCTAAGTCACCTTATCCAAGTAATAGGGGACCCTAGCCTATCTTGCTTAGTTTTAGCTCTGGTTTAAGCCTTAGGACACTGGCACCATTTTCAAGATAGTATCTCCATGTGACACTAGTGTCTAATTATGGCTTTAGTTTTTGACAAGATTTTTCTCCTATGTTTGAATCCTAACCCTTTATTGAGCCTTCTCTTATGTTTTGTATTCCTCTTTTACAACTTGTCAACCAGTGAACAAGGTCTTATATTCAAACCAAAGTTCCTTCTCTATAAAGATCCTCACAAGGCCTTTTAAATCTATCACTTACTATTTTGGCACATAATTACATAAAACCATTACATAGTATAGCTTAATACTCTGCATGCTACTCAACTATCACATCTAGACATTACATCCTTGATCAAAGAAGGGCCTAAGCAAAAGTCATTATAGCATAATATGCAAGTTGATTATGCATGTTCCCTAATGGATAACTAAATGTGATCTGAGACCTATAACATTGGGGTTAATTGAGGTAGTGGCCAAGACAACATGGGTTCTCCCACAACCTAGTTTTCCCTTTGTTTTTACATTTGATTCGATTGATATTTCATGTGTGTATGTACTCATTAGGGTTTTGGAAGATATTCAACTAAAATAATCACACAAGTGAGCCACCGAATGACACAAACCACCTATAAGACCTTCAAAACCTCTCATAGGTTCCTTGAAATTTCCAAATAGTTCTTATAAGAGGCACATTAGTGCCATAATTGGACCCTAGCACCACATGGTACTACTATCTTGATATTGGTGCTACTATCCAAGACTAAATTTCAACCATAGTCAGAAAATGAAAGGTGTCTACATGATTCTCTAGTCTATTTTAGTTCCATTATCCACAAAAAGGCTTTTTTACCTCCAGATGAGTACTCTTTATCTTCACACTTACTATTTAAGAAAGGTTAATTAAATTAGTTATTTATAGTGTTCATTATAGATTAGAATCAAACTCAACCCTTTAACAACATGGTATAAGAACCTACTCCACTTTTAATTAAGAAACCAATGGAATAGAAACAACCAATAAATATACTCAATGAGGGAAAAGATCCACTTCATAGAGTACCTCCTATAGTGAGTAGAACATAGGACACACATAGAGGGGCTATATAGTTTTATGATGGGGATAGGCCTAATGAAATATTTCTTACATTATTAGATAGAGAGATGATCACACTTCCTCCTACTAATCATCATCTAGAACACCATTTACATAGGGTACCAAATAATCCATATTAAAAATTTCATAAGATAAATGGACATTCAGACAATCATTTTTATGAACTTTGAGCCCACATTGACTAGTATGTCAATTGGAACATTATAAAATTCACATAGGGTCACTGAGATTTTAGTAACCACAGACTCCTCTATGATAGAGTTATCCTAGGATGTTCCCTTTGAGGAGCCATTGGTTACTCATCGTATGATCCATGTGGTTTCTAGGATACCTACTTATGAGTGATATTATGTACCACTGATTCAGTAGAGATGGTATCCATTTCAAAAAGATAAGGGCACAACATTAATTTGAACACCTATCAAGATATTTGAAAATAACTATAGAGATCATAACATAGCATTAGTTTTCACACCTATCAATATATTTATAAATAATTACAAGGATCAAAATATAACCTCAATTCAAAAATTGATCAAGATATTTTCCAGAGATCACAGGGCTCTGAGTATAGTTTTAGCACACCAACCAATCAACCTCTTTACTACAAAGTCTACACACCTAGCCACTAGCAGTGTATCACATACAGTTTTAGGTTTAGATTCTACTTCTACACTGACACAACATGAGTAGTATGGTCATTAGTTATCCATGAAATTTAGGTTCAGATAGGGCATACCATAGTCACATGATCTACATGTATATATCTTATATAATACATGTAAAACCTATACCAATAAATAACATTCCTAATCCACTACACATATAACCTACATTTGTAAATAAATAAAAATTCATTACCTATACTTAGATAAAATACCATATACCAATATCACTATTTAAAATAGTCAAAATAATTAAACACATCAACATATACCATATAACCAAAAAATAAATCGTGCCAATATAAATAATAAATATCCATATATAACTCAAAATATAATTTCAATACAAACATAGTGGATCACTCAATAATTTAGAAGTGGCCACTAGGACTAGCACCCTCACTCTCACTCTTAGACATATCCATGATAAAACTAGAGGATATGCTCTCCTTCCATGACTTGGATCGATGACTACATCTTCTCTCTCTCTCTCTCTCTCTCTCTCTCTCTCTCTCTCTCTCTCTCTCTCTCTCTCTCTCTCTCTCTCTCTCTCTCTCTCTCTCTCTCTCTCTCTCTCTCTCTCTCTCATGATACATACCTAGCTCAACCATACACTCTACATGCTCTCATTGAATATGTCTATAGTCATCCACTATCCAACTACTTACCCCACCTAGAACATTAGGTGTAGACCTGGTCTTCCTATTAAATTCCATATGTGCCTCATCTCTATTGGCATCCACTCATTTGTATGTTTTAGTATTTAATGTATCTCAGTCAAACAAATGGGCATGAACATTTGAAATATTAATGGCCCTCTCTACCACTCTAGCCTCCATGGCATCATCAAAAATATATCATGTTAATATGAAAAGCACTGACTTGATGTTAGTGTCCTAGTACTCATCATCACCTAAACTTGCACATACCCATGCAATACATAAAATTCCTAAGAAAAAAAGTAACCAAATACACACAATGTAAAAACATATTATAGCAACTTACCATTAATAGCCCTAAGGGGATCTACCTCTATTACATCCTATGTGATATTCCACATCTCAAAAATAGAGGTGCCCATCTATGATCTCTCCATTAGGTTGTATAGTAATTAGTGACTCTTATGTCATCTACATATGGTATGTCAATATCAAGATCTTACTTTATCAAAGGAATGTGAGTTAACTCAATAGATGATGGTCTGTTAGGAAAACACAACATTCCTACATGTGCAAGTAAAAATAAACTACAGAAACAAAATATAAGATACAACAAAAATAGAAACAAGAGAGAAAACATTACACTACATAAGATATACGTGGAAAACCCTTGTACAACCAATAAGGGAAAAAACATAAGGCAAAAGCAGGATCCAAACTTCAAATTCATCGACAAATCTCTCTCTACAACACACATCCTTAGCAACTCCACTCCATTGCTTATAAACTAAGCACTCAGGTGAGAAAAGCTTACAACCAAGCTTTCCATACTCTAACCTCTAAGTTGAAACATGCAACTCTTACAATGATAACCCCTATATCATCCAAGGAATCTTAAATAGCATCTACCTCTATCTCCATAAGCTAAACTAGCAAGCCTCCAAGCTCCATCTCCAAGGATCCGATCCATGCACCTAGGTGATCCAAGCACAACAACCTTCAAAGGCTCTAATATTCAACCTACATGTGATGATTACAACCCAATCATTTAGGTGAGTTGGGCATACAAGCCTTACAAAATCAAACCTCCTATCATGTAAGCACAAGCTTTAAAGGATCCTCACATGATACACTACATGGATTAGCATTATAAAGGAATACATAATGATTTCATAACATTTTACAATATGTGAAAGAAAAGATAGAGAGAATATGGTGCCACATTTGAGTGGACTTAATAGTATCCCACTAGATCCACTCACATCCACTCATGTGCATAATAAAAAAGCCACCCCATGTGCTTTTGAGAAAAATGTTCCACTCTCATAGTATGGGTGTCATGTGGTCTCCATTTTATTTTTCATCATGTGTAGAAGTATCCAAAGTGGATTCTCCACTAGAGAAAAACAAGTTCCACCTCCATGTGGCTCCAACTATTGCCCCCACTCCATAAGTGAGGACAACAAGCACTGATTCTCTTCTTGTCTCCATCTCCCATAGTTCAAAAAAGTGGATGATCCACTAGATAGGATCATGGATTACTTCAATGTGACTCTAAAGTTAATTCCCCACTTCCACAAGTGAGTCCAAACTACAATAGTGTTCTTCTTGTCTTTAGCAGCATGTGTCAAACCCATGTGATAACAAAGGAAAAATCATGTCCCTTAATGGAGTGTTATGCCCCACTCCCATCACACCACCTTTACCACACCTTAGGACCCTCCAAGGGCCCTCCTGCCACATCACCATCCTACTACATCACTTACCACCTCACCTACCCAGTCACCATTACCACCTCATCTATGAATAGTGGCTTATGAATAGTGATCTATGAATAATGCATGTGAATAGTACTCATGAATAGTGACCCATGAATAGTACCCATGAATATTACTCATGAATAGTGGATCCACACTTGACATATCCTAGGTCTACTACCTAGCCTTAGAGGAGCCCATGAACTCCTCAAACATACCACTAGTGTTGGGGCCACATCATGAACCACACCAAATTATTGCATAACTTGATCATATTAGAACTACTCATATACATTGACCCAATAGTCATGTAACCAATAGCTCACTCAAATATGTCTAAGATGAATACCATCCTTAGGCCATCCCTCGTAGCCCCTATAGGAACATTAGATAATGTCCTTAGATGTCAAAATATATAACACATATTGGCACTACATCATGCTCCTCCTAGGCATGTGACCCATCCCATCCACGTCTATATAAATAACTATGGATGAGCTCAAGAATCTCATAAATACAACACTATCCCACTTATTATTATGTGCTCATATGCCTAATAGTGTAACAGTGTTGATGATCCAATTCCTCCATCACACATCTCTTGCATGAAATGATATAAGTCCTTATAAAAGTGGGCTAGCATCATCCGACCCCATGAATATATAGTAACTTACTCCTCTATATCTTTCACTATCTCATGCATATTATAGGAGATCAATACCCTACTCCCATATACAACCACAAATGAATCTAATAAAATAGTTAAGAACTTATACAATCATAAAACCTCAATAGTAATAATCAGTGTAAACAGTATATCATTTGGCTCCCTATATGATGATTCCCTATATCCATAATACATAAATACCTATAAGCTCATTGGATGGCTTGAGCATCTATCTCTTCTTATATTATGGATCTCTACCTAAAAATAGGTATATGTAAAATCATGTGCACGTCCTCTAGGGTAATGATCATCTCTCCAGTCAATAGCCAAAAAGTGTAGGTATTTGTATCCCATCTCTTACATAATGTAGTCATCATGTGTTTATCCCAAATCATAGGCTCTAGGAATACCACATGTTTTAGACATGCTCTCTCAAGCATGACCATCTCAGTATCTACTAGGGGTAGACCCTGTAGGGTCTCCATCATCCATTTAGTTTGAAAATCTCATACATGTATCAACCTATAAAAGTACAACCAAATCAAGCATCAAAAATACAAAATAAAAAATAAATAGATAATAATAGACATTAGAATCCAATCAAAAGTAATAATCATTACAATTTAGGCTTACTAGATGCTAGCACTACATACAGGATAGTAGTGTTGGATAGTAGTGTCACATCCTAGACACTAACGCCAGGTCCTAGACAATAGCACCCATTTAAGGATAGTAACACTACTTTTCCTAAACAACCCCTAAACTAGTATATTTTAGTAAAAATAGTAAAAATGCATTAAAATGACAATAATAGGAAATAGGATGAGATCCTTACTAGGGTAACCTCCTCCCCATCCTAGATCTACACCTTTACCTCCTTGTATCAAGTCAAACTAGATTTACATCTCCTCAACATATTCTTTATCTCAAACAAATAATTACTCTCAACTCAAATGCTAGAAATGAATTGAAAAACTAATAAACTAACCTATTTAAGTCACATTTATCAAATTCCACCTTATTAAGGTTGGCCTTGCTTTTTAATTTCACCAACAAATACCAATTTATTGTCAGTGTGATATCTTAAGAAACATAACTCTGATTTATGAACTATCTATTACACATGGGACTTGAATTCAATGTGTCATGCCCTATATTGGTTAAACCAATCTCCTAATCACTTTTAACTCTAAAAAATGAAGAAAAAGTATTACCATAATAAACTCAATATACACAATATTTATCCCCTTACCAATTTTAATAATCAACTTGCTCATAATAAATAAACTATTCAAACTTAAAACAACATCACACCTATTAATTAACACCAGTACACCCTCACCGCAATCTTGAATCACTCACCAAAAGGGGGGAAATACACAGACTATTTTAGAGATATAAAGGTTCATACACATAGGTTCACTTAGATATATAGGTCTACTCATATATAACTATTTAGACATACAAGTCTACACAGATATATAGATATTCAAATACATAGGTTCACACATAAACACAGGTCTACCTAGATACAAATATTTAGAAATACAGGTCTACATAGATACATAGGTTCACATAAATACATAGGTCTACTCAAATACATCTATTTATACATATAGGTCTACACATATGTATAGATATTTAGATACACATGTTCACATAGATACATAGGTCTACTCAAATATATCTATTTAGACATACATGTCTACATAGATATACATATATTTAGATACAAAGGTTCACATGGATACATCTATTTAGACACATTGGTCTACATAAATATATAAATATTCATATGTATAGGTTCACATAGATATATAGTCTATTCAGATATAGCTATTTAGATATAAAGTCTACCTAGATACAGCTATACAAATATATAATTTTGACTCAGATATACAAATGTTTAGATATATAGTTACATTACTTAGATATCAATATTAGGGGTCATGATGCACAACACATGTTCTTGATATCTATTTTAATATTATCAAGTTACACCCAATATCATTGCCAAGATGTCAATAGATTTTCACCAGTTTGGGTCATAGGATTATCTATAGTGGTTGATCCATACCATTCCACTAGACCCAGTTTACATACCCAAATTCAATATAGATACTAGAGTGGGGACAAGCAGGCCTTGTTTCTCCACATAGTCAATTTACATACCTAGATTTAGTTTAGATATCAGATTGGGGGCAAGCAAGCCTTGTTTATTTACACATTTAATTTACATACTCAAATTCAAAATAGATATTTGGGTGGGGGAAAAATATTTTTTTTGTTCTTCATGGTTTAGTACACCATTTAGATTCAGTATAGAAGACATCCACATCATGGAGTTCATCTTTGCATATTTCACTCTAGATCCTATCCATTTCTTTGGCCAAGAAGTGGGCTAGGTCTATAACACCTTCACATAGGTAAGTATAGGTATGTGTTCCTCTTTTTCTTTTACTCTAGTAATTTCATTTCATTGAATTAATAGAATAAAAGTGGGGGAAATGGAAACATCCTAATTCGGTCAACTAACCACAAGTACTATGTCTTTTTGTTGTTCTTTCACATGAAGATCTTAGTGATGAATATAGTCCTTTGTCAAATGGTCATTTTTAATATTTTAATATTTTTTATCTTATTTTCCCTATTTGTGTCACCCCCAGTGGTCTTAAGTCACCTTCTCTCAGTCACAAGGGGTCCTAGCCTCTCTTGCTTGGTTTTATCTTTTCTTTAAGCCTTATGACACTAGTGCCATTTTTAAGATAGTAATGTTATGTGGCACTGGTGTCTAATTATGGATCTAGTGTTCGATGTAAATTTTCTCTTGTGTTTAAGTCCTAACCCTTTCTTAAGCCTTCTCTTATGTTTTTATCCCTCTTTTATAACTTATCAGATAGTGAACAAGGTCTTATTTTTAAATCAAAGTCCCTTATATATAAAGAGCCTCACAAGGCATTTTACATCTTTCACTTATTATTTTGGCACATAATTACATAAAATCAAAAATAGTATAGCTCAATACTTTGTATACTACTCAACTATCACATCTAGAAATTGCATGCTTGAGCAAAGAAGGGCCTAAGTGAAAGTGATTTTAACATACCATGCAAGTTGATTATGCACGTTCACTAAGGGATAACTACATGTGATCTAAGACCCCTAGCATTGGCATTAATGTAGGCAATGGTTAGGATAAAAGGGGTTATGCTCTATGTGATCTAATATCCCACAACCTAATATTTCCCTTCCTTTTTACATTTTATCTAGTTATTGTTTCCTGTGTGTAGGTACTCATTAGGGTTTTGGAAGAGATTTAGCTAAAATAATGACACATGTGAACCCCTAAATGACATAGAATCACCTACAAGTCCTCTAGAACCTCTTGTAGTTTCTTTGAAATTTTTAGATAGTTTCTACATGAGGGACACTAGTGCCATAACTAGACACTAATGCCACATGACACTATTGTCCTGATATTGTCACCACTGTCCAAAAACTAGATTTTAACCATAGTTAGAAAATGGATGGTATTTGTCTAGCTTGTTTTAATTACCTGATCTATAAAAAGGCCTATTTAGCTCAAGATAAGTATGTTTTCCATTCTCACTTACTATTTTGGGAAATTTTAATTATTTCAATTTTTTATTCTAGATTATCATCATACTCAGCCCTTTAACAACATAGGATTTACACTGGTTAAGTCCTAAAAAACAATTACATTCCAACTCACCCTTAGAAAATAAGATTTGTTTTGTTTAGCTAATGTGATCATTTATACTACATATTTAAATTAGATATACTTATTTTTTATGCATTTTAGTTATATTGTTGATTTTAGCATTATCGATCATTTAAGATGAGATTTTTATGCATAATATGATGCAAGCTATACAATGGTATTATTAGTAGTTAAAATGATTATTTTTTTTAGACGATTTTATTGATTTAATGGACTAACTATTATTTCATGTGAATGAGGTGGTTTTAGGATTTTCATACCCTCTGAGAGAGGAATAGAGAGAGTATCATCAAGGAGGAGGAGGAGGTAGATTTTGATAATTGGGGATAGTAAAAACTTAGCCCAAACACATACACACACACACACATGTTTTCTTGTTCAATTGTTGAGTGTTTGAAATATTTTCTGGAGTTTCATATATTTGCATGGTTTCAGGATATTACAGTTATTATTTCTTGAATTTATTTCATTAATATTTATTCTATGACTACTTGGATGATATTTTTACTTTGTAATGTTGAGTGTTTATCTTGAATTAATATCTAAATAGAATGATAACTTGCCAAGGTTATATTTACTTCTTGGTTTTAAAATTATAATGTTTAAGAATTAATTGGTTTACCTAAATGTTTGTGATTTTTCAAAATCAAGTAGATGATACTAGCCCCTTTTGATGGCCTAGGGGTCATGGAATTTCATTTTGTTTCATTAAGTTTTTAAATGGGAAATAGACTTAGAAAATTATTTTGTTATACTTAAATAATAAATAAATAATTGTGACTTATAGAGAAATTAACTAAGACCTAATCATTATTATTTTTGTCAAAATACAAATGTTTTATGCTATGATGGGAAAATGTGAATGGATTTGGGTCTTGGCTATGTAGACACTAAACCTAAATTATATATCACCTCAATCTTGTACACTTTTTTTATATTTTAAAATTGTTTACAAAATAATATAAATCCAAAGATGATAAAATCTTAAAATAAACCAAGCTACAATAGCTAATCACCAAGAAAAACCAAGGTTTATAATACTAAAATGATGATATAATATTAAAAAAACCACATAGTAGTGGAAATAGTAAAGGAAATAAAATATAATAGAAAATACACAGACCACACATCTTATTGAAATGAGTTTATATCCATTAAGATTATTTCAAGAAAACCAACATCAACATCAATCTCCTTATGTTCCACATGTCCCTTCTATAACTCAAGTCCTTGCTGAGGAGCACACACTAGCGGTGGGAACCTTTCAACCTTATCAAGGAACATGTAAATGTTAGAGGATTTAATGTAGTTTATTATATATTTAACATCAACCTCCTCACTACATTAAATAATCTTTTCAAGATGATATGCAATATTATTAATGTAGTCCTCCAATTGAATACCATAGTCAATTGACATCATCTGATCACTACCACCTTATCTAATGTTAAGCATTGCATCAATGTTATCAAAATTAAGGGATGAAACCAAAGGATCCATCAGTTCAACACTAGTCTATAGGGAGTTAAGACCAAGATTTTGTAAAACCTCCATCACCATTTTTTGAGCTAAGAAACAAGTGTTAGTGTTAACCTTGTCAGAATCATAATATCCAACCCACTCATGAAATATCCTCTCATTAATTTTTTCAAAAAATGATTCATTCATCAGTTCTCATTTGTACTTAGTCAAATAAAATTTATTAGTAACATCTTGAGTAGCTTTCCAATATAACAGGTTAGATCATTTAGGAAACCCATCACTATCTAGCAAGAAGCAAGAGTAAATCTTCAATATTCTAGTTTGTAAAAACTTTTTTAGTTGCTCTTGAGGAATCTTGAGTTATAGGAAAATATGCAATAAAAAAATATAGAGATAAATTCAATGTTGAAATTAGTAATCAACCTTGCCTCAAACTAAAAAACATCCAAGTTTCTTTGTTTCCAAATGAACTAGAGGACTTTAGTAGAAAAAAAAAACTATGATTTATTAAAGAAAAAATGAGGTTTTTTATGAGAACGCACATAACCAAATGTAATATTATTCCAATAAATTTCATGGTCAAAAAAATAAGACTGAATTTTAAGGCATTGTTTCCAAATATTAGCAGTAAAAAGACAATGAAAAAATACATGCTCAATAGTTTCCAACTCCCCATAGAATAAGCAACAAGGCTAAAAAATTCTAAATTTTGAAACGACAGACCTAATAACCAACTTTTTAAAAAATATAAACCATCAAAAAAAAATTTCTTGGGTTCCAGACAAGAATCCCTAATCACATTAAATTTGTACATCTAGCTAAACAAGGGGTCACACACATGCCACAAATGGTTGAGAGTCAGAAAAGGACATTTGTTAAAATCAAGCTTATCATACATCATCTTAGTGTAATATTCATGTAAGGGTATGTCATTTAACCATTTAATATTATTCCAAAACTCACTTTCTTAATCAAAAATAACAACATTTTGAGTAGACTTGATGGCCTTAGAAAGGAGTCTAAAGGTCCTTTTTTGAGAAGAATGAATGTGAAACTTATTGGAAATCTCACCCTAAGAATCCCATCCATAAGGAAAAATATATCCCTAAAATTATTAAGGCCCTTTGAGTACCAAACATAGGAAAAATATCCCCTAATCGAATCCAAAGGCGATCTATTGATAGAAATATTCCACCATATTGACCTATACCCATGACACTAAGGACCCAAGACACTGAAAGCAGAAGGCACTAACACAAGGTTCTTGATTGATTCCCAAGCTTTCCATATTGAATAAAAAATAGGAAACCCTACCACCTTGATATAAAAAGAACCAACCAGAAAATTAGACATGTATAACCCTTTCCATGGCTCATCTACATTCATATCTCTAAAAATTCATTTGATAGCCAAAGTGATACCTTAAAGATGGATATCTTTCAACCCTAAACCACCAATCTTCCAATGGACATAGTAAAATTTCCAAACCACTGCGTGTCTTTTTCTAAGACCCCTACCATCAAACCATATGAAATCGCTTAAAATTTTATGAATCATGTTAATCTACACTTTACTAAACATCCAACAAGAGGAATAGTAAATATTATAAGAAGATGTAACTTTTTGGCACACTTGAATACTCCCCAGTAGAGACAAGAGATGTCCATGCCATTTTACAATATTTTTATTGATTTTTTCATATAGCCAATCCCACATCTACTTAAAGGAAGGAACAAGATCAAATTGGATACCCAAATATATAATCAATTGGTTAGGTCCTTTTCATACCCAACCAAACCTAGTCAAGCATTCTGAGGGTTTCTCATTCTAACCAATCATATAAGACTTATGAATGGCAACTATAGAACCAAAGGCATAGCACTATAAATTAATTCTAGACTAAACTTGTATCAAATTATTTTTTTTAAGTTCAAAAAATAAAGAAGTATCATCAAAAAATAACACATCAATAAGTTTAGAGTTGTCTGGCAAGGAGAGGCCTTTAACCAAGGGGCAATCATATAACCATTTAGAAGATAATGTAAAGACTCAAAATAAGGACAAATAAGGAAGATGCTAAAGGGAATTCTTATCTAATATATTTTTAAAGCTCAAATAATTGAATGAGTTCACCATTCACCTCAACAATAGTAAAAGCATCTCTAAAAAGAAAATTGACCATTCTACAAATTTTATCCCAAAATCCAAAAGCTTTGAACATCATGTCAATAAATAGTCATTCAATATTTTCATAAGCTTTTTCAAATTCAATCAAGATCATTCCCACATTTTTATTAGAATCAAGAGCCCACTTCATACCTTCCCAACTCAAAATTAGATTATTTAAAATACATCTTCCTTTAACAAAACCTATCTAATTCTCAAAAATAAGAGATGGAAGAAAAGAGGAGATCCTCCTAGCTAAAATTTTAACAAAAATATTGTATGATACATTAAGGAGGGTGATACGCCTCCAATTTTTGACCTAAAAGTGATTTCCTTCCTTGGGGATGAGCTTAATAACCCCTTTGTTAATATCAAGCCTAAAGAGACTACCTCAAGGGCTTCATTATAAATGGAGTGGCATTCTTGAGTAATCCAATTTTTATTTACCTTATAAAATTTAGAAATAAAACCATCAATATCCAAATCCTTATGATCCTTAAGAGAATCAATAATAGATTTAATTTCATCCAGGGAGATTTCACTATCAATAAAGGAATCAAGTTCTCAAGAGACTTTTCTAGGAATACACTTGACATAACTCTCTAGTTTTAACAACCTTAGGTTTTTCACCATTAGAGAGAAAGGAATTTTAAAAGAAGGAAAAAAATCCAATTTCATCACTTTGGGGTCATTAGATAAGAGACCATCATAGTCAATCATTGAGATCTTTTTCTTGAAACTATTGGCCTTGAGGAACTTGAAGAAAAATTTAGACCTTTTATCACCAAGATTAATCTAATTCAACCTAGAATGAATTTGGGTGCCCCTAGAGATGAAGGCTTGATGTTGTCTAAGTTGATGCTTAAGAAATGAAAGACTATCCAGAAGCTTATCATTACTAGGATCAATTTGAATAGTAAGTTTTGCATATATCAACTTTTCTTTGGCAACCATAGTTACTTTCCTTCTTTTCTTGGATTTAAACTAACAAAAGCTTCTATAAAATTGGTTAGATAGGTCCATGCAAGAGTTCCACCCATAAATAATAGATGGGGAATCCGAAGTAGCTTTGCTAGTATTCCAACAAGCACAAAATCCATCTATAAAGTTAGCATCCTAAAGGTGAGAAACATTTAATTTATACAACCCCTTCTAGTCTAATGATTTATCATTCTCAACTTCATTCATAGATAACTCAATCTCAATTGGATGATGATTAAAAATGGTAAAATGGAGAACCTTAACAAGGTTATAGCTAGCCTCTTACTAAATGGGAAAAAATCCCTTATTCAAATAGAATTTTTCAAGCCTAGGGTATACCCTCTTATTGTTATGTTGTTTATTACACCAGGTAAACTAGATGATTTTGATTTACTTTTTTTACTTTTTTAATGGGTCAACTATCTTATGTATCCTTTTAAGCTTAGACCCAAAAAAAAAATTGTTTCCCTTTCAAAGCACTGGATCCCCACCCTACTTGTCCTCTTTCTCCTCAACCATTTTAAAATCACCCCCAAGAATCTAAAGGATATATCTAAGGTTAGAGGCTAGCCAATTCCATAGATCTAATATATCCCTATATTCATTAAGGGAATAGACATTATAAAGTCCAAAACATTGACCAACTTTCTTTATTATAATCCAAATAGTGTTTTAACAAAGAGACAATCCATAATCCATCACAAACTCAGCCCATTTTGGATGCACAAGGATGGAAGCACCCCCTCTATATTTAAGATGATCAATTGAAAAGTGGGGGGGGGAGGGGGTGTGGGGGGGCTTGGTCAAATGAAATTAAGTATATAGTCAAGCTTAAACCCAGCTAATTTAATTTATTTTAGAAAAAAAATCAGTGTCCTCTCTTAATTGCCTAATTTTTTGAAAATGGGCTTATGGTCGAGGGACTTAAGACCCCTCACATTCCAACTGATACCATTCATAAAAAAATTAGCAGAGGAGGTGGCCTACTTAGGAAAACCTAAGGGCTTAACCCCTCCCTTATTTTGATAAAGTCTCATAAATCAAGGAGGAACTTTATTTTCTTTGGCCTTAAGATTTAAAAGATCATCAACCAAATGGAGCCTTATTTTGGATTTTTTGAGTGTATCCCAACCATAGGGCTAAGTAATTGGTCATTATTTAGGCTATTTTTAATCCTTTTAGATCCTTCTTTAACCTTGCCAAAAGGTAAGGTGTTTGCATCAACAATACCCAAGGGGATAAGGTTCATCTGATTACCAAGATTCAAATCCTCAAAAATCAGCTTAGGGGACACCATTATGGGGGAAGCATAATCAAGACACTCTTGCAAAAAAGGAGACATCAAGGTATTAGGGGTATAAAAAACCAAATTAAGGGTCTTGGCTCTGATGACAATGTATTCTTATGATAACCTACCTTCAAAAAAGGGGAGAAATTCATTTTGAACATCACTTCCCTCAACTTGAATTAAGTACTCAAGGTCGAGAGGAGTAACTGAGGGCTCCAAAACACCCAAGTCATCCTCCATCATCAATTCAAAATCCAATTTAGGAGGGATAACTATAGATTATTGGTCCATTGAAAAGTCTAACTTTGACATATCATCTAGGTTGTTATCCATAGGAATCTTCTTTAAAAACAACCCACTTAGGCTAGAAAGGGATGTACTACCTTTTCTAGGGTTGAGGTCTAATCATGGATTATCTCTCATAATAAAATTCTAAGTGTAACCAAGAGAACAACCATTCAGAGAAGAAACTTTAGGGGGAAATGGGTCTGTCTGTAATTTTATTTTAATCCCATTTATATCTTTATTTATCAATGGGCAATTTTTCTTGAGACGACCATCTTTTTTCCAAAAAAAACAAGCATTAAGGCCACCTAAACCCTTAATAGAACACAAAAAAGAAGCTCATTTAAGGTAAAAAATAATGTTTCAAGAAAAACATCTAAGGTTTTTAAAGATATTAGTACCCTAGCATTCATATGCATTAGGTATCTCCTGGTGTCTTCTATTCTCAAGACATCTCCTAAGAGTTGAGAGTTTGTGGCAAAAAAATCCAAAGCTGAATAAGAATATTTTTAATATCAACCCACCATGGAGTCATTTTAAAGGCTAAATCTTCATAGTCAACTGAGGGGTTCCATGGGATGAATTTAAAAATTTACTGGCCAAAATTCTATAGGGATTTACTAATGACTCTTCTTTGTGTGTTTAAACTTTTAAAAAGAACAATAAAAACCCCTTAAACATTTTATATAATGTAACATAGATAGCCATTTTATTTCCCCACATAGAATTAATCTAATTATCAAAAAAAATCCTTGACGGTAACATATTTTTGTTTAGGAATACAATGAAAATCTCAACATTCTTGAGTCGAGTTTCTTTTGACTGCAAATCTAGAGCCATTGATTCATTAGGGCATAAAGAAAGGATATTTCCTAGGTAAGGATGTTTCCCAATTTCTATCAAGTGTTGGTCATCAAGGTTAGAACTGACTGAGTCTCCACTACAGAGGATGAAGATGGATCCATATAAATGTTTTGGTGCTTCTTCCTACCACAAAAATTTACTAAACAAGTGTTTGCCAAAACTTAGTTTATCCTCCCATTTCTAGCCTAATTCTTATGTAATATTCTCCAAAGAAAAATTTTTATTACCTACCTAGGTACCCAAGGGTTCATTAATTTATCCATCCTTAAAAACATTAATCACATGCATAATTATGTCTCTCTCAACCACCCCCATAAACACTTATAATTAATGCATCAAACACTATCTTTACCAACTACAACACATGGTTCGAGGATAGATAGGCAAGAGACCAACACAATCAATAAAGGAAATAAAGATATAAAAAATCACCCACTAAAATCAAGAATAAAAACACAAACCTACCCAACCAGATTAGAAATAATTGACATTCGAAGACCACGGTAGTAAAGGCATCCCCGGTTGTAAATTAAAAAGAGATAGGGATTGAAGCTCATAAATAGATAATGATTATTCATATTCCACTTGTAGATATCTAAGACCCTTTTTTCCATACCTATCCAAATTTAAGAATTTAAACATAATCACCAAGTTGGATAAATAATCTATAAAAATATTAATTGTACCAGTCTTGTACACTTGGGAAATACCTATCATAGTAATACCCTTCATCTTTATGACATTCCCACTACCAAAAAACTCACATCCACTATCTCTTTGTGCCAAATTTCTTATCTCTTAGTTTGACCATATGTTATTCTAATGACTAGGCCTTCCATGCTATGCAAAATGCTCAAAACCTGATCATTATCCTTCTCTACTAGTATTGCACTTATAAATGTTTTATAGCTTCATGGACACTTGTGTCCCATCTAGATGCCTATGTCAACATGGGTGTCCCTTATCCAACTAAGTGTTTAATACCCAAAATTCATCCAATTAGAAAATGTAATGTGTCCTTATGGTTATCCTAAGTGCTTTAGTGTGAGATATTTTTCCAAAGGCTTGGTATATATATAATATCCTCATTCATTCCACACCTAGCAAATTCATACCTCTCACATACAAAGTAACAAAAAGAACTATAAATTGAGCATTAAAATGAGGAAATTTTCCCGATTCATTATTATTTCCATATCAATCATAGGATAAGTCTAAAGTATTGAAGGATCAGCCCGTAAACCATATTTACCAAGTTATAAACTAAGTCATTATATGTACTTGCTTATCATGTATTGTACCCTTGTACACACACAAGCTAACACATAGGGGAGAACTACATAAGTCTGAGGCTTTCTTTGGATTATTATCTATGTAGATAATTCCCATTGACAAAAGGGTCTTTGGAAAGTCAAATTAACACCATGATTGCATTAACCCATTTTCCCATAGTTAATCCAAGGGTGAAGAAGCTAAGGTTTTAATCATTTGATGAAGATTGATAACATGTGTGTATGATCTATATACATTAAAATAAATGGGATATAAAACTCATAAGGATCTAATTAGTCACATCTAGATCTAGTTATTATTTTATGCATGACACTTGCATCTAGATTAGACTTGATCATCGATATAATTGGTCAAATCTAATGTAAACATCGAAGGCCATAAAATGCAAAATTATAAGATTTGATGATTGCTCCAAGATCCTAATCTAGTCCTCTTCCAACCTATTTTAGCCTAGATTCTCATGCACCCATTAAACTAGACAAATATTATTGTTTCTAATTTATTTCAATATCAATCAATATTTTTACTTTCTATTTGTGGCATATCTATATATTTAAATTCAAAATATTGTTTATTTGGGTTTGTAATTTAATTGGAAAACTATAGATATGTTTATCATCCTTTTGGTTAATAATTTATATATTCATAACCCAATTTACCTTATATCATCAATTTAAGGTTAAACATTTGGTAAACTCGACCATTGGTCTCAACCCTAGATGGCTTCAAGTTTTTTATTTTGTTGGCATTTTGAATTCTATTTTTATAGTATTCAAACTTTAAAAATCATACTTTATTTTCCAAAAAATCATGTTTAATATAGATATATGTGTTTATCATTTTATTTTCGAATAAACCATGTTTATCATTGCTTCTTGTCTTGTTTACACTATAAAAAATCTCAAAACCATAAAACCAAAGAATGATCTTAATAAAGATAAAACTCAAACTTATATTTTCCAATGTTGTTAAAATAATATGGAGCTTATTCCTCCTAACCTTGAGTAAGGTGATAACTACAATCCCTTAAACATATTCATGTTATCACTCTTTCAATAGGCAAGGTAGATGGTATATGTATGCATATTCAATACGAGATACCTAGTTTTTATGCTTGTGAAGCCCTAAAATATCAAATCATTCTTATGATAAAGTTAATAAAAGACATGAAAAATAATTTAATTTCTAATATTACATCATTGTAAAATCAAATTTCATACCTACATAATCCACAATATGCTAGTGTTAATCATGTGTTTTCAACTTCCTCTAGCAATGTGATACCCAATAAGTTTTATGTCTAAATGAAAATATAAAACAAGATACATCTAAAACAAATGATTATAATATTATATAAATGGTTACTAAGATCCCAAGTGAAATCTTAAGATAAATTATTTGAAACAAAGTGATTCAATTACCTCCTCTACATCATATCAGAAGATAAAAATACTATTGTGCATATCATAGAATGCATGGGTATCATACAGATTATTATTATTTTGCATTGAATAAAAAATAAAAAATATAAATGATAGTGGTGATCATATCATTGATACATCCATTAAACAACCCACTCATATTATGATACCTCTCTAAAATCACAAGTACAAAAACAAAAAACTTGGGTACCAAAAGAAAATTTAGAGAAAAACCAATTGAAAATGAAACCATTAGACTAAGAAAATAATAGAAATCTACCTATCCATAATGATACTTGGCTTTCAAAATAATATGTTTTTGCACAACAATATCTACAACACTTTTGGCTATCAAGGTCAAGGATTAAGAAAACATGCATAAGGCATCACTAGTTCTATCGCTACATATGATCATAATGATCAATAAAGCTTGGGATTTAGTGGCAATATTGATGTAAATCATTTAAATATGCATTTTGTCAATGCAAAAGTGCAATAACCTACAATGAGAACCAATCAAAAAATAAAGCACAAATAGATAAGGTAATGTCAAAAATAGCAATGGGCACATCGAATAATTAAAAGAAGATTTATAACAAAAGAGGCCAAAAATCAAGAGATGATTGAAAAATATAATGTTCTAAATATGGATATAAAGGAGGAAACTATAATATTTTTTTCAAATCAAGCCAAATTAATTTCTCATATAGATGGTAAACAATCTTCAAATGAATATTTCAGCAAATTATGTTATGATCCACTTAGTAACTTACCACCTAATCTATTCATACCTATAAGATTCAGTACTTATGATTGACTCCATCACCAAAAAATGAGAAACCTGTTATAGGTACGAACCAATAAGAGGGGGGTGAATCAATGGTGGAAAATAATCTAATTCAATTTCCCAACCCTTCAAACACTTAAGCATTCAATACAACCATTCATGAAGCATTCAAGATGTTTATAGCAATGAACAAATAAATAATGGAAGATTACACACACAACATAAGATCTATGTATGAAACCCTCTTGGTGAATAAAACCCACTCTGAATCCTACAAACACATAGACTGCTTGTCCTCTAATAAGTATGCAAACATGATATTTTAGTGAAACACCTATTCCATAAGAAACACCTACCCCTAAGATGGTCAAATCCTTCTAACCAAACTTTAGTGAAACACCTATTCCATAAGGATCACCTAGCCCTAGGATGGTTAAGTGTTTCTAACCAAACTTTAGTGAAACACCTATTCCACAAGGATCACCTGACCCTAGGATGGTCAAATCCTTTTGAACTAGATGTTGAGCACCCTCCCAACACCTATGATCTGAACATATCCACCTTTGAACTAATGTATTCAACACCTGATGATGGACCTCTAATTTTCTAACCCTTAAAAAACACCCTCTCTATCTTATACAATCCTCTCACATAGGCATGCCACAATCTCTCTTCCTCTTCACTCAAACTGCCCTCATATACACACTCAGACCTGTAAATCCTTCTTCTATTCAATTCTCTCCCCAATCTTCAAACCTAAAAAAGCATTGTCTTTGGCATCATAAATATAACCTATAGGTCATACACACAATCATCAACCTACTCTACTCTATAACCCACCCTCTAGGCACACACCCTTTCTTCTTTCTTTCACTCTTCAACTCTTACACACACCTCTTACTGCAAGTCTAAAACTCGCCACCTTTGATTTCATCTTTTATAGAACCATCATGATTATTATATTCTAAGTCAGCCATAATACTTGTCTTAGCCCTTAAAACATCTAACATAGCTCAATACTATCCACACAGGTTGGCCATAACAACTATGAGTCAGATTTAAGTAGTTATGTCTTTCAATTAGGCCTTAGTATCCCTTATAGGCCTCATGGACACCTATTCACCCATTTATCACTTCATAGAGAAATTTAGAAACATGGGACCAATTTTAAATGCATAGGTCCACTCCACATGACCTCTTAGACATCCTCAAATTATTATAGTCATCATTACACACTTTTGTATATACTCAATCTACTCAAACATTATCCTTGTACATAACAACACCATGAATGAATAACTAGTCAACTTTTAAGAATTTATTCATATTGAATATGGATTGGTCAAACCTCCAAAATTTATACAGATGATCCTCATGGAGTCTACAATACTTTTCAATAGTTAAGACCCTTTAAAACATCCAAATAGCATTAGAATAACTCAAAAATCCTTCTTGGGTCACTTACAAACCATAGTCAAATTGGATATTAATATCTACAAATGTATAAATATTCAAACCTTCTAACAAATTTTTGGATGTACCTTGGACTCCTTTATAACTTTTCCTTTTACATCACCTTCAAATTTGTCCTAGATCAAAAGTTATTGCTCAAACACTATAGACTAGTTTTCCCCTTTGTTAATTTAAATGCCAATGTTCACAACTAAACATCAAACACTTTGTCATCATCTCATGCCCTCTCATATCTTGAAAAAATATGCATCATCTATCTTCCTTTAAAGTATCCTAGTTTTTACCTTTGATAAACATCTAACAATTTGACCTCATCTCATGTTCCTTGGAAACTTTGACCAAATAAACACTATTGATCTCCTCTGATTAGCTTGGCCTTCACCTTTTCTTACTGTTAAACAATGAGCACTTTTCATCATATCACAAATTCTTGAAAATCAATATGTATCATAGATTTGCATCTATACGAACACCCACTCACCATTAAATCCTTATATGGTCTTGATATTTACCTTTTGTAGATTTGTCTTAAGTATGGGAACCTCTGAAATCTACTTGAAAGGACAAATCTGAACCTTAATAACTTTTGTTGCACTCAATCACATGTCCTAAAATTTAAACGATATGATCTTTCATAGAGGAATCCATTCATATATCAAGTTGCTCCTAGAACCTTCACACATGTCAAATATAACACCATCAAGCTGATTACTCAGATCTACTTGAACTTAGACATTAATCTTAGATTAATTTCACATCATAGATTTGTGATGCTATTAAATGTGCACTATTAGTCTCCTTTGCAAATTTGGCTATGGGAAAACTTTGCAAACTCCCTAGGAAGCCAACTTTGCACAATTATATCATTTTCTTTGCTCAACTATATGACTTGAAACTTGGGCCATAGAAAATTGGGACTAATGTATCACACCCATATTACCACCTACCCTAAACCCATCCATATGTGTCAATGGTGACATTAACAAATTACCTACTTAGATTTTTCTGTCATAGAACCAACTATGCCAAGATGAACATATTGATGAACTAGATGAATACCATGCACTTCCACAAGCTCTCCAATCATGTTTTACCTTTGATAGGAACCCTCACACATGCTCAATACTTTAGACACATCCCTAATCATGCCAAAATTGAATATCAACCAAGTTTACTTTAAGTATACTAGGACAAGCACACTACACACTTTATCATTGACACTTAGACTATCAAGACACTTCATCCACTCACTTGGACACCTCCATGACATCATTAAAAACTCTCCAACAATCTCCCCCTTTTTCATTAATGTCAACACCCATCATATAGCTTATCTTCCTTGTCTATCTCAATCACTCTCATAATAGGAACCTTATTTCCCTTTGACACAATGACAAAGTGGACACAAATTGATCCTAAGGACCTGAAAAGATCACCAATAAGAGAGGATCACCTTTTAAAGATGATATAAACTCCCCCTTAACTTGAGCCTACCTCTTCTTGCCTTGACAACTTCCTCTTGCTACATGCCAATACTCTCTTCAGCCAAGCACTACAACCAATGAAGAAAGAACACGCAAAATTAATGAATATATGATGTAACTCACCAAGAAACATATGAGAGAGACTCCTCCTAAGATCTCTGAACCATTTCACCTCTTGAGAATCTTCAGATCTCCACACACCATGAAGAACCACCACATAGGCTTACTAGCCTTCTTTCAATCCACCTCAAGGACCACCAACAAAACTTCATGCCACTCACCATATATGAAACATTCTCTAAACCAATAATAGAACTTACATTGAGAGATATATACTATGCTCTTTTGGATAAATTGATCAAAAAGCATTCTTCTTCACACTAAGCCTATCTAGTCTCTTTGTAGCCTTTAATACCTAAAAATTCATATATGGAGCACTCTTATATTCCCCCTTAACCACACCAATTTTCATCACCTATCTCATCTTATGCAATATACTTCCTTCACAAATCTACTAGCTAATCAGGTCTCCATTTTGACAAAAACTTAAATAATTTGAAAAAAACAAAAACCTTCAAATCTTTATGAATATTTATTTGACAACCCATTTAACCCATTCAACCTATTAATAACCCTTAAACCTCAACTCATAAGGCAAACCACTTTTCTAGCATAGCCCAAAACTCTAGAATCTCAAAACAAACAAGGTCAACAAACCTCCTTTTGGTCAATGCCCACCTCTAAAACTTCTTTCACACCTAGAGACAACCATCACACACTTTTTTACCAAGATTTGAGCCTTCACACCTTTGGGAACCTTGAATTCCTATACCATGGCTTTGATCTTCAATAAGAAAGATAAACTCGAGAGCACACAAAAACCTTCAAAAGGCACAAATAGGATCATCAAGACACAAAACCACCTAGAACACATCACAAAGAAGTGAATAGCCCTTTCTAAGCACCAAATACTTTCTTACATTCTATCAATCTCATTATGCCACCTAAAAACACCCATTTTGATCTTGTAGACACTATATAAATAATAAAAACACCTTATGGCATCACTCTGACCTCATTAAAGCACTTTTCCCATCTTAACACACCACCAATTAGAAACACTCATCTCTTGCCTTCTAGGACCTTTTGAATAACATCATAGAAACACTTTCTTCTCCAGTAAAAGGAGTCTCTTAAGAATCATAAATAGAGACCTCCTCTACACCACAATGCTCTAAAACAAAGTGAAGTTAGGAGTGGCCCACATCTCCTCAATAACCACTAGAATAATTTTATAGATATAAGACTTCATGTTCTTATTCTTCTTAGTCTAAAATTTAACAACTTGTTCATTTTCTACATCACTCACTTTTTCTTCTATGATATCATATATAACATTTGGAGAAACTATGGAATCTTGACATACCTTGATCACTGAAGTATCTTCTTTGTATTGTATAACATCACCTTCAGACCTTAACAACATAGGAACCAAGCTAGAAACTTGCTCACACATAGTAGGTTACTCATTATCATCCAAACACACCTTATAACTAGCCTCAACTAGAATCTTTGTCTTCTCCTTGAGCTTAGTTTCTTCATTCACAACATGAATAGACAATTAGATCTCTTGGCACTCTCTAAATTCTATAGCATTCTCCACCATAGCAAACAAATTATTTGGACCTATATACTCATCATCACTCACACTTACCATATTTTGTTTCCATGAGGTAACTTTCCTTATTTATTTCAATCTAATATCTCGATTAAACCTATTCTATCTTATAGGCCTTTACTTGTAGAATCTAGCAATTTGACCTCTTTGTTGATAGTTGAAGCACCTTGTACCTTTTACAAGAATCTTATCCTATGTTTCCTGATTAGAATAAAATCTTACAATATGTCAATTTTTTTGACAATTGAAACAAACTACTCCTTTTGAAGAAGACTCACCTTTTTACTAATGACCCCCATCATAGTTCCATGCAAACTCATTTCTAACAGGTCTCTTGCATTCTTTAGCTCTATGCCTAAATTGATTACATGTGTAATAGTAACAAATAAAACTTGCATACCTCATGAAATTTTGTTTTTTTATTTGGTTTTTCTTCATTCTTATAGAATATTTATTCCTTGACTGATTGTTGACCTTCAAGGTCTAATTTACATTAGTCTTCATCTTCTCTTCAGTTGTATTTTTTTGTTCTTCTTTGTATCCAAGACCAGTTCTATCACTTGAATGTTTTTTATCACTTAGAATATTATCTAGATCACTTTCACTCTTTTCAAATCTCACAAATCACTTCATCTTACTACATGTCTTCTCTAACTCAGCTTTTAAATACTCATTTTCAATTACATACCTTGAACATTCATCTTCTTTAGCTTTCAAGTTTATAGACAAGAGCTTGACTATATCTTCATGTTCCTTGTTGTATTCATTTATTATTGCCTCAAACACATTGAATTTATCTTCATATTCCTTGATTTAATACTTCATCTTCTTGTTAATCTTCTTCTCAATATTCATTTCTTCAAGAGCAGTCATCAATTTAGTATCATAGTCCACCTCATCTTTATCATCATCTAAATCATTCCAAGTAGACTCCTTTTGATATAAGAAACTTCTTTCTTCAGCCATGAAGAGGTATTTATCTTCAATAGAACTATCATATTCATGATCATACTCTGAGTCATTATCTTCACTCTCATCTGATGAGCTACAATCTTTATTGGTGTAGAGAATCTTCTTGTTCTTGAAGGACTTCTTCTTGTCATACTTTCTAACTCCTTTATTCCTTTTATCAGACTTGTATGTCTTTTTGTCTTCATTTTGGCCATCACCATGCTCTTCATCATCATTCTTATTATGCTTATAAGGGAACTTATTAGCAAAATGTCCTACCTCTCCATAATTAAATCATTTTAAGGGTAATTTACCCTTATACTTTGCTGACCCTATTTTTTATTTCCTTGTCAACAAAGATATTAGTTCATCTTCATCAATATTAGATATGTCATCCTCCTTGAGTTTACTACCTTGGAACTTCATATTTGGCTTCATTTCTATCTTGAATGTTGCTTCCTTCTTTGGTGGTTTATCATCATTTACTCTCATCTCACAAGTAGTAAAGATTCCATACAATTCATCCATCTTAAACTAAATAAGATCATGACTTTATTCTACAATAGACACTTTTGAATCAAACTTGAGAGAGAGAGACCTTAATACGAACTACATTATCTTCTTCAAGCTTCTCTTGAAGACATCTGATAGTGTTCATAATCTCATCAACTCTCTATAGAAAGGATGCCATAGAATCTTTTTCCTTAATCTTAAGACTCTCAAATTATCTTTGGTAAGTGTACAACTTTGCCAACTTAACCTTTAAATCTCCTTCATAAATAGTATTCAATTTATCCCACATTTCCTTGTAATATATGTAATGGATTACCTTGGTGTATTTAGTCTCTAAAATATCACAAGTGATAGCATTCATTGCCTTAGAATTGTTTTCAAACAACTTCTTATCCATAGTATTAGATGGAGGAATAATAGGTGTAGAACAACCATCCACAATATATTTCTAAGTGTCAAACCCTAGGGACACGATGTAGGTCCTCATTCTCACACTCCAAAAATCATAATTAGATCCATTAAACATTGGTGCTTGTTTAGTGTAAAAACCTTCTTGCATTTGATAGCTACCCATATTGTATCTTGTATCTCCTTCAAGCTGTCAAACCTTTACCAAAGGACCTAATCTGATACCAATTATTATAGGTACAAACCACTAAGAGGAGGTAAATCAATGGTGGAAAAAAATCTAATTCAATTTCCAAACCCTTCAAACACTTAAGCATTCAATACAACCATTCATGAAGCATTCAAGATGTTTATAGCAATGAACAAATAGATAATGAAAGACTTTACACACAACACAAGATATATATGGGAAACTATCTTAAGGAATAAAACCCACTCTCAAGCCTACAAACACATGGACTCTTTATCCTATAATAAGTTTACAAACATGAGACTTTAGTGGAACACATGTTCCATAAGGAGCACCTATCCCTAAGATGGTTAAGTTCTTCTGACAAAAATTTAGTAAAACACTTGTTCCATAAGGAGCACCTACCCCTAGGATGGTCAATTTATTCTAACCAAACTTTAGTGAAACACCTATTCCACAAGGAGCACCTACCCCTAGGATGGTCAAATCCTTCTAACCTATATGTTGAGCACCCTCTAAGCACATATGATATGAACATCTCCACCTTTGAACTAATGTCTTCAACACCTAATGATGGACCTATGATTTCCAAACCCTTGTAAAAAATCCTCTCTATCTCATATAAGCCTCTCACATAGGCATGGCATAATCTCTCTTCCTCTTCACTCAAATTTCCCTCATATACACACTCAAACTTGTGAATCATTCTTATATTCACTTCTTTTCCCAATATTCAAACCTATAAGAGCATTGTCTTTGACATCAAAAATATAACCTATAGGTCATACATACAAGCATCAACTTGCTCTACTCTACAACCCATCCATTGGGTATATACCATTTCTTCTTTCCTTTGCTCTTCAACTCTTACACATACCTCTTCTTGAAAGTCTAGAACTCACCACCTTTAATTTCACCTTTTATAGAGCCATCATGATTATTATTATCTTCTAGGTTAGCCATAATACTTGTCTTATCCCTTAATATATCTAACATAGCTTAATACCATCCACATAGGTCAGCCATAACAACTATGGGTCACACTCACATTGTGTGAATTTAGGTATTTACAAAAAGGTAAATAGTAAGCTTTAGTATTTGGTATGGTTGATTTACTGAGAGTTAAATATTATTTATAGGGTTGTTAGTAATTAATATCCATATGGTTAATACAGTAAGATTGTATTAGATAGATTATATTATTGTTAATAGGTTATAAAAATATATCGTAATAGATTTACATAATTTTAGGGTGAGAGAAATTAATGAAAAGAATATAGGAATATGATTCCTATAAATATTTAACCTCATGAATGATTTATTATTTAGAAATCAGAGAAGATAGAAAAATATTATTGTGTTGAAAATTTGTCTGTGTATGTTTAGCTCTATTAATTTGTGCATGTATTAAATCTTTATTGGTTCCTCTAATTCTCAATAGTGGTATCAGAGCATGGTGAGATTTTGAGCAGTGTGAAGGGCATTTAAAATTTTTGGTTGCCTCATTGATGAGAGTAGTAAGATGTAAAGAAGAATTTGAGTAGTGACTTTAATGTGTGTTTTTTAGATTTGAGATTGTAGGGTACTGTGTTACTTGTGCTTTGTGTTTATAACTATGCATTTGTGTATCATGCAATTTTAGTCTATACATGAGATATGGTTATTACAATGAATGATTTATGGATTGGTCTTGACTCAGCTTCAAGTCAATTTGGCATTAGCTTCCATCTTCATTCAAGATTAGTGAAGGAGAAAATAAACTTGGTAATTTATATACAAATATGTACAGATCTATCATTGTTCATCTTCAATAATTTTCATGCTACTACTACCATCAAATGAGGCTTATCTAAAAACTAAGACGTAGTTATATATCTGGTGGATTTGAGGAGCTCAGCATTGAGAAATTTAGAAACACAAGACCACTTCCAAATGCATAGATCCACTCCACATGACCTCTTAGATATATTAAAATAATTATAGTCATCATTACACACCTCTGCATATGCTCAATCTACTCAAACATTAGCCTTGTACACAATAACACCATGAATGAATAAGCGGTCAACTTCTAAGCATTTGTTCATACTGAATATGCATCGATCAAACCTATAAAATCTATATAGATGATCCCCATGGAGTCTAAAATACTCTCAAATAGCTAATTCCCCATGAAACATATAAATACCATAATAATATCTCAAATATCCTTCTCAATTCACTTATAGACCATGGTCAAACACATAGTCAACTTTAGAACTTAATATCTGCAAATGTACAGATAGTCAAACCTTCTAGCCAATTTTTCTAGATGCACCCTAATTCTTTTATAAATTTCCTTTAACATCACCTTTTAATTCATCATAGATCATAAGTTATGACTCAAACATTGTAGAGTGGTTTTTCCCTTTATTAATTTAAATACCAACAGTCATGATTAAACATTGAACACTTTATCATCATCTCATTCCCTCTCATCGATCTTCCTCAAAAGTATCTTGGTCTTTACCTTTGCTAAACATCTAATAGTTTGACCTCATGTCATGCTCCTTGGAAACTTTGACTAAATATGCACCATCAATCTCCTCATATTAGCATGGTCTTTACCTTTTCTTATTATTAAACAATGAGCACTTTTCAAAAACTTACTACTTCTTGATAATTTAGAACAAATGGACTCTATTGATCTCTTCAAGAGTATCTTGGACTTTAACCAACTTAAACATCATACACTGTTCTCTTTGACTTAATACACATCATATATTTACATCTTTACGAACACCCACTCACTGTTAGATCCTTATTTGGTCCTCATCTTTACCTTTTTCAAATTTGGCTAAGTATGGGAACCTCTATAATCTTCTTGTAAGGCCAAATTTGAACCTTAATAAATTTTTTTGTGCTCAATCTCATGTCTTAAAATTTTAACCATATGATCTTTCATAAGATAATCCCTCCATATATCAATCTATTCTTATAACCTTCATGCATATGAAATATAATGCCATCAAACTGATTACTTAGGTATAATTGAAATTAAACATTAATCTTAGATTAATTCTATGTCATAGATCTTTGATGTGATTAAACATGCACCATTAGAAATCCTTTGCAAATTTGGATAAGTATGGGAAAACATTGCAAATTACCTAGAAAGCCAATTTTGTAGAGTTATATATTTTATTCTACTCAACTACATGACCTAAAAGTTGGGACTAATGTTATCGCACCCATATGGCTAACTCCTAACTCATCCATACATGGTAATGGTGATGTCATCAAACTATCTACTTAGATTTTTCTATCATAGAACCAACTATGCCAAGATGAACATAATGAAGAACTCAATGAATACCATGCACTTCCACAAGCTCTCCAAACATCTTTAACCTCTTATAAGACCCTTCACACATGCTCAATACTTCAGAACCATCCCTAATCATGCCAAAACTAAATATCAACCAAGCCTACTTCAATCATACTAGGACAAACACACTCCACACTTTGTGATTGACACTTAGACTATCAAGACACTTCATCCACTCACTTGGACACCTCCATGACATCACTAAAAACTCTTTAACAAAACCAAATGTAGATAAATGCAAACCAAAGATACTAAATACAAAATTACCAAAATATCATGATACACTTTATGATTTTGTGATGCATATATATGGCACATCTCATTTAGGAAAGGTTATACATCTTCCACTCCTTGTAGATCCTCATCTTGATATAATTGGATCGCTTCTACATCTTCATAAAATTTGGAGTAACTAAACATGTTCATATTTTTTCTACTCTAAATAAAACCAAGATCACTCAAAAATGGGTTCCATAAACTCATATATCTACTACAACACAACATATTTAGTTACCTAGAGAAATAAAACATGTTCCTATTTTTTCTATTCTAAAGAAACCACAGAGCACTCAATGATGGGTTTCATGAACCCCATTCCTTTTATTATTTCATCATGACCACAGAGTCTTATTATACATACACAGAGCATCACAGATCCTATAGTGTTAGATATTACACCTATACATTCTCCTTAGCAATACCACCAGTTTGTTGCATCAGGTTTTGACTAGGGAGATACCTATGATCATATATTAGATGAGATCATAAGATAGTCTTTTCTTTTAAAATATTATATATATATATATATATATATAATTTCCATGTTTTATTAGCTCTTTTGCATCTATGTTATTAATTATATTTTGGTAGATAGCATATAATTTATTTATATTTACACACATGTGTCACACATATTTTGAGTGTGATGTAAGCATACCCAAGCACATGATATATGCACATATAAATAGTTGGCCTTCCCTCTACTCATGTCATCAATACATTATGGTATCCACTTATTTGATCATGATACACCCAAGTTATATTATTATATGATCACTTTCCATAATCACGTAATTACACATAACATATATCATGGAAACACTAAATCTAAGGCATATCATATTTAGTGTTTCCATGATAACACATAATTTATATTATGTAGACACTAAATATGATATACGTAGATAAAGTGTAAAATATTGAGGTGCTCTATAATGCATATTACACATGCCTTTATTCATGATTATATCTTTCATAGTATACTTGATATACTATGTACTTAACATTTTTTGTTAACACATATATCTAGGGACTAGTATGATACGCTTATGTTGGTTGCTTATGATTATATGTTTCTTTTTTTATACTTCCTTAAGTGTTTTTTCTTTCTTGTTCTTGCCTTTTTTATTTGAGCATTAGAATATGCTCCATTATTTATGGCTCTCATGCTTTTATTTCCCTATTATGACATTTTAAAATGTCATAGTTTATTGTATGTAGGAATTTGAATATGTCATTCTATGTTTTATGAACATTTGATTAAGTCATGTCCTTTTGATTGTGTGGCATTTGAAAATTCCCCTTGTATGAGGTCTCCTTAGACTAGTGCCTTTTGTTTTGCTTTTGATTTCTCTTGGGTGTGTGCTTAATTGCTTATTAAGATTGTATTGTTACTCTCTATATGTTACCATGATCTATATCATACACCTTAGGATTTGATGTGATCACATACTATGTAATTTAATGATATATCTACCTAGACATGTTTTTCATATATGCTGCATGATCCATACATATATTATATATTAATCTTATCCTTTTGAAGTAAGGTAACTAGCAGTTTCTCCTCCCCTCACCTCAAAAGGGAGACATATCAGTGTGAGCATGTCATGGAGGCATGACCTCCACATTTTTATTAGTTTTAGATTATGATGGGGAGTTGGTATGGAAACATGTTCTCCACACTTATACTAGTCATCATGTTATACACTGAATTTGAGGAATATCATATATACATTATGTCATATAATACTATGAAAGATATAAATATGATGATAAAGATGAAATGTAAACACTAAATCTAAATTATAAAGCACCTCAGTCTTGTACACTTGGAAAATACCTATCATTATTATACCTTTTATTATTAAGACCTTCCTACTATGGAAAGTCTTGCTTCTTTTATCTATTTTTGACAAATTTTTTATCTCTTAGTTCAACCATACATTATACTGATGAATAGGCAATCTATGTTCACAAAATGCACAAAACCTAATCATTGTCCTTCTATTCTCATATTGGACCTATACCTATTTTCTAGATTTTTAGACATTTGTATCCTATCCAAACACCTACATCAATGTTTTTGTATAAAAAACATCCCACCTTATATTTTATTTAAAAATTGAGGACCCCCTTATTTTTATAAGACTTATTTATTATTTAGGTTGTCTATGTGTTTGTGTTGTTTTTATTGTTTGTATAAATTTTATGTTATGGATATTATATCAAGTTTGGTTTTGGAAGAAATACTAATTTGGTGATGGTGGTGTAAATAATTTTCTCAATATTTCACTAATCAATTCAATTCAATAATCCATGAGCATATACAAAGGATCAATGCATAAACAATCAACTATGCAAGCATAACACAAGAGAACACAAAGATCATGTGGGAAAACCTCTTGGGGAATAAAACCCACTAAAACATGCACATTAAATAGTGTCCTATAAATACAAGATTCAAATTTTATTAAAGCACCCACTATACAAGGAGCTCCAACCCCTATCTAGTTGAGTACCAACCCAACTAGTCTTTTACAAGCTCAATCTTGTGAGGAGGCTCCAACCCCCTTAGGTAACTTAGAAATAAAAAAATCACATTTGATGTATGGTCACATATATATTTATATTTATAACCTAAATCTATATGAAAAATTTTCATGCACTCCTTACCCTTCAATCTCACTCCACTAGTTATTTATCTCCTCTCACTCAATTAGCCCTTTCTTTGGCAATACTAGATAAATTGACCTTGTTAAACACCTATATAAACATAGTTATATATACATAACATATTTATCTCAGTCATTTTATTATATATAATTTTTTATTCTATTCACAAAACTCAATATCCTTCACTTAATAGCTATATATTCTAACTCATCAAAATAGCCTCATTAGATCTTGCCTTTATACTCAAATCTTTATTTCACCCATCTTGGTCAAATAATATCCTTACCAAACTTTTATTCATATTTAAATATATCAATTCATTCATTTATTTTGTGAAAAAACAAATACATTAGCCGTTCATAGTCCATAAGGGACCAAATCCTTCATTAGGCCTAATGGAGACCTAATGCAATTAGGTTTGTCCCATCCACATGTTACCATTCAAACCCTTAGGAACATTTTTTGCCTTATAAAATGGATGAAACACTTTAAAAAATCCTAAAATATACCATTTATATTATCACCTTGGATCCCCAATACCATTTGACCCATTTCACGACTTGGACGTACTAATTAGGTCTCCTCGCCAATAAGCCTTTTTCACTACCTATAAGTTTATCTTGTAATTTTGAATCATATATGAAAATATACCACATAACCTATAAATTAAATTATATTAATAAAAATTTAAGACTCAAAAAACTTTACCAAAATATTTAGTCACCATCACACAGGCCAAAAGGCCTAAAAAAGACTCTTGTAGATAGCTTACTTGGAAACACTCAATACTATCAAAACATAATAATAATCACTTAACTTTTAAATCTTTATTAGGAAATTATAATGAGAAAAAATGAATTAAAATGATACTATTAATACTTTATAATACCTTTTATAACTTTGGATCATCCATCTTAGTGAAAATAGACACAAAAACATCTTTTTCACACACACAGAAAAGTTGCTTGTAGGATCAAAAATATAGTCTAGAAAAACAACTTATGGGACACCTATGGGGATACCTTTATGATATTAAAATGGATTTTCAATAACATATAGTATCCTTATAATATATTTTGAGAGATATTTTACATGGTCATGTATCAATATTAGTCTTGTAGACTAATCCCACTATGTCACTCTACACAGACTCTACTGTTCCAGATAGGCCAATTTGATGACAACATTTTATTTGATTCCATGACCATTTTTGTAAAAATTTGATATAAAACCTGATCATAAAATTTAATGATAATAAAATATGATTCTTGAACATCATCATCCAGTTACTTGCATGCTTTGCCCTGGTCAACCCTACCTGTAGAATCAAAAACCCTAAAAAAAGGGTTTTCTTATAGCTTATATTCACTATCAAGACAAACCAAAACCATATGGGGAGATATTGAAGATTAATTTATATGTTCCAATAACTAAAGTATAAATTGGACCATTTTGATCCAAAACTGATTAGATCTTTCCTATCGGTTGTGTAAGGGTTTTAGGAGGGTTTTGACTATCTTACCTTTTTAGCAATCACTCATAAAGGATTTCCCCTCAATCCTAAAACCAATTCTAAGGATTTTAACCTAGGGACCTTCCCTAGCTTCCATTAATTTATCAGTCTCTCATGCAAAGTTTGTACATGCCAATGATCATGAGAAACTTCTTCTTGAGTCTGTAACCCTTAATTTTGTGCACGTAGTCAACATTTTCATCTAGAATCTTGTTTTATCTTTTAGGATTATGAATTTAAAATTAATAATCATTATTTATATGTCCTTTAAAACCTATTTAAATTATCTCAAGATCTTTGTAATATTTTTAACGTAACTTTGACCCTCAATAGGCCTCTATAAGTCACCTTGTGCACTTTAGGCCTAATACTGCTAGTCCTTCTTGGACTATGAGCACAACTTTAAACCTCTTGTAATGTATTAAATACTTAAACCTCATGTATTAAAGTATCACAACATGTTATAAAATTGATATCAATGCTCACATATATCTCTAATGGCTCAACTCATCATGGTATTAGGCTTATCTCACTAAGGCACTAAGCCTACAACTTCTCACTAGCTCACTTATGCATATTAGGTTTGGAATTACCAGTTATGCTTGGTCTTTGAAAATTATTGGAAAATTATTGTACTAATCCAAAATACCTTATTCATATGTCATATTCATTCATTCCATGTTCTCAATTTTCCATTCATGTACATACAAATCATATACTATTTATCTTAACAAGCTACCAAGCCTATATTTTTATACTAGGTTTCTTATGCAAGGACTAGACCTCAAGGCTTGACCATCCTACCACTGTATATGAACTATCATTTTCATACACATGTTCAAGTACCTTATCACATGTTCTAAAATTAATCTACATATTTTCAAGCTCATACTATGTCCATGTGTAAAGAACTAGACTATCAACCATATTTGTTGTGTACTATAGTCATATAAAATGTCAAAATTGGTATCTTGAGTGTGGATTGTGACACCCAACCCATAGGTCCATCTTTCATGCTCTCATTACCCTTATAAAAAAAAAATTTATTATTCCAAATCATCTATATACTTTCAAGACCTAATTCCATCTCAGCTAGGATATTTCTTATGTTAGTTCCATCCCCCCAAGTCTCAAACCTGTAGGACAGGAGCACTGGGGTTGGACTATAATGTCAAACCCTAGGGTTTCCCATTTTTTTTTATCTTTTCAAATCACAATTTAAGCCCATATGACCATTTATTTCATATTCCTCTTCTTCATTATGTCATCCTAGCATGAATACATTTAACCCATAACCAATAGATCTTTATAAAATCCCATTCAAAGTTCATTTATAAGGGGTTGGAAAATTTTATAGAAGCAAGCAAGAATACAAGAAAGACCACTAAGTAATAATTCCATATTCTTTGCATGTAGCCATTCAATATAGCTACCATCATATTCAAACCCTCACACCAATCCCTAGCCACCTCAAGCACTCTTAGTTTGGCATTTTTGCATTTGTATAACACTATTGTACAAAGCACATCAAGTGGGAGAACTAAATATGGCTTGATACTTCTTTAAAGTATTGGTATGTAGGTAGTGTGCCCACACAATGGGTTTGGATATGAATTCAGTTCATATTACACACACTAACCCCCCCTCTTTCTCAAGTTTTGTTCAAGCACTATGAAGGTCTAGGTTTGGAGATTAAATCAACTATATAAGGAGATTAATCAATATTCAAGATCTAAAATTTCATAGGTAGGCTCACACAAGGATAGTAGACAAAACCCAAAAAACATAGATATTTATGAAAATTTTAAATAATAGAAATAGGACCTAGACTATAGTTTCAAACCTTAGAGTGCCCTATTTTTGGCACTCCTATCCTTTCACCAAACAAAAGCTAGATCCTAAATCACAACACTATCCTAGTCCTACACAGCCAATTTTAACCTCTATCTCAACCATCTTAGTCCATTTTTAAGCTAATTTACATTTATACTCATTTATTGCTATATTTAGATAGCTACAAAAATCAAATAAATTATAAAAATTATTACTATAATTATTATAATATTCCAAATCATCTATAGACTTCCAAGGCTTGATTCCAACTTAGCCAGGCTACATTTCCTATGCTAGTTCCATCTCCCTAGGTCATGATCTTATAGGATAGGATCATTGGAGATGGAATATAGCACTGAACCCTAGGTGTCCCATTTTTGGTATTCCTATCTAATCACATTTTGAGCCCAAATGATCATTTCTTTTTTATTCCTCTTCTTCATTATGTTGACCTAATGTGAATACATTTAACCATGACCAATATATATTTATAAAATCCCATTTAAATTTCATTTATAAGGGCTTGGAAAATATTACAAAATCAAGAAAAAATACAAGCAAGACCACTAAGGCAAATTTTCTTATTCTTTGCATATAGTCATCCAATATAGCTACCAACATATTCAAACCCTCACACCAGTCCCTAGCCACTTCAAGCACTCTTAGTTTGGAATTTTTACATCCATATAACACTATTTCATAAATCACATTAAGT
Source organism: Torreya grandis (assembly GCA_037957365.1). NCBI lineage: Eukaryota > Viridiplantae > Streptophyta > Pinopsida > Cupressales > Taxaceae > Torreya > Torreya grandis. The sequence continues at coordinate 1,165,733 of JARHVA010002012.1, read as the reverse complement.
GGGAGGACTACATATGGCATTATCCCTCATCAGAGTATTTTTATGTAGGTAGCATGCCCATACAAGGGGTGTGGATACATGTTAAGTGTATCTTACTCACACTAACCCCCCCTTTTTCTCAAGATTTATTCAAGTACTATGAAGGTCTAGGGTTGGAGATTAAATAATATCTATAAGGATCTCTATCAATATTCAAGATCCATAATTTCATAGACAGGCTCACACATGGATAGCAGATAAAACCCAAAAAACTCAAATCTCTGTGACTAGTTTGGACAATACTGGTAAGACCTAGAATATAGCACTAGGCTCACACAGGGATAGTAGATAAAACCCAAAAAACTCAGATCTATGTGAATAGTTTGGAAAATAATTGTAGGACCTATAAAATAGCACTAGAGCTTGAAGTGTTCTATTTTTAGTGATCCTATCCTTTCACTAAAAAAAATCTAGATCTTGGTTCATAACATTGTCCCAATCTTGCATAACTAGTTTCAACCTCTATCTCAGCCATCTCAATCTAGTTTTAAGATAAATTGTATTTCTCATTATTTATTTTTATTTTTAAAAAGCTAATAAAATCAAATAAATTATACAAATTATTACTACAATTATTATAATATTATTTACTAATTTAGTGTTCTAGACCCTTAACTAAATTAAGAGTAAAACTGTAATATTCCCAAAATAGTCAAATCATGTACCTTGTATGTTCCTTCAATATTCCTTTGTATTTGAACACGATCTTGACAAGTCATGAATCCTTAGAAAGGATACCAAGTTGACTTAAAATTTTCTCTCAAAAAGAGAAATGAACCTCCTTAGTTACACACCACTTTACCAAGCATGTCATCAATCCTAAATTTTAACATGGACATGAAGGTGTATACACCCTAAATTGGTCAAGCAACCATATATATCATGTTTTTTCATAGTCCTCTTCATAGGAAATTTTGACTGGAGAATATGAGCCTTGTTCGCATTAGACATGTCTTTGTTTTGCTTATCTTAGTCTTGTTTCTCACTTTTGTTACTTTTCTGTTATCTTAGTCAACTGATATATACCCCTATAGACCCTTAGACTTCATTTTTGTTACTCATAGCCTATTTTTTTAGTCTTAAAAAATATAATTTTGGTGGACTATAATTCTCGATGCTCCTATCCTACCCGATGCTATTGTCTAATGGTCATTTTTTTCTTGATTAATGGGTCCCAAACCCTTCTTATCCCCTACCTTAAGTTTTTTTATCTTTTTGATGTCAACTAGTATGAATAAATCTCCTAAATTCAAAATAAAGAGTCTCTTATATAAATTACTTCATAAGGCATTTTATATCTATCACTTATTTGGTACACTAAATAATTTAAATTAGGCAATAGTATAGCTCAAAATTCTACATCACACATAGATTTACATGATTAATCAAGGAAGGGCCTAGGTGAAAGTTCATTCTTGCATCTATCATGCACATTTATTATGTATTTCTTAAGGGATACATATATTTTATCTGAGACCCTAGCTTGAGGGTTAATATAGGTAGTGATTAGGACAATAAGGGTTCTAGATCATGTGATCATTACTTCCTCTAACTTAGTTTTTCTCCTTTTGGCTTTTGATATGTTTTTTGTTTCATGCGTGTAGATATACCTAGGGTTTGAGAATAAAATAGGTCACATGATGACATAGATAGGTGATTACAAAGAAAATAGGACATCTACAAGACCCCAAAATCATACCGTACCAAAATTTGGGACCAAAAATTGAAATGAACAATAGCACTAGAATTAGACTACAACATCGAACACCAAAGTGTCTACTTTTTGGTGTTCCTATCCTTTCACCAAAAAAATATAGATTCAGTTTTACGACACCTTACTAGTCTTGCACAACCATTTTCAACCTTTGTATCAGCTATCTCAGTCCATTTTCAAGAGAAGTTGTGTTTCTTCTTATTCATTGCTATTTTTAGAAAGGTGAAAAAAACAAATTAGGACTATATTTATTACTATATTTTTTTACTCATTTATTAACCTAGACCCTTAACTAAAATGAATAAAACTTTATTATTCCAAAAAAAGACAAATCATTTGGTGAACCCAACTTACTTTGAACAAATCTCAAAACTTTAGGTACCCCTAGGGTTTTCCTTTACATTTTTGTGTGAAAAATCAATTTTAAAATTTTGATTTTTGTATAAATTTTTGTACATTTGTTTTATTAAAATTTATTTTAGAATTCAAAGTATTTCAATAAGTTCAAATTTCTAAAACTCCAACCCAAAACCCTAGATTTCCAAACTAGGTCCTCAAACTTCAAGCCTTCCTCCTTTACAATTTTTAGATAAAAATTTTGGAATTTTTGAAAATTATTTCTAGTGTTTAAAATATTTTAAAAATCCCTATGTTAGTAGTCATTCTTGGATTTATTTTCTTAATAGTACTTTTACATACTCTCTTTGTTGAAAACAATAAAATGGCCACTCAGGCACTTCTTCCCTCTCATCTTATAGATAAATTTCTAAATTTTTCTCATAATTATGACAATGAATGGACAAATTTGCAAAATTTCACATTAACCAAAAATGAGGAAAATGATTTCATTTACAATAAGGATAATTACTATTATTGTAATGAGTAATATTGTGATGCATATGAAAGTGATAGTAAAGAAAAAGTAGATGCATCTTCTTCTCTCAAACCTATCTATTTTCTTCCCTCTTCCAAAGAAAATAATTTTGATAAATTGGAAAGTTACTTTTCACCTCATTCTCCTATGCACAATACATCAAATGTATAAATTAGTCATGCAATTCCAAGTGAACCTCTTATTGGTGATACTTTGCTTGCATTTGAATCTAGTTTCTCCCTCTCTTTTGATACTTCTATGTTAAAATTACAACAATATAAATGAAATAGAATCAAATTTCCAATGCATAATTCAAATGATACATCTCATGCTCTTAACTCTACTTTTTCATCTCAAAAAATGACAAAATAATGTTTAAAAGATAGCCTGCTTACTCCTACTTCTTATATTGTAAATGAAAATAATGCATGCACTCCATTCAAAGATAACATAGATACACATAGCATTCCAATTTCACATGACAATTTAATACATATTATAAAAGAATTAACATCTCTTACCCATCTCCCTATTGATAATGGAAGTGACAATGAGAGTGACTATGAAATTGATACTTCTACTTCTCCTCTCTCAATAAACAAAATTTTGATTGTGATAATACATGGAATAATGATGACTATTATGCATATAGTGAAGAATAAAATGCATCTCATGCTTCTAAATCTTCTCTCAGTCATTACAAAATGTTGCTTCTAATTTTATGCATGATTTTATTTCAAATGATGCACATGTCAATGATAACATCACATCTTCTATTTAATTAGAATTTGAATCACTAAATACTAAAGATACTAATGATCTCCCAATCTACCCCTTACTATAGTAGGACCCATTTCTCACACTTCACCCAAAGAGAATGGTATCCCACATTCCTCTACTAAGGTCCAAGTTACCATTCCTCCAAAGGTTCAAGTGAGCACACCTCCTCTCTATGATCCAATTTCTAAATGTATCATTCTCATGGCTAAAATAAATGATCAAATTCAACATTTAAATGAACCATGTAAAGATACTAATATGCCATCCTAAGAGATTATTTCTTTGATGCATGAATTTGGTGAATTACAACACCAAGTATATCTCCTTACTTTGGAAAATAAGGCTTATAAGTCTTGGATGGATGCCAATGACTTACATGGTAACCCTCTTCTAAATACATTTATCAAAGATTCATTTCCTAACCATTTATAGATACCATCATTTCCTCAATTTGATGAAACTATAAATCCATTCATACACCTTCAAGCCTTTCAAAAGTCTTTTCCATCTCATGTGAGTCCTATGATTCTACTGAAGTTGTTCCAGCAGACATTAGTGGGTAATGCACAAAATTAGCTATTTCATCTACTCCTTATTGGTTCCTTGCATACATATGATGACTTAGAGGAAGAATTTCTTGGATATTAAATATAAAACATGGGCCCTCATGCTACATATGAGAAACTTATGGCACTGCATCAATATTCTTCAGAGCCCGTTAGTGATTATATCTTACAATTCAAGAATCACATGTTACACTTGATCTATAAACCAATAGATTTATAGGTTTATAATATATTTATTAAGGGGATTTGCCAACCCCTCATAGATCATATATTATATTAGACAAAGTCATCTTTTAGGCACTTATGTTATACAGTTTTAGCCTTGGACAAGAAATAAGGATTGATTGAGTCAAATTCAGTTGATTGACTTACTCTAGATTTCATAATAGTACCTTCATATACATCTCATAGCACATAGTATCTACCATGTCCTAAAAAATATAGGAGACCATAGCCAGAAAATCAACTAGTTAAGAATAGAGAGCTAGTTTATAGAGCACCACCTATAGTATGCACTATAAATAATAGTAATAGGGAACCACTATTATTTGATTCAGAGTGGGATAGCCCATATGTCATATTATAAAAACTACTAGATAGGAGGTTAATCACATTACCTTCTAATCATCATCAAGATCCACATCTCTTACACAAGTAGCCACATTAGCCCTTGTATAATTATCATCGTATATGTGGACATAGAGAAAATGATTGTTATAGACTTAGGAATTGTATTAATAGATGTGTTGATAATAGCATCATAGCATTCACACTAGTAGCATTGATATCTCCTCCATCATGGATCGATGGACCTCATTCCTCCATGACTAAGTCATCTTAGGACATTCTTTCATAGGAATCATTAGTTACTCATTGTGAGAGCAATACAGTTCTTAGGATAGAGCCTCATTAGAGATCTCTTATCCCATCTACTCGGAGGGTTTAAAGACTAGTAAAATGAGATTCACCTACATATAGCAGTGTATTCCATGGATTTCATAGTTCAGTTTCATATACATATGTAGCATAGTCATAGGCATTATAGCAAAGTTTTTAGGGTCCTATCTCATGTAACAACCCACTATGATTAAGATTATATAAACCCACATCATAGAGTACTACCCCAAATAGATATTCACTATAGCTGAGTTTTTAGGACCTATTTCATGTAATAACCTACTATGATTGAGTTTACATGAGCCCCCATCATAATTTAAAGTTCCATCTTGATCTATTACTCATTCATACACATCATAGTAGAGGCCATAAGGTGTTATTTCACATAACAATCCACTATGATTGTGAATAGATGAGCCTTCTTCATAACACATATTTTTAGTTGTGCATCCATTAAGGTTGTGTCTTATAGAGTCTCCACATACATCTAAAGTTAGTGCATCAAATACAAGTCATGTTCGTACATATCATGATTAGTATGGCCACTTGTTCAGTTGGCCATTAGGGTTCAGATAGTGATACAATAACCATGGGACTAATATGCACATAGTTATATCTTACATCCCCTTCTACTAAAAACTAACATTCTTAGTTATAAATAACCATCCCTAGACAAAACAAATTATCCAAATCCTAATCTTATCAATATTCTATTTTACCAAAATTAAACCAATTCACTTTATCAAATCAATTTACAAATTACAAAACAACAAAGTTTTTTAGTCACATATGTATCACACTTGAACATGTCAACAACAATAAAATCACATCTCAAATACCATTTTACCAAACATATGAAACCTTAACATCAATGCCAAATCAACTATATCTAATCAACCATTTGTAACAAATATACCAATATACTCCAAATTCTTTAACATAATATGCATGAGTCAAAATCAAATAAGTATCTATATATATAATGAGTTTTTAATACATATACACTCATATCAAGTACAATAAATCATGAATGGGCATGAGGCCCTCACTCTCTCCACTAGTTTTAGTCCTATAATCTACCCTAGCACTTGATGGCCCCACACCTCCTCAAGTTATCACATGCCTTTTGCGATGACTCTCTCATTCTAGTAGCCGACCATGCTCCTCTCGTAAGTCTGCATATCATCTTTAAGGATTTATGTACTCATCCATGATATTTATACTAATAGATCCAAAATTAGGTGGGGACATCCTATGCCTATATATCTTAGATATTAGCTCATCTCTCTCTCTTACTACCCTAATATATGCAACTATTTCTATAGTAGCCCTATCAAATAGATGGGCATGGATACTCGCTATGACTATTTCTCATTCTATCAATCCCTCCTCCACTACATTATCAAGTACATGATATGTGATCTCTTAGAGTGTTGAATCGATTACTATCTCTCAGTAATCATCATCTCCAACTCCTACCCTAGATTGTACTCCACCCTAAGAACCTCCCACTTCACTTGTGCACCAAGTATGACACTATGTTATCTATATACTTTGAAATCAAACTAAAGAATAAATTTATAAAAATTTAAAATTTAATCATTACTTACCTCCCATCATCTAGATCAACTCAAGATCCTCATACTCTAGAACATCTCCTACCTCAATAGGGTATAATAGAGCCCACCGATGCCTAGCCCACAACGTGATATATACATATGTGCATCCAACATCATCCACATATATAATTTTTATGACCTCATCCCTCACATCCAAAGGTAATGTTGTGATCTCAACCTTAGTAGGCCTCACACAAGCTCATACCCTTGTGGATGCTCACATACTCCTCACCCACACCCATGTTATTAAAGGACATCCTGTGGTACCCCAAACTATCTAGTAATGTGATCATACTAAAATCACTCATATACTCCACCCTAGCAGTCATGTATCTAATAGATGACCTTCATATATCATAGTTACACTCCATCTTTTTCCCAACTAAGAAATCCTCTATAAGGCCTCTATATTATGTCACTAACCACTAATCCATCTAAAACCCACCTATAATGGTCCATCTCATGGGATCAAATATCCACTATGCTCATTCACCACTCCTCAAATGGCTATAGAGGTGCCCACTCTACCCTTAGTAATCCAATCAGCCATACAACTTCTATATGTTTATAGGCCAAATAATGCAATAAGGTCATCACACTCACCCAACCACTAAATGACTCCTATGTAAACCTATAAAGATCCCTATATAAGTATGCTAGCATATTCCTCCCCCATGAGAGTATAGTACCATATACCTCCACATTCACATAATATTATATATCATGTATGCTATAGATACTCCACTCCCATAAATAGAAATAAAATATGCCAAAAAACAGCCAACCACTTCTACAAGCATGGAACATTAGACTGCACAATGACTAATAGTAGCACCTCACTATCAATACCTCTTTGATGTATACCTATGGGCACACTAGCAAAGTACAAAGATGCATGATCAATCACATAGGCACCCATGTCATCCTAGATCATCACTCATCACCCACTAATCAATAAATATAATATACTATACACATCCACCAAAGTCACAATCATCTCCCCTATATGAAGCTATAAAGTATAGGTATTTGCATTCTACATCTCATATAAGGCAATCATCAGATATTGGACCCACTACACTATACCAGGTCACACATATGACCTAACCCCACCCTATCCATAACATCTCTCTCATTAGTAGATAGAGGTAGTAGCCTCAATATCTCCATCACCTAGCCCTTACAGAACTCTCTCATCTACACCTCTCCTTGCATCACCAAAAATAGCACATCTATCAATCAATAATACCAAATCAAAAGCCAAGCTAGAATAATAGTAAACAACAAAGTAGAATAGTAGAAGAATTTTGCCTCATAGACAACAACATTATAGTAAGGATAGAAGTGCTACATAAGAGCATTGAACCTTGGATAGGAGCATTAAACCCTAGATAGGAGCACTAAACCTTAGACAGGAGCACTAGACTACAAGACAGGAGCATCAAAAAAAAAAAATCCTAATCTAATTTTAATCCCTTAACAACACTAAAATAGGCCAAAAACTAACAAAAACCAAGTGTTTTGCACTGCTTACCAAGGTTACATCACCACCAACCTAAACTTGTTGCCAGTTATTCAAACCTAGTTATGGTAGGTGTTCATCTCCTCAGCATTATTCTCACTCTAGAGCTCAAAATCTCAACCTTGTCAATGCACAAATAAATTAAGAATCAGTCCAATTTCCTATATTAGCCAAATTTTTCATTTAAAACAAAATACCATTTTTACCACAACTCAAACCTCATAACTCTATTTTTCAAATCATTTCCTTCTATGAAATCATAACAATGATACCTTCAACATCACTCAAGCTTTGCTCTCTTGCTACCTTATCTGCCTATTATGGCATGAACATATATATATATATATATATATATATATATATATATATATGTATATATATACATATATGTATATATATATACATATATATATATATATATGTATATATATATACATATATATGTATATATATATATAGATATATATATATGTATATATATACAGATATATATATATGTATATATATACATATATATATGTATATATATATATGTATATATATATATATATATATGTATATATATATACATATATATATGTATGTGTATATATATATATATACATATATATATGTATGTGTGTGTATATATATATATATATATATATATATATATATATATATATGTATATGTATATATATGTATATATGTGTATATGTGTGTGTGTGTGTGTGTGTGTGTGTGTGTGTGTGTGTGTATTATACTCAGACATGTGCCTTGGTCATCATCAATCAAAATGTGTTCCACTCTCAACAACACAATCTAATCAATCAAATAACCTTGTAATCTATTCACAACATACCAACCTCTTTTCTATTATTATGCCACTAGTCATCAATTTTAGCTCAACCTCCTCTATCACAAATTTTGTCACTCTCCACAAAAGGGGGGAATCATTTATATTATTCCTATTTATATACTTACCCAACATACCCATCCACTCTCATAAGTGGATACACCATTGTTCTTACACATCCAACATTCAGATTATCAGATTTAGCTTAGATTGGTCAAGATATACAGTGATTTAGATTATGTGGGTCACTCAACATTACTTAGGAAATTTATAGGGATATAACTTTAGTTTATAGATAAATAGACTATTCAGACATAGAGGTTTAGATTATATGGATTCATAGTGATTTTGATACAAATACATAGACTATTTAAATATAGTGGTTTAGATTATATGGATTCATAGTGATTTTGATATAGATACACAAACTATTCAAATATAATGGTTCAAATTATATGGATTCATAGTGATTTTGATATAAATATAGACTCAGATACCAGATTTAAGGATGTGTACATGCTACACATCCCACACATTTAGCTTCATATAGCATGACACAACTACAAAATCAAATAGTAGACTATAGGCATAGTATAGAGCATAGTGTTTTGGTCTCCAATTTTGCACATGAATCATGGAAAGTTATGTCATATCACTTGTGGTTATACAAATTACTAGATTATGTAGATACATCACTCACATACCAGATTTTGGGGCATGGCATAAATGTTCATGTTTTTAATCACTCAAGATTATACAGATGGAATGGTAATACATGTCATTTTATTCTTTTACATTGACCAAATTTTTAGATTACACCCAGTTATACCTAGGTTGTCACCAAGTTGGACCACAAGATCATTTATAGTGGTTGGTCTATTGTATTACTTATATCTAGACTACATGAGTTTATACAGGATAGAGGACAAATAATGGTTTTGGGCCTATGAGCACACCTTAGTTCTAGTTTAGATATTTAGAGTGGGGGCATGATATATTTTGCTCTTCACAACATACATATTTTATACATACATCCAAATTACATGAGTTTATGTGGAATAAAGGATAAACATTACTTTTGGGCCTTTGAGCATTCCTCATCTTCAATTAGATGCAACATAGGGGGCAAGCATTGTCCTTATCCATGATACATATATTCTATATTTAGATTTAGTATATGGGGCATCCACTCCATGGATTCTTTCTCTCTCTAGGCACTATTCATCTCTCCATCTACTTCCCTAGCCAGGAAGTGAGTTAGACCCTTACAACATATTCAACTCCACATAGGTAGGTTCAAGTACACACTTTCTTCTTTATTTTACTCTAGTATTTCATTCCATTTCATCACTAGAATGAAAGGGGGCAAATGTATACACCCTAAATTGATCAAGCAACCACGTATATCATTTTTTTTCATAATCCTCTTCATAGAAGACTTTGATTGGAGAATTCGATCCTTGTTCACACTAGCCATGTCTTTTTTTTCTTGTCTTGGTCTTGTTTTTCAGTTTTGTCACCATTTTGTTATCTCAGTCAACTAATATATAGCCCTAGAGACCCCCAAACTTGGCCTGTGTCAGTCCCAACCTATTTTTTTGAGTCCTAAAAAATAAAATTTTGGTAGACTATAGTACCCAAAGCTCTTGTCCTACCTAGCATTATTGTCCAATGATTTTTTTTCTTGCTTAGCAGGTCCCAAACCCTTCATATCCCCTCCCTTAAGTTTTATTTATGTTTTTGATGTCAACTAGCATAAATAAAGATTCCAAATTCAAAATAAAGAGTCTCCTATATAAATGACTTCACAAGGCATTTTATATCTAGCACTTACTACTTTGGCAAACTAAATAATTAAAATTAATCAATAATATAGCTCAGAATTCTACATCACACATAGATTTTCATGCTTGATCAAGGAAGGGCCTAGGAAAAAGTTCATTCTTACATCTACTATGCATGTTGATTATGTATATTCCCTAAGGGAGAACTACATTTAATCTGAGACCCTAGCTTGAGGGTTAATGAAGGTAGTGATCAGGACAATAGGGGTTCTAGATCATGTGATCATACTTCCCCTAACTTAGTTTTTCTCCTTTTGTCTTTTGATATGTTTTTTGTTTTGTGTGTGTAGATAGACCTAGGGTTTGAGAAGAAAATAGGTCATATAGTGGTACAGACAGGCGATTATGAAGAAACCAAGACATCTACAAGACCTCAAAATCAGACCACACTAGAATCTAGAACTAAAAATCAAAATGGACTACATCATCAGACACCAAAATGTCCACCTTTTGGTATTCCTATCCTTTTGCCAAAAAAATACATATTCAAGTTTATGACTCCTTACCAGTCTTGCACAGCATTTTTCAACCTCTGTATCAATCATCTCAATTTGTTTTCAAGATAATTTGTATTTCTTCTTATTCATTGTTATTTTTAGAAAGGTGAAAAAGACAAATCAGGACTATATTTATTCCTATATTTTTGTATTGATTTATTAATCTAGACCCTTAAATAAATTATGAATAAAACTCCATTATTATCAAAAAATTTAAATTAGAAGGACATTCAACTTGACTTTGACATCAATGACAACAATACTACCTTAAAAACAACACTAGAAGCATACCCCAATAATCTCCCCCTTTGTCATTGATGGTAAACATTCTTGATTATTGTAGATCATTATCCAATATTTAAACTTAAAATAGGAAATTTCTCCCCCTTTTACATTAATGACAAAGGTCTATCTTCCTCAACATGCCAATTTGATCCTAGGACCTAACAGAAGCTCTTTGCACCATTCTCTCTGAAGCACCTCACACATGCTCCTTTTTTTTACCACACCTCTTGAAACTATTTGAACAAAATAAGTCAATCCAAAATCATGCATATAACCATAAATTAAAAACACACTTCTAATCTAAACTTCTTCTTGACTTTCAACTCATGAGAATCATGCCCATATAACACCAAGCACTCACAGGATCTAAGTTAGTTATCCCTTTGTCTGCATGAAGATTTAATACATTTTCAAAACTATGACTTGGTTTAATCAAGTCATCATACAAACCTTTTGTGACGTCTTATTATGTTCACATCTATATCATACCTCCACATATTTGACTAGGACTTGAAATACTAAAGGTTCCCTAAGGTCACAAAATTCCCCCTATGATCATACATCTTGTGTGTTTCTTAATTACCAGCAAAATGCCTCCATGAAGCCTAATGGAGTCACTATTGTTCTAGAGTATTAGAATAGTATGAGTTATAGATATTCCTAGATATCCATGTCCTTGTAGGATTGAATCTCTTTCATAATCCCCTTGTGCTTGATTTGTCCTTCTGGCTTGAGTCCTTTAATCTTTGCTTGAGTAGCATTTTGGCATGTTTTATTATTATTGATTCCTTCATTGATAAACTAAGTTGATAAAGAATATTCTTAACATCCTTTTTTATCTTTATTTTGCTCTATTATGTAAAATATTCCACTTAAACTTGTAGCCTAATTATCAACCTTAAGATTCCACTTGTTGTTTCTTGCTTGTGTTCTAGAATCCTCAAACATTTTTTTTTTCTTAAATTATTATGCTTATGATACCTTGAAATATGAGCAATTTTGTGATAGTTAAAGAATGTTATCCCTCTAGATATAAACTCATTATGCCTCATACCTCTTGACTAATAATTCTCCTCATAATTCCATGCAAATTCATTATTGAAGGGCTTTTATAATGCCTTGCTCTATGACCAAATTGATTACATGAATAACAATAGCCATTAAAATGATTATCATACCTTATGGTGTTAGTTTGCCTAAAAGTGTTGGATTTAATTCTATTAGCACCATCTTTCTTAGGTTGATTATTAACCTTCTTGACCTCATTTGTGTCCTTTTCTTGATCTTCAATGAAGTTAAGACCTGTCTTATCATCAACAATATTTTGACTACTCAAAAGGTTATCTAGATCATTAGATCTCTATTCAAATCTTAAAAAGGTCTTAACCTTATTTTATGATTGTTTTAATTCATATTTTAAAGAGTCAACTTTAGCCACACACCTTGCACATTCTTCTTCTTTTGATTCTAGACCTACAAATATAATTTCAAGTTGACTTTCCAACTTCTTGACTATTTATTCTTATTCTTTGTAGTTGTTCTTCAATCTAGCTTCAAAAAAGTTTATTTTTTCTCATATTCTTTTTTGAGTGATTTTAATTCCCTATTTTTATTCTTTATTATCTTTATTTCTTCTTAAGTATTCATCAACTCAGTTTCAAAATCCACCTCATCTTCTTCTTCGTCTGAATCACCAACCACACCTCCAATCTATATAGATTCTTTTGGATTTGAACAACTTAATTATTTAAACATGAATAAAACCTCATTGACATCAGGTCCATCATCTTCATTGTCACTCTTTGGACTAATCTCAATCTCATTATATGAGTTTCAATCTTCCTTGGTGTAGAGACTTCTTTTATTTTTTAAGAACCTTTTCTTGTGGTCATATCTTTTGAGGCTTTTATTCTTGTTATTAAACCTATAGGATATTTTGTCATAATCATGACCTTTAGCATGATCTTAATTATTCTTATGCTTATGAGTACATTTGTTATCAAAATGTCCTATCTCACCACAATCAAAACATTTGAAAGGTACTTTACCTTTGTATTTACCTGATCCTATCTTCAACTTCCTTGTAAACAAAACTATCAACTCATCATCATCAATATCAGATTCATCATTATATTTACTCATATTACCTTGTGTCTTATTATCCTTTGTATTATTTTATACCTTGATTTTAGCTTCCTTATTTATAGGTCTTCCTTCACTTGTCCTCCTCTCATAGGTTGTTAGGGTTCCATGAAGTCTATCCATCTAAGGTTTGTCTAGATCTTGTATTTTATCAATAACAGATACCTTAGGATCAAATTTTGGAGTTAGATACCTTAATACCTTTTTAAAAATATTTTATTCTTTCATTTTTTCACCTATACCTCTTATGATGTTGATAATTTCATCAACCCTCAACAAGTAAGTTGCAATTGTCTCATCTTCATTCATTTTCAAGCTTTCAAATTATCTTCTATGTGTTTGCAGCTTGGCCAATTTAACCTTGGAATATCCCTCATAAATATTTTTTATCTTGTCCCATATTTATTTTAAAAACATAAAATGCATCACTTTGACAATTTATGCCTCTGTTAGACCACACATAATGCAATTTGTGGCTTTTGGGTTGTTGTCACTAGCCTTTTTACTTGTTGCATCCATAGGAAGAATAGGAGGTGAAATATACCCATCCAAGATAGATTTAAAAACATCATGACCTTAAAACATCAGATATTTCCTCATAATGACACTCTAAAATGCATCATTTGATCCACTAAACAATAGAGCTTTGCTTGTAGAAAAACCACCTTGTGTTTGACTAGCCATCTTCGTTTGATTCAAATCTCTTTTAGGTTGTTAAAAATTATTTAAAGGACCTATTCTGATACAAAATGTTATAATAAATACTAATTATATGTGGGTGAATTATTTTCTCAATATTTCACTAATCAATTCAATTCAATAATACATGATCATATACAAAGGATCAATGCATAAACAATCAACTATGTAAGCATAGCATAAGAAAACATAAATATTGTGTGGGAAAACCTATTTGGGAATAGAATCTACTGATACATGAACATGTACTACTTTATTATAATTACAAGATTCAAATTTTATTAAAGCACCAACTTTACAAGGAGCTCTAACCCCTATATAATTGAGTACCAACCCAACTAGTCTTCTACGAGCTGAATCTTTCAAGGAGGCTCGAACCCCCTTAGGAAACGTAGCAACAACCAAGTCACATTTTATTTCTATTCACCTCTAGATGATTTTTTATAACCCAACTATATATTAAAAGCTTTTCATGCACTCCTTACCTTTCAATCTCACTCCACCAGCTACTTATCCCCTCTCGCTCAATTAACCCTTTCTTGGTAATATTAGATCAATTGACCTTGTTCAACACATACAAAAACATAATTAGATATTTAATTAATATTATTACTCTAATTATATCCAATATTTTAACCTATTCACAAAACTCAATATCCTTCACTCAATAGCTCTATATTCTAACTCATCAAAATAGCCTTATTAGGCCCTGCCTTTATACTCAAATCTTTCTTTCACCTATCTTGGTCAGCCAAAATCCTTATCACACTTAGATTAGGATTTAAATATATAAATACACACTATTAATGAGTTTAAAAAACCCATACATTATTCGTTCATATTCCATAAGTACCAAATCCTTCATTAGGCCTAATGGAGACCTAATGCAATTAAGTCTATCATATCCACACGTTACCACTCAGATCCTTAAGAAAACTTTTTTAATTATCTAATGGATTAAAAAATTCATTTAAACTCAAATATTACCTTTATAATATCACTTTGGGTCCCTAACTGCATTTGACCCATTTCACTACTTGGACCTACCAATTAGGTCTCCTCGCCAATAGGCCTTTTCACTGACAATAAGTTTGTCTTGTAATCTTGACTCATATACACAAATATCCCACATAAATTATGCATAAAATTATATTAATATTATATTTAATACTTTAAAAACTTCCCAAAAATCTTTATTCACCATCACAAAAGGCCTCAAGAACACTCTTGTAGATAGCTTACTCAGAAACACTCAACACTGTCAAAACACAGTCAAAATCACTTGACTTTTAAAACTTGATTTATGAACTTCCAATGAGAAAAAATGAATTAAAATGATCCTATTATTACTTTATAATACATTTTATAACTTTGTATCATCCATGGTAGTTAAAATAGACTTAGAAACATCTTTTTCACACACATAGAAAAGTTGCCTGTAGGATCAAAAATACAGTCAAGAAAAATAAATAATGGGACACTTATGGGGATACATTTATGATATTTAAATGTATTTTTAGAACATATAGTACCATTATAAAATATTTTTAGGTATATTTTTCATGGTCATGTATCAATATTGGTCATGTAGACTAATCGCACTATGTCACTCTACACAGACTCTATTGTGCTAGATAGGCTAGTTTGATGACAACATTTTACTTGATTGTAAGCATAATCAACACTTAAATATAATTTCACTAGAATTAATAGGTCTTTAATGATGACCCCATTCCTTTTTAACCATCCCTAATCATCTAAAACCAATCCCTACACTCATATTCATTCTCACTTAGTTTTCTCATTGTTCTACTTATTAGGCCAGTTTAGCGATAGGTTACCTTCCATGACCAATTTTTCAAAATTTTGATCTAAACCCTACTTTTAAACTTTAATTATCATAAAATGATTCTTTAAGATCATCATTAAATTACTTACATTTTTTGACCTATTCAAACCTGCTTGTAGCATTAAAAACCCTAAAAATAAGGGTTTTTCTATAGCTTTTATTTACTGTCAAGATAAACAAAAACCACCTGGGGAGATATTGAAGAGTCCTTTATATATTCCAATCACTAAACTAGGTAAAAAAAACCATTCTAAGCCAAAATTTATTATATGTTTCCTATTGGTTCTGGTAAGGGTTTTAAGAGGATTTTGACTGTCTTACCTTCTTAGTAATCATTCATAAAGGATTGCCCCTCAATCCTAAAACTAATTATAAGGATTTAAATCTAGGAAATTACCCAAATACCATGAAGTTATTAGAATTTCATTAAAAAATTTCACATGCCAATGAGCATGAGAAACTTCTTGGATTTGCAACCCTCAATTTTATGCACACAGTCAATGTTATCATCGAAAATATTACTTTCTCTTGTAGGCTTATGACTTAAAACTTTTTCATCATGATTTATATGTCCTTTCATACCTTTATAAATTATCTCAAGATATTTTAAATCTTTTTAAAATAACTTTTTCCCTCAAGATGCCTTTATAGGTCACCTTGTGCACTTTAGGCCTTATATTGCTAGCCCTTCTTGGATTAAGAGCACAACTTAAAACCTATTGTAATGTCTTAAATACTTCAACCTCATGTCTTACATTATCACAACATGTTCTCACACTACTACCAATTCTAAAATATATGTCCAATGTTTCAACTCATCATGCTACTAGGCTTATCTCATTAAGGCACTAATCCTACAACTTCTCACTAGCTCACTTATGCATATTAGGTTTGGAATTACTAGTTATGCTTGGTCTTTGAAAACTTTGTAAACATCTTGTATTAATACCAAATACCTTATTCATATGTCATATGTATTCATGCCAAGTTTTCAATTTTCCATCCATGTACATGCAAATCATATACTATTTATCTCAACAAGCTACCAAGCCTATATTTTTATACTATGTTTCTTATGCAAGGACTAGACCTCAAGGCTTGACCTTCCTACCAATGTATATTAACTATGATTTTAATACACATATTCAATCACCTTGTCACATTTTATAACTTTACTTTGCATAGTTTTAAGCTCATACTATGTCCATACTCAAATTATCAACCAGATTTACTATGCACCTTGTATGTTCCTTTAGTATTCCTTTGTATTTGAACATGATCTTGATAATTCATGAATATTTATAAATAATACTAGGTTACCTTCAAATTTTCTATCAAAAAAATTTAAAACCTCTATAGTTACACACCACTTTACCAAGCATGCCATCAACCCTGAGTTTTAACATGAAGGATATGAAGGACATTCAACTTGATTTTGACATCAATGACAATAATACCACCTTAAAAACAACACTAGAAGCATACCTCAACATTTGGTACATATATTTTCCATTTTTTAAGGACTTATTTAAACTAATATATTAATATAAATTTTGGAATAAATGTTATGTATGACAGGAATTCATACTTTTCTTATTTGGATTATTTTATTCAGAGTTGATTATTCAGATTCTTTTATTCAGCACTTCAGATGCTTTTGGTATTTGGAATTTTGGTATTCAAAAAAAAATTAATAATAAACCATTTCCTTAGGAAATTTTTTTTATGGTTGGTAAATTAGTCTTTGGTAACTTTTATTCAGATCATTTTTTTGTGTGCTTCTTATGCGGTGACTTTTCTACAAAAACTTTGGTCTTCAGAAGGTTTTCTTTGGTAACTTTAGTTCAAAAGATTTATTTTGGAAGGTTTTATTTGATAACTTTATTTACTAAAATATTCCTAAATGAATCTCTCTGAAGATATTTTAGTCTTCAATAACTAGTACTTTAGTGACTTTCTCTCAGAGCCTTTTCTTCTGGAACTTTTAGTGACTTTTGAATAAATCTTCCCAAAAGAATCTCTCTAAAGAGTATTTTTAACTTCAAGGTCTTTCACTCAGAATCATTGGCTCACCATATCCTACTATTAGGCTTTAATTTGAAGGTTGACCCCCCCAACTAAACCATATAATTATAAGAGTCAAAAGTTAAAAGTAACACCATGGAACCTTGAATGAGAAAGAATCCTATGTGGCATGTCCACTAGGATTAGGTGGTCAAGTTAAAATTGAATGAAGCTAATAATCTCATAGACATTAATGATTAATATAACATGAACTATAATGAATGCATAAAGCTATAACATTGAGCCCCAAACTGAGTTTACCTTATTTTATTTTCAAGAGCTTAAGTGCACATAGACTTTCTACAATCTCAAAAGCCCTAAAATATGTCCAAAATGACTTGTAATTTGTGAAACATAGTTCTTAGACCACCATTTTAAAACATTCTCCTCACATTAGCATCAACTAGTAGTAATGGCATCTTCATCTAGGGCATACAAGGGAGCTCCACCACCATCTAAGTTTTTCATTAAAGACTATCAAATAATAGTAATGGCATATTCATCTAGGGTGTACAAAGGAGATCCATCACCATTTAGGTTTTCCATTAAAGACTCCATATAATACCTAGATATGGTATTTTATGCAATTATATTTGATGGCCTCCTTGTCAATTAATTGACTCTATGGGAGGTCATAGAAAATGTTGATCCATTCATATTGAAGGAGGACATTTCAATAGAGTATAACTAAATTGCATCTAGCCTACTCCCATTAAAATTCAAGGCACTTTACTATGTAGATACCAAACTAGAAGTCATTTCATGCATCAACTTGCTATTAGAATTATTTTTTGAAGCTAGGATTGCAGGCAGTGGTTATCTACACTAAGTCACCAACACCACAATCATTGCCTAAATATATGGAGATAAATTTATGAGGTATCTAAGTATGCCCATTATAGATGATACATTCAATTTACATAGTTTATTTACTTGGAGGAAAAATAATAATGTGGAGAGAGTAGTGGGTAAATGGCTTCTCTCGCGTAAGACTTTCATTGTCAAAGAACATACCAAGAATCGCATCCCCATCACCCACTTTAGGATGGGAGTTCATATAGGCATGTCATGTTTATTTATTTCTAATTATGTCATTAATTTGGCCAAGAGTTTCCATAATTTAATATGTATTCATAGTTCTCAATGACAAAGTCTGCCATAGTGATCATGCATGGACTCTATTATGTTTGCTTGGTTTGGCAACGTGATGGATGTTGGTGATGTGTTGACCATGTTTAAGGGGTAATATGAGGCTCAAATATTTATTGAGGTACTTTTTTAAGTGAAATTAATTAATTTTATTATTCTTATGAAGGTCTAGATTATCCTAGTCATCTTGACATATCTTCCTAAATAAACAGATTATTCACACATGTGAAGGTGTCAAAAGAAAGTGGTCACATGGGTTTATTCAGATTTGTGCCTAAATCATGTATTTTAAATTTAAAGTATTTAAATTATTTCTATAAAACTTTAAGGTAGTGAAAATTTGGTTTCCCATGCAAATTTCACTAGTTTCCATAGTCAAATTTGCATTAAAAAGTGACCATTAGAATTCAAATATTTGAATTTACAAAGGAAAACCAGTCCTCATTGTTCTGACTATAAATTTTGATGATGAATGAATTTTATGGTGTTATAAAAATAAAAATGGTAGATAAATTTAAGGTAAATATATTAAAAATTATTTGGATGTTTGACTATTTGTACACCTATATTTATTATGGTCTAAAATTGACTGAGGGTTTGACCTTCTTCTGTAAGTGACCCGAGAAGGATGTTTGAGTTTTTATTGATTAATTTTGAATTTTTAAAGGTGAATTATATATTTTAGAGTTTTTTATACTCCTTTGGTATCATATTTATGTATTTTTTAGGTTTGACCAATCCATCTTTAGTATTAACAATTTCTTATAAGTTGACTTTTGGTTCGTTCATGGTGTTTTCGTGTACAGGGCAAATGATTGATAGGTTTTTCATATGTAGAGGTGTGTAGTGATGAATTTAATAACTTGAGGGTGTATTATGGGTCATATTTAAATGATATATGTGCTTTTAAATGGTATTGTGTTCTTATTTTTGCTTAGTGAAGTGTTAAAAGGATTAATAGCTCTCTATGGACCTACAAGGGCTTCTTAGGCCTAATTGAAAGATGTTGTTTCTTAACAATGATATATGAAAGATATGAAATAACTATGTATATTAAATTTATCCCATTATATGTGTGATAAAATCCTTAAGTTTTAATTAAAGTCTTATGGCCGACCAAGAAGGTGATGATCATGAAGGATCTATAAAGAGCATAAACAAAGATGAAGGTTTCTAGAGTTTATATGTGAAGTATAGAGAAGGGTGAGTATGCTTGGTGGATATATTTAGAGAATATTAGTGTGAGGTATATTTTTATGACCTATATTTCATATTTATAATTTTTATAATAGTTTTCTTGAAAGGTTGAATACTGAAGATGAGCAAAGAAGTGTAAAGTGATCCAAAAGGGTGTTTTGGATGCATTTCTTGCATGTGAAGGTTTGAGAGAGTGTTAAGGGTTGAATAGAATTTTTATTAAATATTTATCCATTTTATTTAAATTAGATTAGATATTTATAGGTGTTGATATTAGAAGGTTTTGTGTGGGTACTCAACATCTAGGACAAGGGGGTGCTTGTTCATGCTTAGGGGTTGATAATCCTTGTGAAGTGGGTGAGTCACTAGAATATATTGTTTTTGAATCCATTATAGGACTATATTCAAAAAAAAATTATACTTGAGAGTTTATTTTATTCCCCATGAGGGTTTCTCACATAGTTCATGTGTTATGTGCCTTGATCTTACATAGTTTACTTATTTATTTGAATAACTAGTTTATTTACTTCATGATTGCTTATATTGATTGGTTGAGAGTTTGAAGTTTTGGAATTAGAATTTAATTTATTACATCACTAATTCACCCCCCCATCTCAGTGATTTTACCTATAATAATTAGTATCAGAGCCATACCTTCTTTGTAAGTTTAACCACTTAAAGGTGATCAAAGGTATAATGGGTAGTCATAAAATGCAAGGAGGTTTATCTACTAAGTGAGAACCACTATTAAATGGATCCAAATGTGATTTTTGGAGTATAAGGATGAGTACATACATCATATCTCTAGGTTTTGATAATTGGCAATATATTATGGATGGTTATTCTACACCCCCTATTCCTCCAACTAATATGACTGGCCAAAAGTTGAGTGAAAACAATTCCAAAACTATGAATTATATCATTTTTGGCCTATCAGAGGCTAAGTTCACCAAGGTAATCCATTTAAAATCTACCAAGTAAATCTAGGATAAGCTATAGATATCTATGAAGGATATTCAAAGGTTAAGTTAGCTAAATTATAGACATACCAAAGGCAATTTGAGGCCCTAAAAATGAAGGAAGAATATAATGTGGAATCTTATCTTCTAAGGGTTGATGAGGTGGTAAATATGATAAAATTTCTTGGAGAGGAGATTGAAGAAGCTATCATTATACAAAAGGTATTAAGGTCTCTCTCCCTCAAGTTTGATTCAAAGATTTCTACTATAGAAGATATTCATAATCTCACCAAGATGAATATGGATTAATTTCATGGAATCTTTACTACCTATGAGATGAGAGTCAATGAGGACAAACCACCAAATAAGGAAGTATCCTTCAAGGTGATCAAGGAGACAAAAGGCAAGTAGATAAAGTTAAGTCTTGAAGACTTTGATCTTAATGAAGATCAACTTGAATCCATGATTACAAGATAATTAAATGTCATATCGTGTAAATATGAAGGGAATATTCCTTTCAATTTTTTCTCATATGGTAAAGCTTTTCATTTTGAAACTAAGTTCCCAAATAAAGGCAATTTTTAACATAAGGAAGATCATAAAAAATCTCATGAGGATTAGAACAAGAAATCTTAGGGTCCTAGCAAGTACAAGAAGTTATTCAATAGGAGAAATTGAAAGGAGTCATAGAAAGGTAGTAATATCCTTTACCATGAAGAAGATAATAACTTATCTATTAAAGAATAAAGAAACACATCAGACAGTGATGATTCATCTCATGATGAGGACATAGAGACATTGTTCATGTCTCTTGGGGATGATGAAGGCAAATGTTCTATAGATACAGATATCTTTGGTGGAGATATCTTAGAATAAGAAGAGGAGAAAGTCACTCTTGAATACAAATATCTAAACACCTTAGAAGACCAAAATCTTATACAAGGCAAGAACAAAAAACAAGCATCCTTGATCAAGACCTATGAGGAGAAAATTAGGTTATTTGAATAAATTTTGAGCAATGAAGTCAAGGAACATGATGATATCACTCAACATCTTGAAAGTTGGGTTTGTACCCTTGATGAAGAGGTAAAGAGTAAGGATGAAGAATGTGTCAAATATAAATTAGAGATGGAGTCTTTACATGAGAAACTAGATCAATTTATAAGCAAGCTTGAAACATATCAAAAATTTGAGAAAATTATAGTTGATCTTAATGACCTATTGAGAAGTCAAAATGTCTGAAAAGATAAGTCATGCCTAGGATTCCATGAAGATGTTCAAAAGGATAAGAAGATTGAGAAGATAGTGATGACAGATCAGGAAACTAATCATGATAGTAGAGTATGAGTAAGGATAATAAGAATGACAATATGAATAAGGACAACTTCAAAAGCTATAAAAGTCCAAATAAAATCAAGCAACCTAATGCATTAAGGTATGATAACTCCTTCAATGGTTATTATTATTCTTGTCATCAATTTGGTCATAGGATCATTTAATGTAAAAAAAATCTCTTAATAAGAAATTTTTATGGAATTAGGATCAGGACAATGATAATCATGAATAATATCATCACTTAAGATAGTCAACAAGTCCACAAGGAAAGTATGACATATTGTGTTACAAGTGTCAAGGGATTGGTCATATTACAACATTTTGTAATGCCTTCATCAGAGACCAAATGATCAAGTACATGAATGGGGTATTGAAACTTCAAGGAGTCATCATGTAACTCTTACACAAGGTATGTACAATCAAATAAACTTCATTTATTTCAAGTTTCAAAAAATAGGTCACATAGCAAGGTTCTATAGGAATGGTCAGAACTCCACTTTAAAGAATATCAATCCTAACATGAAGAAAACAAGCCATAATGAATGGAGACCCAAGGAGGTGAATGAAAACTAGGTTTAAAATGGATTATTTGTCATGAAAAAATAAGTTAAAATTACAAGTGTAAAAGATCAAGTTGTATCTGCCCAAGGGGACAATAATATCAAGCAATATTTTGAGTTAAAAAGAAAGAATGAAGTTAAGAACCCAGTCAAAGTCAATTTGATAATGAGGCAAGAATTCAAGTCAAGTAAGAGCATGGATTTATGTGAGTCCCCTAAGTTTATGGTTATTTAATCTGTATATGATAGGTGGGTATCTCTACCTATGCTTCTTAAGAGACATCTTTCATATGTAGAAGCATGTGTGTGTGTTCTAGGTGATGAACAAAGTAAAGAGGTATACAGAGTTGTTGATTGGTCTTTAAGACCAATGTCATTTTAGTATAGAATAGATGATGTTATATTACCAATCCTTGTATTTATCATATAAGTTATTTGGTTAAGAGGGAGAAATAAATTCATGAGCTTTTTCCATAGGTTTGTGATGAAAATCTTCAAGAGTTCTGTTCAGGGACATTAGTCATAAAAGCAAGTCTTAGTCAAATTTTGATTCTTATTTTAGAGGGTAAAATCATGAATAATGAAGGTAAGGTTGATATTAAGTATGGAGAGGACTTATCCAAGTGTATTCCATGGTTTTATATGTGCTTAGTTGGTCAAAAGTGTCATGACCATTTATTTAATTTGACCATTTTGCTCAGTGATCACTGCCTAATGTGTATTCATCATGCAAATTTGATGCTTTTGAGATCTATGAATCTAACCAAGGGTAGAGGATATTTGGATTTTATGTGTCCATGTTGAAAATGAGATGAGGAGATGACATAAGGCTTCCATGATCATTCAAAGGTGTTTTGGCATAGTGCTTGTTATGTACACATGGTCTGCATGCATAGTTTGACTAGTTCCAAGTGTCAAATAAAGATTAGTGAGTATTCAAGATGAATTTTTGGAATAAAAATTTGTGTTGAGATAATATAGGTATGGTATAGGTGTTTTTAGGGTTTTAAAGTGTTTTGAGGACAATTTGAATAATTTTTAAGGCTCTCTAGTATGATAGCCCTTGCTTAAGGGCTAGCAGGTCAAAATCCTTTTCATGCTTCTATTGCTTCCCATAGGATTAAAACCTCAAAATTTTGTGTAGAAGTGTATATTGTTTGCCTCCAAGTGTGAGAGAATTTTCAAGAGATGGAATTGACTAGAAGGTGGAAAGTTGACCTTGTTCTTTTTTGATGCCCTAGGTTTTACACCATGTGAGTTAGTGACCTTCCCAAAGGATTTGAGGTCTAAGGCTACTTAATCTATTTAAATGGACAAAATTTTGCTCAAAATTTTCATTACAATTGTCTCAAAGTATATATTTTAACCTATGGTTGAGATTTTGTGTAAATGGAGGGCTAATTAGTAGGTGAGTTTATGAAGGAGATATGATGTAGAGGAAGATTTGGATGACTATTCTTGGCATGAATGAGGTTTCATATGATTTTACTCCATATATGAAATTTCAATCCATGATGATACATACATAGAATGTTATGGGATTTTCAAGGTGCAAGGCTAGTGTGAAGAAGAATGATTTTTGGTCATTTTATTCAATATAAAAGGCATATTTGTCATTTAATATGTTTTTAATTTTTATTTATTCATAATATGTGTTTTATAAAGAGCATGAAGGTCCACTGTTCATTCTATGGGGGCTTGTGAGAGAAATTTTAAAGGTAATCATGAAATTTCATCATGGTTGGGGATGGTCTGAAGATGCTCAAGGTGTGCCCAAGTTTAATAAACTTAGGGGGAGTCTTTTTTAATGTTATCAATGTGTTATCACTCCTATTTTTTTCATAGTGTTCATTTCTTATTCATATATCAATGCATGGTCAAAGAAGAGTGTTATCAATGAACAAGCTTAAGGTAGTCATCATAAGGATTAGTATACACAGTGATAGGGGGAGTTTTTATCATCTATCAGAGGAGATACCTTGATGATGTTAGATTTTCAAAAAATTATAGGTCCTTATTATCATCAGGTAATCCCACTTTGTCATTGTGTCAAAGGGGGAGAAAGTATTTGTAAAGGGAAAAAGAATATGTGCATATCTTTATTGTTGGCTTTGAAAACATTTACAAGTATCAACATCAATTAAAAAGGGGGATATTGTTGAAGTGTTTTAAATTATTTCCATAAGGTGGACAAAAGTGTCCATGAATTAATATGTATGCATGGTTCTCAATGACAAAGTGTGCCTTAGTGATCATGCATGGACTCTGATGTGTTTGCTTGGTTAGGCAAGGTGATAGATGTTAGTGATGTGTTAACCATGTTTGATGGGTCATATGAGGGGTCAAGAATGTTTGGTTTATTTTTGTAAGTGAAATTAATTCATTGGAGTAGTCTTGTGAAGCTCTGGATTATCTTAGTCATCTTGATATATCTTTTTGAGTAAGCATATTGATGACATCATCATTTACATGTGTGAAGGTGTCAAAAAAGTGGTCATAAATGTTTGTTCATATTTGTTCCTAGATCATGTGTTTCAAATTTTATTTCTTGAAATTATGTCTATAAAAATTTATGGTAGTGCAAATTTGGTCTCCCAAGCAAATTTCACTAGTTTCCATAGTCAAATTTGCATTAAAAAGTGACCGTTGGAATTCAAATATTTGAATTTACAAAGGAAAACTAGTCCTCATTGTTTTGACTATAAGTTTTGATGATTAATGAATTTTATGGTGGTATAAAAATAAAATTGGTATATAACTTCAATTTTAATCTAGGAAAAATGATTTGGAGGTTTGACTAGTCATACGCTTACATTTATTACGGTCCAAAGCTGATTGACCTTCTTATGCAAGTGACTCGAGAAGGATGTTTGAGTTTTTATTGATGGAGTTTAGATGTTTCAAGGTGAATTATATATTGGATAGTGTTTTAGACTTCCTGAGGATCATTTTTATGTATTTTTTATGTTTGACCAATCCATCATCAATATGAACAATTGCTTACAAGTTGACTTATGGTTCGTTCATGGTGTTTTTATGTACAAGGCAAATGATTGATAGGTTTTACATATGTATAGGTGTGTAGTAATGAATGTAATAACTCTAGGGTGTCTTAGAGTTCATATATAGAGGATATATGTGATTTTAAGTGCTCTTATGTTTCTATTTTTTCTTGGTGAAATGTTAAAAGGATGAATAGGTCTCCATGGACCTATAAGGGCTTCTTAGGCCTGATCGAAATATGTTGTTACTTAAGGGTGATCTATAAAATATATGAATGACCTATGTAGATTAAATTGATCCTATTATAATTTTGATCAAATCCTTAAGGTTTAATTCAAGTCTTATGGCTGACCAAGAAGGTGATGATCATGAAGGCTCTATAAAGAACATAAACAAAGATGAAGGTTTCTAGAGTTTATATGCAAAGTATAGAGAAGGGTGAGTATGCTTGGTGGATATGTTGAAGAGAATAGAAATTTGATAGATATGTGTGTGACCTATTATCCATCTTTCTAATGTTCTAATATTATTATTTTAGGATTGAATATTGAAGATGAGTGAAGAAATGTAAAGTGATCTGAAAGGGTATTTTTGATGCATTGTTTGTATGTGAAGGTTTGAGAGAGTGTTAAAGGTTTAAGATATTTTATATTCATTTTTTTTACATTAGATTGAAATCAAATAAAATCTATTGAGGTGTTAATATCATAAGGTTTTGTGTGGGTGTTTAACATCTAGGATAAGTGGATGTTTGTTCATGCTTAGGGGTTGGTGTTCTTTGTGAAGTGGGTGCTTCACTAAAATCTCTTGTTTGTGAATACATTATAGGACTATATTCCACTTGTTTTTAGAATTGAGATTGTTTTTTATTCCTCATGAGGGTTTCCCATATAATTCATGTGTTATGTGCCTTGATCTTGCATAGTTTTCTTATTCATTTAAATAATTAGTTTATTTGTTTCATGATTGATTATATTGATTAGTTGAGAGTTTGAAGTTTTAGAATTGGAATTTAATTTCTTGCATCACTGATTCACACCCCCCCCCCCTTCTTAATTATTTTACCTCTAACATGTCAATGTTGAATCACCTATTCAACCACCCAAGTATCCATTTCTTACATCTAGAATGGGTACCCATATTACACCTACTCATTACTTCATAACACACCTATGAATTGGAAGAGGTAATTAGTGCCCATCTGCATGAAAAAATTCTACACAAAGACAAGAAAAACCAAGGGGGGAATTTCTATATGATGTCATACCTTTTGTATGTAGTCATGGGAATCATTTATAGGCATAATCAAGTTTTGTGGAATTGTAATCCTGGTTTTCTCAAAAATATAATATGTGACTATTATTCCTTCATCCACATATATGCATATGTAAGGAACATTTATAGAATAACATAGGACCTCTATCCTCAAGCTTGGATGGCCATTCATGGTTAGTCTCTAGCCAAGATTTAAAATATCATTGCCAAAACACTCATAAATTTGGGTGACTATTGGCTCTACCCTAATTATACAAACATCATGGTTATTGGGCATAGGATAGACCTTATTTGTATCCCCAATTTTATCCTTGAAAAAAAATTTAAACAATATATTACCTTTGAAATATGGAATGGTATAGATAAAGATTTGACAAAACATTAAGAAAGGCACCTTATATGACTCCCATCTCACTATTGGGAGGATGCAGTATACATTGAAGAGACATTAAAAAGAAGATAATAATGTAAGAAGGGATTATGCATTGGCTAATCTACCCCATATGGATTGGTACCCCTATGGGAGAGTATAGTAAAAGACTAAAAACCTTGGCATTCCATACAAACATGAGTTGTTCGATCATGACTTCCTATTCGTAAATGACAAAGATGATGAGTAAGTAAAGGAAAGGGCTAAGACTATGGGCTTAAGTGAATATTTATTGAGGGTGATACAATCAGACCCCTCCCTTACACTAAATCAAGCTAAATTTAATATCTTACCACTAGGGGGATGGAAATATTTTGAATTCTAGAGTGGTAGGCCTTACCAATAGATAGAAAACTAAGGTCAAGACCCCCAACATCCACCTATTATGATGATATCTCAATAAAATAAAGAGTAATTGGTAGGGGAAACATTAACTACTAGAGAACATGAGGAAGAGGAAGATCTAGAAGAGACACTAGCTCTTATATAGGAAGAAGAAGAACAGACTCCTCTAGTTTAAGGATCTATTGTTTAACTAAGAAGAGTCAAACATGAACTACTAGAAGAGATAACACAATAAAAGGAAAACATAATTGAGGAAGAGGTGTAGATCATTTACCTAGACTCCTCTAATGAGGAAGATATGTCACTTACTATGATGGCTTCTTCAGCCATAAAATCTAGTATGACTCTCCCCCCTCTTACCTAATTAGTGGATGTTCCACAAGCCAAGAAAACAATATTGTGTTGTCAAAGAAATCCTAGGAAAAATATACCTTAGACACAATCCATATAGGTAACTAGAGGAGAGGCACAACTTTCAGTTGAAGGTAATCCAAGTCAAGTGATATATGAGGAAGAGCTACATTAAGCCAAGGTATTAAGCTTACAAGGATTAAAATCAAAGGCACCCCTCAATGGTGATAAATCTAGTAATGGTGCTCTCTTTACTACTCCCCTAGGCCTTCCTTCTCTAATTTCCTTGTTAGTTAGTTCTACTATGGCTTTTTTAGTTGTTTCTACTTTCATTCCTATGTAATCAATCTCTATTGGGCTTCTTTTCATTTCTCCAACCACTACTCCCCCAATTTCCATTTTTGCTTCTCTAATCACCACCCTTTTAGTCTTTATCCCTTCAACCATTGTTCTTTCCATCCTATCCACCTATGCTCCCACTCTTGTGTTCTCTACCTCTTCTACCATAACCACTAACCAACCCATCACCCAAGTGGTTGCCTCCTCTACCCAACTGGGTTCACCATTACCTTCTTTAGGATTAGTTCAAAACATAACAATGGTGGAAACAAAAAGGGACCTAAGAAGAAACCTATCTATGTTGTGCACCCCATGTCACAATCTGGAAATGTAGACTAGTCCAAGATAATTTAGCCCTCAATGCCTAAGCCTTCCACTGAGCCTAAACCTGAGCTTGAGGAGTATACACAAATAGAAGCCCAACCATTAGATCTATTAAAGCTGACTCTTCTAGATTGGGCCAAGGAGTTAGGAAAGTTAACTTATAAGAGGCCCAATCTAAAGATCATTGAACTTCCCAAATAATCTCACTTTTTGACAAGGCCACAACCTTAATGCAAAGGGTCAAGAAGAGGAAGATTGAGGATAGCAGTGTCAGAGGGCTAATTTTAGAAGAAAGGGAAGAAATTTACTCTCTTTCAAAAAGGAAAGATAGGAATAAGGGTTAGTACCCATACATTAAGGACCTCAATTCCTACATGGAAACCCATACTAAAGTAATATTGGCCATCCATGAGGGAATAAATTTGTCCATAAAAGATTTAGAAGAAGAGCTAGAGACTCTTAGAAAGAAGTAGCAGGTGATATGAGTTCCCTCCAGCATAGATTAGGATGTACAGAATGTGACACTCAAGTTATACAAAGTTTTAGATACAATTCATTCTTTGAATTGGCTCCACACGTAAATTCATTAACAAAATTGTTCAAACTTCTCAAATAAGATGAAAATAAATTGAATTTATTGGTATTACAACTCCTAATAAGGCATTCAGTAACTTCTATCTGATGACCCCTTTAGAGGTAGCTAATTCATTAAATTTAGATATCATCAGAGCTCAAGAGGCATAGTATTGGGTGACTAATTTTGAAGCTTTAGTGATAAGTTTGTAGAATAAGAAAAGTAAGAAACACAAATTTTAGATGAGCTAGAGTTAACAGGAGCTCAAGATAACATGATGAAGTTTGTATTTTGAGATTTTTTTATCATATGACTCAAAAATATTTAGACATTTTCAAATAAAATATACAAGGACTGAGTTTATATGACATAGAATCAAATTTATGCATAGTGAGGAAGAAGGCAAAAAAGTGGATGTCTTTTGGGTTGGCTTCCTCACCACCAAGATAGAGCATATAAGTTTGATAAAATAGATAGATAAGATAACCAAACCTCGTTTCCTTAATATAATCATAATTTAGGCACAACATACCTAAACATAGAAATATTATCAAGGGACATAAACCAAGAATAAAGTAGCCTCAATACCACCTACTAGTTTTGCTACTCATACCCCACTTACAGTGTCAACTACAACACTGTCATCAACTTCAGTCCCTCCTAGCTTAGTGAGTACCTAAATGTCACCTATTAGTTCATATCCAATTATAAATCTATTAAAAACTATGAGTGTATCCCCAGCTACAAATCTAGTCACCACATCTACTGTAATGATAAGTTCAACTCCAGTTACCAGCATAACTCTAATTATAACTATAGTTCTAACCACAACTTTGAAAAGAGTCAAGTAGGAACTGAGTTAGCCTTAGTCTAAGGCTATTTTTAATAATTTTTTCATGTAACAATTACAAATGGATAGTTAAGTCTTGTTACATTAATTTTTAGCCTCAATACCACCTACTAGTTTTGCTACTCATACCCCACCTACAGTGTCAACTACAACACCATCATCAACTTCAGTCCCTCCTAGCTTAGTGAGTACCTCAATGTCACCTACTATTTCATATCCAATTGTAACTCTAGTAAAAACTATGAGTGTATCCCTAGCTACAAATATAGTCACCACATTTACTACAATGACAATTTTAACTCCAGTTGCCGACATAACTCTAATTATAACTATAGTTCTAACCATAAATTTGAACAGAGTCAGGTAGGAACTGAGTTAGCCTTAGTCTCAAGCTATTTTGTATAATTTTTTCATGTAATAATTACAAATGGATAGTTAAGTCTTGTTACATCAATTTTTTAGTTTAAAAACTTATTTTTTGCTAGCATGCACGCATTACATGTCTAATTTTATCTATAAGTAGTAACATGCAACTAAGACTTATGATCTAGTTATCATGATGTAATACAAGTTTTTTTATACTTGGAAGATGAGGCAACCCCCTCCCCAAGTCCTTTATATACATGTATAACCCTATTTTAAAAGGGTCAAACTTTTAGATCAATATACAAGAAAAGATCAAGAAATTGATTGTCATGTAACTATGTTTCTTCTTTATTCTTCCCTTTCTATGTTAATGAAATTTAAGTTTATTTGCCTACATTAGTTCAATAATTATGAAGTGTACTAATGCTAAAAATAAATCTGATTGTTTCAATTAATGAATGTTGATCTTTGATTTGTAATCGCAATTAAGGATTAATAAATTTCATTGGTTTAAGTAGTTAATATAGGTTGAATTGATAATTGAGGTGTGCAGAGGTATTTATTTTTGCATAGTCATCTAGGCATGAGCTATAACTACCCTAGACAACTTTTTGGTCTGAGATGTAATCTCTCAAATAAGGGTGTGCAATATCAATGCTAAGAATAAAAACCTTTAATTGAGATCATTGAGCATCTTATACTTATTTTCCCAGACTACTAATTTTGCTTTTTCATGTGTGTGCAATAAATTTAGGTGAAAAACATTGGTCGTAGAGATACTTATTCACTAAATAAATAGTCTTAGAAGTGACCTTCTGGGAGCATAGAGCCTTCTTTTTTGTTTTACCTTTCTTTCCCCTTTTTTGAGTTTGTTTGAGATTTACCCACCTTATGATAATCATCCACCCATCCAACTCACTTAGTGACTACTTTCTATTATATTCCATGCATCCATCCAAAAAACCTATTTAAACAACCTGTAGGCTCAAATTTTTATTCCATCACATGGTTGTTTTAATTGCATACCTCCAACTCGTGCCCTAGAATGTAACCTTGTTCTATAGAGACCCTAAAATGTTAGAGGATACCTCATTTAACCTCTTATAGTGTGTATAAAAAACACATCAACATATAAATAAATTTGGTGTTTCAAGGAGGGCATACTTGTGTGTTTTATAAATAGTAGAGGTTAGTCACTATGTAGAGTTGCACTAGAGACCTAGAAGATTCACAAGGTCTAAGGCCCAAGCTAGCCTTTTGGTTTCACCATTGTCAAATCCTAGGAGGTCTAGACCAATACTTATCATCCTTGAGGTACACCAAGATATAACACCTTCCTCTATAATAAATATCCCACTTATTAATCCTCCTATGACCTAACCTTGGTTATTTTGATCTACTATACCATTCTTGGAGACCAACACAATTTGTCAATGAATCTATAAAAGTATTTACCTACCTCCTCCCCCTCAAATGGGAGGATGGTAGAAGAGCACATCAAATATCTCAAGGCTACCCTGAGATTAATGAATGTCACCCATGAGGATGTTGTGTGTAGGATTTTCCCATTTAATCTACAAGTTTCTTATTATGGTTGGTATCTCAATTTGTAGGAAAATTCTCTCACCTAATGGAATGAGTGTAAAAATATGTTTCTTAAATAATTTGGGAAAGTGACTAATCCAAGTCTGGTGTATCAGCATTTCACTAGCATTAAGAGGGAACCCATTGAGTCAATCTAAGCCTTCAATGCAAGATTATATAAGATGTATACTTGGTCAAAAGTTTCATATAATCTAGAGATGGATTTGACACTCAAGATATACAATAATGCTCTATATCCCATTATTGTAGTATTTGTTGTGAAGAGCTGTCATTGCCAATACTTTAGCTTTGGCATTCCAAGAAGCTATTAATATTGACAAGCAGCTCAATCCTTAGAATTTAAGAGGCCAAAAATTTAAAAATAGACTCCCATATTTGAATCTAATTCCACACTCTAATTAGAACAACCCTACATTTGACCAAAATTAGTTGTACACTCTACCTCCTATGATGCAATAAATAACAAATCAAAACTATGGGTTCTTGAATAATCAAACATAAAAGAATGGCCATCAGTAGAACCAACATCAAGATAACACCAATGAAAATTTCATTGAGGGTTCTGATTCTACCAAAGCTGAATTGGACTCTATACAAAGAATTGTCCAAAAGTTGAGAAATGATTTCTTGAAAATTCAAAAAAGGATGGGTAACACCACTAATTAGAATTACAATCAGAATTCTAGCTTTCCAAGATATAATAGGCCTTTCAATAGGCCCACCAATAATATAGAGTAATAACAGTCTAATAAGATGCTAGAAATCAATATTATGGAGATAGCTTTGCCCAATTAGTGTAGGGTTCATAACACATCATAGCATGGGGAATTGGACTGTATAGATTTCCATGCAGCTTTTGAAATATTTTAGAGAGAGATGAGTAGACAAGATCAGTTGATGTATCCTCTAGATCTCCCTCATGAATTTGACCCTTCAAGTTTACTTATGGTCTTTGAAACCTATGAGTCTCCCTTCTTCAACGAAGATGACAATGTCCTAGAGGATAATTCTAATGAGGTTCAAACATTCTAGTAGTTTAAAAAGAACAATTATAATCTAGGGAATGAATAACCTCTCACCACTTCTACTCCTCCCAATGATACAGTTATTCCCCCAAATCTTAAAGCTAATAATAATCCTCTTCCCCTAAAAGGGAATGATCAGCCTCAATATAGAGAGGAATATAATAAAGGAGGATAAAAAATTATTGAGGATATGAAGAAGATCAAGGCCAATATTACTCTTCATGAGCTAGCACAAATCACAAAGTAGAAAGAGATCTTATGTAAGTCTATCATAGGTAAGTCTATCATAGAAAAGTCTAAGATAACCAACACAAACATTATACATAAAAGCAAGCCTAAGGTTCCCCCTTTCTTTTTAACCATTTAAGCATTTGGAAAGAATATACATAATTATTTGGTATATTCCAGAGCTTTAGCAATAGTAATGCCAAATTATATTTTCCATAAGCTTGGTTTAACCTTGATTCCATCCAAGAGGACTATGTCACAGCTGGATAAGACTGTAGTGCCTATTTTGAGAGAACTTAATGATGTAAAAATACTTGTTATTTCAAAACCTTAAGTACAGATGACTATCAACATACTGGTAGTGGATATTCTAGAATCATATAAGTTATTATTGAACAAAGATTGGTCAAAGACATTAAATGGATATCTTTCCATGGACTTGTCTCATATTTGGATACATGGGAGAGGCATTTCCAACTAAATCAAGATTGATCAAGAGCCTATCATGAAACATCCTATTACATAATATAACACCACCAATGAAGAAGTAAGTTATAAGTCTCCTAATCTTGGAATTTATACATTTACTATGAGGCATGAAATGTACGAAGAAATTCAAGGCCTTTCTCAATTATAGACCCTCCATTTAGATAGAGTAAGATATAAACAAGGATCAAGTGTTGGTATCAATCTAGTTGATCCACAAGGAAATAAATTTTTATCTAAATACAAGCTCTAGTTTCTATAAACCAATAATAGAGTAGAATATGAGGCCTTGATTCTAGGATTATAGTTTGCCCTTAAGAACAATGTTAAGGAATTACTAGTATGCAAAGACTCATAACTGGTGACTAACCATGTCAATAATAAAAACTAATGTAAATTGTCATATTTAAATAAGTATAAATAGAGAGCCTAGGATTTTATTAAATCATTTGAGGCTTTCAACATAGTAGCCATTTTAATAGAACAAAACCAAGCTACTAATTCACTCGCCACTTTAATAGCAAATTTGGCACCCCTATAGGATTTAAAAGTGCAAAAGGTCTTCATCTAATTGGCATCTTGTCCTTTAGTACTAGACAATGTTGAAAATTTTCAAGTGTTTTATGACAACCAATAGATCATTTAATTTTTGATAAATTTGGGACAATTTGAGTCTCAGATAATTGATGATGAGGGAAGAATCCATAGGTGCCATGAATAATTGGATGAAAAATATGTTATATGGATAAAGGAGAATCATTTATCACTAGTGATGGTCACCTTGGAAAGGACCTTTGATACAAATCCTCAAATGTAGTAATAAAGATAGCTCAAGGTTAATGAATCTAAATTCAACTCATAAAATGTGGGTGATGAGAATAATGCACACCTCTTTAATATTGGATGAAGATGCACACCAAATGAAAGGCAGAAGGTTAAGTAACTGATTATCAGATAGAAAGATGTAATTACATGGACCTATGATGATTTAAGGATATTAAATCCTAAAGCCATCACTCATAAAATTTCACTCAATCTAAATCATAAACCATTTAGGCAAAGTGAAAGGTTGGTTAATCCTATCCTATAACCATTGATCTAGAAAAAAGTATAAAAACTACTAAGTTCTCGGATAGTTTTTCTCATTAGGCATTCAACTTGGGTTACCAATATACTTTTGGTTAGGAAAAAGAGTGGTAAAATCATATTGTGTGTCAACTTCAAGAACCTGAATAAAGATTTTGAGAAAGACAATTATCCTCTACCTTTCTTAGATGAGGTGATACCAACTATGAGTGGTTCTAGAATGATGTCTTTTTTAGAAGGATTTTTAAGATATATTCAAGTACTAGTAGAATCAGAGGATAAAATGAAAACTACATTTACTAGAGAATAGGGAACATATTCATACAAGTGAATGCCATTTGGGATAATTAATTTTGGAGCTACTTTTCAAAGAGTGATGAATCATGCATTTTAGGAATTGACAACAAAATGCATAATTATATACGTGGATGATCTCATTGTTTTCTCTAAAAATAGAGTTGATCATATTGACCATATTCAATCCATTTTTGAAAGATGCATGAAGTTTGGTATATCATTAAACCCTGAGAAAAGTATATTAAGCATTATCAAAGATAAGCTACTAGGCCACATTATCACTAAATATGGGATCACTATTGATCCAGATAAAATTTAGGGAATTTCAAAAATAATGTTCCCAAATAGCAAAAAGGAGCTCAAGTCCTTCTTTGGGAAGATAACTTTTGTGAGGAAATTCATATCAAGATTTGTAGAGATTTTTAGTCCCCTAAACACAATGCTCAAGCAAGATGCCAAAGTGGAGTGGACACCTTAAGCTAAGAAGTCTTTTCATGACATAAAGAAGAGTATTTCATAAGCCCCTATGTTGGTAAGCCTAGATTTCACTAAAAACTTTTTCTTGTACTCATTCACTTCAAAGCCTACTATTATCATCATATTACGTAGAAAAGGGAAGATAGCAAGAAACCTATCATTTTAATGA
Organism: Torreya grandis; assembly: GCA_037957365.1. Lineage (NCBI taxonomy): Eukaryota > Viridiplantae > Streptophyta > Pinopsida > Cupressales > Taxaceae > Torreya > Torreya grandis. The sequence continues at coordinate 1,129,076 of JARHVA010002012.1, read as the reverse complement.
GCACTAAATTGAAAGATGTAGAGCTCAGATACTCCTTGATTGATAAGAAAATCTTTGTTCTTATCAAAGTAGTTAGGAATTTTATGCACTACATCCTTTGGAACAAGACCATTGCCATAGTACCAAATCTTATTGTCAATACATTGGGAAAGAATGAATTGGGAGAGAGTAGAGGTAAGTAGATGGAGAAATTATAGGAGCTTGATATTGAAATAAAACATGTTAAGATCATCATAAGACAAGGCATTATTGAGTTTATAATTTAACCAGAATTGTGCATCACCATTGAAGAGGTTTGTCAAACACAGGTTTCATAAAAGGGTTGGTATTTAGGTATTATTCAATTCTTAATCATTGGAACATGTCCCCAAGAACTCAAGAGAGAGAGAAAAAGAGCCTTGAGATTCAATTTTTTTCATTTTATGATCAAGAAATGAATCCTCTATAGGAAGAACTATGAAGGCATATGTTTGAGGTGTGTGTCATGGGAAAAAGATTAGGAGATCCTAAAAAATTTGCATCAAAATATTGGTAGTGGTCATCCATATAACAATAACATATCCCATAAAATACTCAAAATGGGTTATTATTGGCCACGTCTTCAAGGATGCTCATTTTCATATGAGGATGTGTCATGAATTCTAGGTTTTAGAAAAAATAAAGGTACACACATTAATTCCACTATAACTTATGATTGAAGGTAGGTCATTTTCTCAATGGGGCTTAGATTTAATTAGTGTTATAAACCCAAACTCTTTAGCTGGGCATAAATTTGTGCTCATTACTACATATTATTACACTAAATGGATTGAGGTAGCAGCCACCAAGAACTCAAGAGCATAAGATGTGATCATTTTCCTTGAAGAACATATCACAACTAGGTTTGGTCCACCTATTTCTTTGGTTTGTGAAAATGGACTAGTATTTCAATCTACTAAGTTTACCAAATGGACCTATGATAATCAGATCATAATTAAACCATCTTCCAATCACTACCCATAATGGAATGGATTAGTTGAATTAACTAATAAGAACCTCATAAATTTTATCAAGAAGTCAACCATAAATAAGCCCAGGGAGTGGCATATCTTACTGAAATACACAATCTAGGTAGATTGAACTTAGTATAAATAGGCCCTTAAATCTTTTCCATATATGTTAGTTTATGGGAAACAACTAGTGTTCCCAATCATGTTGAATCTACCAATATATCAATTTATGTAGGAATATATGGAGCCTAATGATAAGATAGAGCCCAGATTACTGGATATCATTAAAATGTAAGATTCTAGGAACAAATCACTACAAAACTTATGCAAACATCAAGACATAGTCAAAATATGGTTTAATAAGGAAGTAAAATTTAAAGCATTCTATATTTCTAACTTGGTGCTACTATGAGATAAATCCCATGAGAAGAAAGGAATGAATGACAAGTTATCCCCACTATGGATAGGACCTTATCAAATAGATTTGAGACTTTGGGTAACTATACATTCCATTTGAAGGACATCTAAGGTAACAAATTGACATATTCAATTAATGGATAGTTTTTAAGCATTACTTCATGGTTGTTCCATCTTAAAATGTATTTGAATAGCAATGGATGTTCCAGTAGAGGTAGGAGTAGATTATATTGGATTTATTAGTTAGTTCCTTGCTTTTAGTCATTTGCTTTCTTTAGATTAGTTCTTGCTTTCTAGATTAGTCATGTTTACTTTTGGTAGGTTACTTTGCTTAGTCTAGTGGTTTATTTTAGGTATTTTTCCTACTTTCTAGATTAGTTTTCCTTTTATTTCATGGCAATATAGTTGATCAATCTTGGTATAATCAAATAATAGTTTATGTGTTTTAAATCCAACTCGAATGAGTGGGCATTACATCTTGTAGTTCAAAATTCTTAATCCAGGTAAGCAATGAGAGAGTTAGTCATGACTATGTTACAAAGCTAATAATTTCAATAGATATGTAAAAGTTGCCCCATGGTTCTATGAAATTTTTAAAAACTCTCCTTATCCCCTTGGGTCAAATGCACATGAAATGGTAATACTTTTTTGAGATAATAATCATGGACATGGGTAAAAGTTGATAGGGACATTTTGATTAACTAAATTTTACTAAGACCAACTCATGGTGGTCACCTTATTTCCTCTTTAATTTATAAATCTAGAAAAAAAAAAAAAAAAAGAGAGAGAGAAAAGTAGAATAAAAGGCATAATCCAAAAATCCAAAAGAAACTCAAAGAAGATTGAAATCCTACATGATGAAACAATATCAATGTATCATGCATCATGAAAAATATGAAGGAAAATAGAAAAGGTGATCAAATGTATCTCTATTAGGGCTATGGATGACTGGTTGATAGTAGAGTAATGCTCAAGATCCCCAAATGTCTATGCACCTAATGTCCAATCAGAATGAAACCTACATCACACCTCATATATTTACCTAAAACCCTTTAATAATGAAGAAATAATATCACTTTCCCACACATAGGTCCAAGGTATAAGTAAAGTTAGTATGTTACATGGAATTATTAAGAGTCTCTTTTATGTTTCTGATTTAATCATTTTCTTTTAGTATAGATCATGGTTGATATTTGGATTATAAAACTAGGCATTCTAGGTTTTTGAAAACTCAGGAGTATTTGCCCCTATGAGTCACCATTTGTTATATACAGCACACCCCACCTTGGATTTTTTTTTTAAAGTGGGGACCCCCTTTATTTTGAAAAGACTTACTTATTATTTGGGTTGTTTGTAGGTTTGGGCTAGTTTTTAATGGTTGTAAAAACTTGATGATATGGACATCAGATCATGTTTGGTACACTCATTTTCCATTTTGAAAGGACTTATTGAAATTAATCTATTAATGGAAATTTTGAAATAAATATTATGTATGATAGGTATTTGGACTTTGCTTATTCAAATTTTCTTATTCAAATTCTTTTATTCATCACTTTGGATACTTTTAGTCTTCAGCATTTTGGTTTTCAAAAAATTTAAGTTAGAAACTATTTCTTCAAGAATTTTATTTCATTTCACTCTGATCGGCAACTTAGTCTTTGACAACTTTTATTCAGATCATTTTATTCGTCACTTCTTATGTAATGAATTATCTTCAAAAACTTTGGTCTTTATAAGGTTTTCTTTAGGAACTTTAATTTGGAAGCTTTCATTTGGAAGGTTTTCTTTTAAAATTTTCTCAATGGAAATCTTCATGAATTAATCTCTCCAAAGAGCATTTAATCTTTGGGAATTATTCCTTCAATGGATTTATTTTGGATCCTTTTCTTTGGTAACTTTTGGTGGCTTTCAGATAAATATTCCTAAATGAATCTCTCCAAAGAGTATTTTGCTCTTCAGGTTCTTCACTCAGAATCCAGGGATCACCATATCATACTATTAGGCCCAAAGGTAAAGGTTGACCCCTTAGACTAAACCATATAATGACAAGTGTAAAAAATAATAAGTAACACCATGGTACCCTAAATGAGAAAGCATCCTATGTGGCATGCCCATTAGGACTATGTGGTCAAGTTCAAATTGAATGAAAGTGATGAGTAGATGTTGATGATTTATTGCAAATAAACTAAAATGAATGAAAAAATCTATAACATCGAGTCCCCAACCAAGTTTCCCTCATTTGATTTTCAAGAGATCAAGTGCACATAGCCTTTCTACAATCTTAAAATCCCTAGATGTGTCCAAAATGACTTATAATTTATACAACATAGTTCTTAGACAACCATTTTCAAAATCTTGCCTCATACCATCATCAACTAGCAACAATAGCATCTTCATCCAGGACATACAAGGGAACTCCACCACCGTATAGGTTTTCCATAAAAGACTCCACATGATACCTAGATATGCTTTTTGATATAACTATGTTTAATGACCTCCATGCTAATTACTTGGCTCTATGGGAGCTCATTGAAAATGTTGATCTATTCATATTAGAGGAGTACATCTCCAAATAGGATAAATAACTTACAGCTGACTTGCTCTCATTCAAATGCTAAGCACTTCACTACACATTTGCTAAAGCAAAAGTTATGCCATGTATCAACTTACTATAAGACTTATTCTTTGAAGGTAGGATTATAGACGGTGGCTATCTACACTATGTTTCTAACACCATGATCATTTCCTAAATCTTTGGATATGTGTTTATGATGTATTTAAGTCTACCCATTTCATAAGCTACATTCAATTTACATAATGTAGTTACTTGAAGTAAAAATAATAATGTGGATTGAGTAGTTAGGAAATGGCTTCTCTCAGGTGAGACTTTCACTATCAAAAAACATAACAAGAATCTTGTCCCCATCACTTGATTTAGGATGGGAGTTTGTATAGGCATCGAATTGTCGAATCACCTCTTTGGCGACCCAAGTATTCATTTATTACATATAAAATGGGTACCCTTGTTGGATGATGCAGGAGCATCTACAATGGCTACATGAAGACATGGTCAAAGTTGGAAATTCTCAAGCATACAAAGCTCAAGTCATGTCTTAGTTTTGTATTGAATTCATATTGTTGTCTTTTCCCTCCAAAATGTTGTTAAGGAGGAATAAATGTAAATATTAAATGTAAAAGTAAAAGGAGTGAAAAGGGGTGAAAGTGGGTTGAAAGGAATCCCCACGTTGGGAGTTTGTTGAGTAAAAGTGGAAGAGATGGTTGAAAGATTTCAACCATAAGATATTAGTTGAGATTATCTCTCAACTTAGATATTAGTTTAGAAAAATTCTCCTTTCTCGTTTCAAAGCCCAAGTTGGCATAGGAGACTCTTTCAAAGAGTAATAAATGTAATGAAAGAAAGAAGAGAGGAGTACGTAGAAGGATAGAGAGGAAGGATCTCCTTTAGGGAGAAGAGGAGTCACGAAGGCCATTTTGGCCTATATTATGTAAATCAAAATATTATGGTTTATTAATAAAGGAAGCCAATTGTGGCTATTGGCTGGCAATGCAAATAAGAAACATATGCGTAGGCATGTAAGCTAATTTCAAGGTCAGGATCGTACTAGCCGTACCGAGTCAGGAGTAACTACAGGATTTGAATAGATTTGGAGAGGGGTATTTGCTGTCATGTTGAAGCATTGCTAGCTAAGGAAAGACATAGGATCCTATCATTGTGAGATCCCCAATTGCCATCGATTAAAGCCAGGAGTTGAGGATCTACCACATATCAAACAAAGTCAAGTTGGGAATGCAATGGATTGCGTATGGAGGCATAGAAAATCTTATGGACACTAGTAATAGTGAAGATCATAGAGGATGTTAATTGGAATGATCCAGAAGGTCTAGATGAAGCTAATTTGATTGAGGCAACATAATTTAATGTGGTTAAATCTACAGCAGATGTAGTGGAAGTGTCGTTTGTTTGAAAGTGTGGAGTTGAAGATTGGAGTTGATAGCTTGACTTTGGAGATGGCCTCAGATCGAGATCAGGGAGATATCCTATTATAGATTGAGTTTATCGAGCCTGGTACAGGGAGGACAGTGGAGGATGGGTCATGGTGAAGGCCATTGGCCACAACAGGTGATGTTTTTGTTTTTGTTTATATATATATATACACACACACAGTCTCGAAATAAAATAGTCCAGGAGTGGCATATATCCACCATCCATCCCAAATATAAGAGGCAAGTCTATTCTATTCATTCTTATTTGTAGAGACCAAACCCGTGTAAAAAAAAACTATGACAGGATTATTTACAAAGGCCAAGATATGGGAAACTAGAACGACATTGTTTTAATCCCAGTCCATAAGATGGACGTGTTTTTGTATTTCATGTAAAGTTGAGTCTCGATGAAAGAATGAACAAATATAATAATGTTTGATCAAACTTGATGATATAGATATGAATGCAGACAAGTTGCAATTGGTTAATAAAGAGATCTATCTACGTGTAAAGAAAACCCAGATGGTATTTTCAAAATAGCGCTTTCACCAATATCATTATTTGCAGTCTGAGTAGCACATCATTTTGGTATCAGAGCTAGTAAGCTCTTGGAAAAAGGAAAATTTTTTACTCTTCTAATCAATTTTTGCAGAGATAATGTACTTTGTGAAGTTGCAAATAGAAAAAAAAATTGCAGTGATTGAAGCAAGTGAAGAAGGTAATAAGAAAGTTATTGACAAGTTGTTTTCAAGCTCTTTAAAGAGTAATTATTGTTGTAGTGAAGATGTTTCAGGTTCAAGGCAGTCAAGCCATTGAGGCTTAAGAAGAGAAGAAGCCAAGGAAAGCTTAGTGAAGAGCTAAGAGAAGCTCTCGAAGAAGATCATAGTGAATGCTCAAGAGGAAGATCCAAAGCAAGGTAAGCTTGGATTTGTGAAATTATTAATATTTGGTTAAAGCAGTGTCATATAGTAGACCATTGACTCAGTATGAAGCTCAAAAAAAAAATCCATTAAGTAGGATCAAAAGACTAGGATGCAAAAGGCCTAGGTGAGATCAAGGAGATTGTCAAAAGACTAGTCAAGGAGAAAGGCTTGGGTGAGACAAGTGGACCTAAAGGGATCAAGAGACCAAGGTGGAAAAGACTTGGGTGAAGATCTCAGAAATGGAAATGTTGCTGAGAAAAGAGCAGAGCAGTAAGATACATGAGAATAACAAGAAGAAAGCAAGCATCCAAAAGAAGAAAGGTATGACCAGTATTGAAATTGATAAAGAGATTGATAGTTTGAAAAGAGATTTAGCTAATTTTTCAGATAGATATGAGTCTTGGATGCAGATGGACAAGAATGCATGGGTATGGCCAATGAGGAAAAGGTTGAAGTGGCCAATTGATCTCCTAATGAAGAGGAGAAGAAGGCAAAAGAAGATTTCCATGAAGAGAGAAGCCCATAGAGGCAAGAGGATGAGTAGATTTCCAAGTGAGCAACAAGAGAAAGAGGTGGAGAAGAAGGTTCTCATTGAGGAGGACAAGAGAAGAGAAGAAAGAAAAGATGAAGTGCCAGGAAGAGCACTTGAAAAGATGAGAGTGTTGGTGAAGAGAACACTCATAGGGACCTTGTGGTCTCTTTTTTTTACATTTAATGTTGTCTCTACATGGGTAATTTCAGGTATGAGCAGCCTTGTGAAGGTTAAAAGAAAGGCCTTGAAGATGAAGAGATTGGTGCAAGAAAGAGAAGTGAGTTTGTTGATGATGATGAAGAAGAAGAGATGCATTGGTTAATGCATGAGGAAGGTGTTGAAGAACCCATACAAGCAAGTGAAGAGATAGAAGAAGAGGATGACTTCTATAATGCCATTGAATGCCAAGAAGAGGAAAGAAAGCAGTCAAGCATAAAGGAAGAAGAAAGTACAAATAATCAAGAAGCTATGCAAGTCAACGAACTAATGGAGCAGCCCTTTAAGGAGGTAAAGGTGAATCCAAAAATTGATTTCTCTTATTCTTATAAGCATGAAACTGTTGATATACATGCTAGAGAAGCAAAGAGAAAGGTGGGTTTTTCAATTAACCATGGATATGTGATGCCTAAATGGTGGAAGAAGCAAACTCTCAAGCAATAGGAAGTGTTGGTACAAGAGCATGGATGTAGGATGCCTACATTGTTTGAGAAGACAAATGATAAGAAGGAGAAACAAGTATGGGTGCCTAATAAGGTAAAGAGTGAAGATGTGAGTGTTGAGGTAACAACACCAAGAAGTCAATGGAGGAAGGTTAAAGTTGACACATGCAACCAAAGGTGTGAGGATAACACAAGTACATGGAAAGTTAAACAAATTGTTTATGATGATGTTTTTGAATCCTTCAATGATATTTTCATGAGAAATGACAAATGGAAAGTGGCTATGTGGACTAATATGCAGCAAGGAGAGAGTTCCAAATGCAAATATGCAGAAAAGCAATGCCTCATTGAAAACAAAGAACAAACAAGATGGCTTCAAAAAGAGATTAAAGAAAGTAAGGAGACACAAGGTAATGGTGCTTCAATTATATTTGATGAGTATATTGAAGAATTTGATTTATATGAAAACAAGCCAAGAAAGGATGAGATGAAGAGTAAGGCTAGTAAAGGACAAGCAATCTTTCAAGTTGATAAGCCCAAGTTTGATGAATTAAATGGGGAGATAGATGAGAGCTCACTAAAGGAAGAAATGAGAATGTTGGAAGAGCTCTTTAGTTCTTCAAGAGAGCTACATATAGGCACAAACCATGATGAGAACACCATTGGTGAGAGTGAAGCAAGAAAAGAGCACACTAAAGAGGTCAAGACAGTTTTGATCAAGGAATAAGAACATGAAGACAGCCAAGAGGTTTCATGGCCTAAAGATTTTGATTCTAAGGTGGCTTTGAATGTTTTGTATACAGGTATGAAGGTTGCTAAAATGAATGAAATACATGAGTCATTGGAGAAGCTCATGAAATAGGAAGAACAACAAGAAGATCTTGAAGACATGTATGAAGATGAAGAAGCATGGAAGCGAGAGATGGCAGCTGAGAAAGAAATGAGAAGAAGGACATATCTAAAGAGGAAGAAAAGTAAAATGAAAGATAAAGACTATTCCAAACAAAGACAAGCATTGGTATTGGTAACAAGATCTTGGGCTCCAGGAATATAGTGAAGACTAATGCACGGAGGAAGCATTTCATTTGAACTAAGGTTCAAATCTTTTCTACAGGGAGAGTATGATGTAGGAGCATCTACAATGGCTACATGAAGACATGGTCAAAGTTGGAAATTCTCAAGCATACAAAGCTCAAGTCATGTCTTAGTTTTGTATTGAATTCATATTGTTGTCTTTTCCCTCCAAAATGTTGTTAAGGAGGAATAAATGTAAATATTAAATGTAAAAGTAAAAGGAGTGAAAAGGGGTGAAAGTGGGTTAAAAGGAATCCCCACGTTGGGAGTTTGTTGAGTAAAAGTGGAAGAGATGGTTGAAAGATTTCAACCATAAGATATTAGTTGAGATTATCTCTCAACTTAGATATTAGTTTAGAAAAATTCTCCTTTCTCGTTTCAAAGCCCAAGTTGGCATAGGAGACTCTTTCAAAGAGTAATAAATGTAATGAAAGAAAGAAGAGAGGAGTACGTAGAAGGATAGAGAGGAAGGATCTCCTTTAGGGAGAAGAGGAGTCATGAAGGCCATTTTGGCCTGTATTATGTAAATCAAAATATTATGGTTTATTAATAAAGGAAGCCAATTGTGGCTATTGGCTGGCAATGCAAATAAGAAACATATGCGTAGGCATGTACACCAATTTCAAGGTCAGGATCGTACTAGTTGTACTGAGTCAGGAGTAACTACAAGATTTGAATAGATTTGGAGAGGGGTATTTGCTATCATGTTGAAGCGTTGCTAGCTGAGGAAAGACATAGGATCCTACCATTGTGAGATCCCCAATTGCCATCGATTAAAGCCAGGAGTTGAGGATCTACCACATATCAAATAGAGTCAAGTTGGGAATGCAAAGGATTGTGTATGGAGGCATAGACAGTATTATGGACACTTGTAATAGTGAAGATCATAGAGGATGTTAACTAGAATGAGCCAAAAGGTCCAGACAAAGCTAATTTGATTAAGGTAACATAATTTAATGTGGTTAAATCTATAGCAGATGTAGTGGAAGTGTTGTTTGTTCAAAAGTGTGGAGTTGAAGATCAGAGTTGATAGCTTGACTTTGGAGATGGCCTCAGATTGAGATCAGGGAGATATCTTATTACAGATTGAGTTTATCGAGCTTGGTACAGGGAGGACGGTGGAGGACAGGTCATGGTGAAGGCCATTGGCCACAACAGGTGATGTTTTTGTTTATATATATATATATATATATATATACATATATATATATATATACATATATATATATATATACATATATATATATATACATATATATATACATATATATATATATATACATATATATATATATACATATATATACATATATATATATATATACACACACACACAGTCTCGAAACAAAATAATCCAAGAGTGGCAGATATCCACCATCCATCCCAAATATAAGAGGCAAGTCTGTTCTGTTCATTCTTATTTGTAGAGACCGAACCCATGTAAAAAAAACTATGACGGGATTATTTAAAAAGGTTGAGACATGGGAAACTAGAGCGACATTGTTTTAAGCCTAGTCCATAAGATGGACATGTTTCTCTATTTCATGTAAAGTTGAGTCTCAATGAAAGAACAGACAAATATAATAATGTTTGATCAAACTTGATGATATAGCTATGAATGCAGACAAGTTGCAATTGGTTGATAAAGAGATCTATCTAAGTGTAAAGAAAACCCAGATGGTATTTTTAGAATAGGGCTTTCACCAATATCATTGTTTATAGTCTGAGCAGCACATCATTGGACCTATTAATTAATTCATAATGCACCTATGCATTGGGAGAAGTCATTAGTACCCACCTACATGAACAAATTCTACACAAGGATAAGAGGACCTGGAGGGAATTTATATGATCTGGACAACAATTCAGGTGATAATTTGGGTGATGGGTCCACCCCAATTGATGATAGAACTTCTTAGAGCCATAACTTTTGCATCATAGCTCCAATTGACTCATCGTTTAAACCATTAGAAATCTAATAATGATGAGAATTTGGTGATATGGCATTGAGATTTGTTGAATGGATTCTAACCCCTAAAAACCCAATGAAAGTGCTCCAAATTTCAGTTTTAGTAGTACAGTCTAAAAATAGTAAGTTTCTAAAAATAGTAATTTCTCAAATTTTGTATAGGGAGATTAAGTGTTTTGATTTCCATGATTTACAATAATATAGAATTCAAGGAATTATTATTTTTATAAACTTACTATTTTTAGACTGCACTACTAAAATTGAAATTTGGGGCACTTCCATTAGCTTTTTAGGGGTTAAAATCCATTAATCATAGCTCAATGTCATCTCACCGCATTATCCTCATTCTTATCTTTCTAATGGTTCAAACGGCGAGTCAATTGGAGCTATGGTGCAAAATTTATGGCTCCCAAAAGTTCCATCATCAATTGGGGTAGACCTATCACCCGAATTGTCGCCTGAATTGTTGCTCGGATCATTATATATGATGTCATACCTTTTGGATGCATTCATGAGAACCATTTATAGGCATAATGGGGTTCTATAGAATCCTAACCTTGATTTTATAAAAAATAAAATATGTGACTACTATTTCTTCATCCATATATATGCATATGTAAGTAACATTGCTAGAATAGTAAAATACCTCTATCCTCATGTTTTGATCACCATTAATGGCTAGTATCTAACCAAGATTTCAAATAGCATTGCCAAAACACTTACAAATTTGGGTTACTATTGGCTCTACCCTAATTATACAGTCATCATGGTTGATGGGCATAGGGTAGACCCTCTTTAGCTCCCCAAGTTTGTCCTTGAAAAATTTGACGAATAAGATATTTCCTTCTAAATATGGAATGGTATAAAAAATTAAGAAAGGAACTTTTCATAGCTCCCATGTCACTATTAGGAGTATGTTGTATACATTCAAGAGACATTTCAAAGAAGTTATGAATGTAAGGAGGGATTACACATTAGATACTATTCCCCATAAGGATTAGGAGCCCCATGGGAGAGTACAGTAAAAGATTCATGACCTTGGCATTCCATAAAAACATGAGCCATTTGACCATGACTTCTTATTTCTAAATTCCAAAGATGAGGAAGTAAAGGAAAGGGCTGAGAATGTGTGTTTAAGTGAATATTTATTGAGGGTGATACAAGAATACCCCTCCCTTACACTCAATCAAGATAAATTTAAGATCCCACCACTAGGGGGATGGAGATCCTCTAACTTATGGAGTGGCAGGCCTTACCAATAGCAAGCAGACCAAGGTTAAGACCCCCAAAAACCACCTATTATGATGGTAGATAAATAAGAGAAAGATCAAGTGGTAGTGGAAACATCAACTTCTTGATAACATGAGGAAGATCAAGAGCTAGAAGAGATACCAGCTGCTACATAGGAAGAAGAATAGAGTCCTCCAGTTTAAGCATCTACTATTGAAATAAGAAGAGTCAAAAAGGAATTAGCAAAAGTGCTAACATAGTAAGACAACACAATTGAGGAAGAGGTGGAGATAATTTTCCATAATCCTCTAATAAGGAAGATATGGAACCTAATATGATGGATTTAGTAGCCATAACATCTATTATGACTCTCCCCCTCTTACCCAACAAGTGGTTGCTCCACAAGCTTAGAAAATAAGACTATGTTATTAGAGAAAGCCTAAGTCAAAGAGATATTAGACCCTATCCATAGAGGTAACTAGAAGAGAGGCACAACCTTCATTTTAAGTTGAGCCAAGTTAAGAGGTGGATGAGGAAGAGATATAGTAAGCCAAGGTCTTGAAATTGTAAGGATTAAAATTAAAGGCATCCTTTAGTGGTGATCAATTTGGTAAGGGTGTTCTCTTCACTTCTCTACTAGTCCTTTATTCTCTATGGTCCTTACCAATTGATTATACTATGCCTTTTCTATTTATTTATACTTTCATCCATGTGAAATCACTCTCTACTAGTCTTCTTTTCATTTCTCCAACCACTGCTCCCCCAATTTCCATTTCTACTTCTCCAATCATGACCCTTAAAGTCTCTATCCCTTCAACCATTATTCCTTCCATCCCAACCACCTCTACCCCACTCTTATAGTATCTACCTTTACCACCACAACCACCAACCAACCCATCACCCAAGTGGCTACCTCCTCTACCCAACTAGGTTCACTATTGCCTTCTTTAGGACCAATTCAAACCATAGTAGTGGTGGCAACCAAAAAGGCCCCTAAGAATAAATTTGTCTATGTTATGTACCCCTTACCCCAATTTGGAAACATAGACTGGTCCAATATAATTTATCCCTCAATACCCAAGCCTTCCACTGAAATTGAACCTAATCCTAAGGAACATGCATAAATAGAAGACCAACCATTATATCCATCAAAGTTGAATCTTTCAGACTAGATCAATGATTTAGGAGAATCATCTTCTAAGAATCCTACTCTGAAGATAATTGAGCTTCCCACTATAAGATCACTTTTTTAACAAATCCAAAACCTTAGTGCAAAGGGTCAAGAAGAGGAAGACTGAAGATAGAAGTGGTAGGAGGATAATTTTTGAGGAAAGAGAAGAAATTTTCTCTCTTTCAAAGAGGTAGGACAAGAAAAATAGTCCCCATACATTGAGGACTTCAATTCATGTATGGGAACCCATACCAAAGTAGTATTATCCATCCATGAGGGAATAGAACTAGCCAAAAAATATATAGAATAAGAGATAGAGACTCTTAGAGATCAGTAGAAAGTGATATAAGTTACCTCCAACATTGAAAAGGATGTAAAGAATGTGGCACTTAGGTTATAGAAAAATTTGGATACAATTCATTCTTTGAGAGTCCAATTGGCTCCACTTGTAAATTCAATAACAAAATTTTTGAAACTTCTCAGAGAAGATGAAAATAATTTGAATTTATTGGTGTTGTACACCATTGATAAAGCATTCAACCACTTAAATCTCATGATCCATTTGGAGGAAACTAATTCATTAAATTTAGCTATCATCAAAACTTAAGAGGCTTGATATTGGGTGACTGCTTCCTTAGATTTAATTAATAATTTTATAGAATAAGAAAAGCAAACAACACAAATTTTGGATGAGTTAGAGTTAACAGGAGCTCAAGATAGCATGGGGAAGTTGGTAACTCACATTATTTTAGATTAGATGATTCAACAAGCTTAAAATATTTTTAAACAAAGTTTACAAGGTCTAATTCTAGAGGACATTGAAGCAAATCTAAGTATAATGAGGAAGAAGGCAATAGAAATATAGGTCTTTCAGGTTGGCTTCTAAGCCACCAAGACAGAGCATGCAAGGTTGATGGAATAGATAGACACGGTAACTAGACCTCATCTTATTGATATGAGTATAATTCAAGCATAGCATGCCAAAGCATACAAATATTATCAAGAATCATAATCTAATAAGAAATCATCCTCAACACCGCCTGTCAATTTTGCTGCTTAGACCCCACCTACTGTGCCAACTACAACATCATCATCAACTTCAGTCATGTTGGAACACAACTATCTACTAAGAGGGGGGTGAATTAGTAGATTGATTAAAATTATTCATTAAATACTTTTAATATAAATTAAAAAGTATATGTAGATATCACACACACATAAATAAATGCAACACTTAGTGTATGTGGAAAACCTAGTATGGGAAAAACCATTATGAGAATAGCTACTAGAATCTATTGTTCTAATCTAGCCTCACAATTAAAACCTCACTAGTTACAATGTATAAGGGAACCGACCCTAATGAGACACCAATTACCTGATTTAATAGAACCTAATCTAAGGAAGCACCTACTCTCTAACTGAGCACCAACTCAGCTCTTTTGATGGCACCTACCAATCAGATTTATTATGGAGCTACAACTCCTGATTATAAAAATTGATTCAAAAATGAATCCAATTATATGTTACAAGCCTATTATATAACTGCTCATACTTTACACTTCTTATCTCTCTTCCGCTCTACCTTTCTCCCCCTCAATTTAGCTCTTTTTCATATAGTGTATATCCTAGATGATGTACATATGCATTGGATCTAGGTCTTACATCTTCTTTGTGTTCATAGTAGGTCATTAACACATCACACTCCATTTTTTGGAACTCAGTTCATATTCCTTTAATGAAAATTTTCCTACTTATTGAATTCAGACACCCCCACCATAATTCTCTATCTTTTACTATATTTAGCATATGTCAGGCTCTAATTTTGATACACATGCCATTTTATTCAACTTGGATCAATTACAGTAATCTATATCATTATTTATGTCATAAAATGCATCTTACCTAAGTTTTTTGTTTCTTGATTATTGAGATAAACATTTCTTTAAATATTAACCATTGATCTTTAGTTTTACACCATGATCCAATGATCCTTGTTCAATTGTCCCAACTTTAAAATGCAATTGTGAGATCAAGTTTATGCTCTTTATTAGATCCTTAAGAGCTTCCAAACTTTAATGCTTCAAATTTAAGTTACAACCATTGATTTTTGTCTTAGACTCCCAATATTAGGGCACTAGGCACTCTCACATGCCTTTTGAGCACTTTACTATCAGTCCCCATGCTTGTGACACTTGGTATTCTAATGTTCCTTTTATACATTATCAGTCCCCATTATTTTGAAACTTGGCACCCTCATGTGCCTTTTTTACATTATCAATCCCCACACTTGTGACACTCAGCATCCCCATATGCCTTATACACATTACTATCAATTCCCACTATTGAGACACTTGGCACCTTTGCATTGATCATTGATTATTTGACTTTGAACCATATCATAGATATACTACTCAAGCTCTATGATCATTACACATGTCATCAATGCATTCATTCTCAGGTTATTTGACTTATTGACTTTGTTGCAAGTCATTGGATCTCCATCATGTGATTAAGTTCTCACCATTGATCAAACTCAGACAAATATTAAGTCAAGGACTTAGTAAATATTAAATTCTTTGATCACTGTTCTGAGCCAGTAATCACTAGGTCAAAGGGCATGGTTGCACAATGATGAGGAAGGCTTAAGTTATGACTTAAAAAACTAGTTCCTGCCTATATCTAATCAACATAAAAATAGAAGTGCTTATGAATGCCATGACCAAAAACCATAGGGTTTTATTGAGAAACCCTAGTGATGGCTAAGAGCAAAGATAAATCATTTTTTAGCTCATTTATCTTCATCTGAACCTGTGGACCATATATATGAGATGCACTTGAAAAACCCATAACAAATCTTCTATAAATTTCTCTACAAACATCTTCTAATAGTCTCTATAAAAGCATGACAAATTTATAAGACAATATTACAAATTTTGCAAATTATAAAATATGCTCTTCTCTCCATCAATCTTGTCTATGACTAATTCTCTTAACATCAATGATGTCCATAGTGCTAAATATCTCCATTTTGACATCAATGACAATCATATTGCCAACAATCTCCCCCTTTGTCATTGATGGTAAAATAAATGCTCTGATCTTGTAATACATGCTCTACTCCTTCTCTGGCATTGATTGTACTTACATTGGCTTCTGATGAATGTGAGATAAATTTTCTCATACCAAACTTTCTCCCCCTTAGTTAATAGAACATTTACCTAAACACACCTTGGACACATTTTTTTCTCCTTCTTTGATAAACATAAAGATTTTACAGAGAGCATTTGCACTTTTTCTCCCCCTTTGACATCAATGAAAAATGGATTCCAACTCTCTCACTATTTATCCAAATTTTTCTCCCCCTTTATTAGATAAATGATTCTATCCAAGAATATGTAACCATAAACTCATTATAAATTTTCAAAAATATACATACTTGTCTTGCCTTTTCTCTCTTCTTCTAGGTATTAACAAAGCTTTTATGATCCTCCCCTAGACTCGTACTCTATTACTAAGATCCAGTGGTGTGATGTAGGAGCAACCAACCCTAATTTTTACCTCAAATACTCAAATTATTCCTTGGGAAGAGGTTTGGAGAATATGTCTGCAACTTGATCCTGTGTTAATACATATTCCATTGTTACCTCTTGATCTTCAACCTTTTCTCTTAAAAAGTGATACTTGATTGATATGTGCTTAATTCTAGAATGCATCATTGGATTATTTGATATATTAATATCACTTGAGTTATCACAAAGAATAGATAAAGGTGATTTTTATTCTACCTTGATGTCTTTGAGTGTTTTTTTCATCCATAAGACTTGAGTACAACATGCCACTGTTGTAACATACTCTGCTTCTATTGTAGAAAGAGTAACTAACTCTTGTTTTTTGCTCAGCCATGAAACAAGTTTGTTTCCAAGGAAAAATGAACCATCACTAGTGCTTCTTCTATCATCCACACTTCCTACCCAATCATCATCTATATATGATGTCAAGGTGAAGTATTCATCTTTAGGATACCATAGGCCATAGTCAATTGTACTCTTGATATATCTAAATATTCTTTTCACTTCATTGGCATGTGATTCTTTGAGAGCAACCTGAAATCTTGAAACCATGCACACTACTTGCATGATATCTATTCTTGATTCAATTAGGTATAACAAGATACCTATCATTGATCTATATAAAGTCTAATTTCCATTCCAAACTTCTTGATCATTTCCTTAACAAGTCTTGGTTTAAGATATGAATATCCCTTCATCAGTTTGTGCTATCTATAAACCAACGAAGAAAGAACTTTCTCAAAGTATAAACATCTCAAACTCATTTTGAATTTGAGTAGTAATTTATTTGCATATTATGTTGTTTCTACCACAAAAAATGATATCATCCACATATACAATAATAATTAACATATGATCACCTTCTAATTTGAAGTACAGATTGGTATTTGCATAACATTTATTGAATATTTGTTATTGAAATTACTAATCTAATCTTGAATACCATGATTTAGGTGCCTATTTTAGACCATATAGAGATTTTTTCAGTCTACAAACATAATATTCTTCTTCTGATATTTGAAAACCTTCAAGTTGTTCTATGTAGACTTCCTCTTCTAGGTTCCCATTCAAGAAAGCAAACTTAACATCCATTTGATAGACTTTGAATTTCCTATAAATAGAGAATGACATAAACATTATTATGGCTTCCAATCTAGTAAATGGGGCAAATGTTTCCTCAAAATCTATGCCTTTAATTTGTACATATCCTTTGCCCACCAATTTGGCCTTACTTTTTATTGCAGTTCCATCCTCATTGACTTTGTTTCTAAAAACCCACTTTGTACCTATTATATTCTTATTTAAAGGTCGTGTTTACTTTTTAAGTCACCCCTTAGTTGGTGCAAGTTTTCTTAAGACCCTACAGAATATCATTTCACCTACAAAGTCCTTGGAGATTCAAGTAGAGAATATGCACACTTCCTTGTCTACACTCAAGTCTAAGATAGAGGCACAAGTCTACGTAGGATCAAGAGGATAGTTCACACTCATAAAAGGTTATTAATACACACTCATGTGCAAGGATGTTACACATGAAAGTCAAGGGGTGCATGAGTTCAAGGATACATATCCCTGGGTTCCAAAATAGCTAGATAAAGAGCATAATACAAGAAGCAGTTATAGAATACCCTAAGTTTGCCTAAAACCTCCATCTTAGTGCATGTTCTACCTCAAGAGATTTCTTGTGCCCATAAAATATAGTTTCACACCCATACATAGGTTATACTTTTGCACATCTCTATTGCACAGCACACAAACTTCTTCCACAAGCACTAAGGGTTGGCCTCACGCTCACCCAAAGTAAGTATTTTCACAACCTTCCCAGGGAAAGCCCCAACCTTCCATATGTCAGGTAGTTTCCATATATGAGAGGACATTGGATAAAATTGAGTGAAGTAAAGGTACTATAAGAATAATTTAATACAGAAGTGGTTATTTAAATTTGGAGTTTGATTACATGCCATCATTTGACACCAATAAGGAAATATTCCATTCCCCAATGCACATGTACCTAGAGAAGATCCTAACACTAGTTGTATCCAATCATTTAATAGAAGTATAGTCGTGGCACCATGAAGGAATTAATTATTTCATCCATCACCCAAGTGGCACATTTATTTTAAAATGAGTTTGATCTCCTATTCCTAGTTGTTTTATTGTGAAAGGGTTAAAATATTTTCAGTAGCCTTACGTTGTAAAAATTTTCCCTCCATGACCACTTGTATTGTCTAAATTCGTGTATGCTAATGAGAATTGATTTAACATCTTTTCATTATTTTGATGATTTTTGTGCTCTTTGTGTTTGTTGATTCCTATTTGTGGGTAATGTTCTCCCTTATCTTTAATCATTCATTCCTTGCACCTCCTCATTCAACTCAAAGCTCACTTATTGGTCATATTCTATGTGCACTCAAGTGTGTGTTGATGTTTTCTATGGACTGTTTGGCATCCCTCTCATCATAGCATTATGTTCCTATACCTCTATGTGAATTACTCATGCAAGTAGAGTAACTTGGTGGAAACTATGTGATATTTTCTTATTCTCAAACACATGCATTGTGTTTTATGGTAGTAAGAGCACTCACTCTATTTTGGGTGCATCACCTTTTACTTTCAACACTCTCTTAACTTATCCCTCATTTTCCCTTGAAGTTATTAGGTTTAGGCTAGTGTTAGATTACATTTTTTCTCTTTAGGTCTACATGTTGGTCTAAAACTAGGTCTGCTTAGAATAGAAAGAATATAACCTACTCTAGAGACTCATCTTAAGGAGCATAAAGGTCCCACACCTTAGGGACACTTTTATCATTACAGAGAGATAACCAATACTCATGTGCATAGATACATAATAATACCTCCATGCCCAATGTCACATCCTCTTGCACCTTGTGTAGGACATATGTGCCCAGCACCCCACTATAAAGCTTCCCTACACTATCGAGCATCCACATGTGCACATTTCAAATGACAATAGATTTTGGCATGCTTAGTGGGACCAAAAATTGAATAATCTAAAGGATTGGTGCTTCCTTTATTTATCAAGTGTACCAAACACTCATAGGAGCACCTAGTGACTCCCAACACCTCTAGTTTACAAAGACCAGTCCCCTATTTACATGCCAACAATAAAAAGATCATCTATAAGAGGCATTGATTTTAATTTCATTAAACTTCTAATGCCATCTAGAAGAAGGAGAGATAGAGTATCTTTGTCCCCTATTAGGAAGCATGATGCAATATAGTCTCCACTCAAATCTTATTCTACACCATCATTCAAAAGGTTCTATTCTAGAAGGGGCCTATTCCCTATCCCATTTATGGTGGTGCAAAGGAATTAGGTATTTGTGCCTTTTAATGGAGGTAGTCCATTAGTCCTAGCATAGTATGATTAAATTTTTATGTTCACTTTCAAAATCCTACCTTATTTTATGGGTGAGAGTTTCACCCCACCCTATAGATCATATCCAAGATATCATAAATATCTATGTAGTATACCATGTCACCCAGAACAATGTTGCAGTTAGATTACTAGCTTCTTCCTTAAAAGGAAAATCTCTTCAATGGTACTGAGGCTTATAACTAAACTCTATTCATAACTAGGATGAGTTTAGTAAGGAGTTATGCAAGTAGTTCAAGGATTGGAGTGATCATTTGTCCTTGATAGAGTATCTCATGACTATAAAGTGAGCACCACATGAAATAATGGTTGACTTCATCTTCAGATTCTAAAGGGTTTGGGATAGAATCCTAGCATTATGTAAGCCATCTCCTAACACTACATTTTTATATTTCCTAAAATATATTGATATAAATATTACAGTAATGATTCAATCCATGGGAGGTACAATTTTCCCTTATGCTTATGAAGTTGCAGTGTGTATAGATAATTGCTTGATTCATGCCAGAAAGACTATGCCCAGACCCCCAATGCCTATATTTATATATTCTCATCCCAATCAATAAATTACATAACTTATGCTAGCACCTATACCTACTATATTAAGCACACCTACTTTATAATCCATTCCTTCCAATGAATTTCATGAAGTAAAGATGTTATTGCAAAGTTTTGGGAATGATTTGGTTACCCTCAAAAAGTAGCAAGCATAGTATCCCAAATATCATCAGCCTTTCACTCAGTAATACCATCCAAATAGACCTCCCTACCAAGGTGGTACATAGGCATAGAACTATCTCACATATAATTGAGTGCCTTATGAGTATAAGACCGGTGATGTTAGCACCTCCAAAGCCCTTATCCCAGTACAGAATACTATAACATAGGATTTTGAGTGGTGTTTTTCATGAAAACAACCACATGATCAAGATACATACACAAATGGAATTATAAACCAAGCACTTATGGTGAAAATCATGCCCTAATTCCAAGAGCAAATGAGTGGTGTAACCCTACAAATGGAAGAGATCTAAATGTTAGCTCATCAATACAATGGGTCTACCTTTATAAATTGGTAAGAGGACTTTGGTTATATAAACTAAGCCAGTGTGGTTAGTAAGGAAAGCATCCCATTTGTTTTCAACATAAGATTCAAAAGGACAATGATATAGGAATTTATGTTGGCTATAGTGCTCTCTTCCATGGTCTAAGTTAATCATGCAGGTGCACAAGTTAAGGCACCTGTGTAGCCTTCATGCTCAAAGGTGGCTATGTTGAAAAAGGGACCACTTCCAACTAGAGCATCAACATTAAAATAAGTTTTTCCCTTAAAATAATAATCAAAGGGGCCCCCAACCTCTTTTAACATAGTGAAACAAATAAAGAAGACCAACCTCAACATCATAATGTATGATGTGCTTATGATTCCATCCCAACAAAATTTGCTTCAAGATAAGTTAAAAGGCTTTCAAGAGTGTTAAGTACCCCAACTATTGCTCACCACCTCTACAATATTATGCCAACTAAAGGAATAAGCACAGGTGTGAAATGTTAGTAGTAATCCCTCCCCATTCTATGTCTCTTTAATCATCAGCCAGCATCTGGTACATAATTACATGATCAACTCTGATGCAAGTATATTGGTGATGCTGAAGAAGATCATAAACACACTAGGAATTGTGTACACCCTTAAATTTAAAAGGAGTGGTCTAACTTGATGGCATAATATTCAAATCTATAGGTGTAATCAAGGACGTAAATCTAACATTGCATGTATGCCCAAGCCTTTCTATTATGTATGATATCATAGTCATTGATTTTCCCCCTATTTCACCATTTATCTCTCTCAAGACTTCATAATAAAGATGGGTGGGTATTTATCTTCATATTGGTTGTATATGTTATTGATAACCAAATATGGAACAAAATTGACCTTCAGGCTAGATCCTATCTTCAAGAGCCATGTTGAGATATACACTCCTATCCTAGCTAAGCAAAATTATGTGATGTTTAACCAAGAGGAAGACCCAATTCTCCATGAGGCCATGACACTATTGGAAGAAACCTCAGACAACCTAATGGATGAATGGGCATGTGAACTATTTGAGTGCAACCCATATGATAACATAGAAATTGGGCTAGGCACATATTACATCATAGAAGATAATCTAGTGTTGTCTAAACTTGTGAAGGTGCATGATAATCCTGAAGGCATATGGTAGTTATACTTTGATGACTCCTAGAGTAGGAATGGCATAGGAGCTAGTGTTATGTTGGTCTTACCCCAAAATAAAAAATACTTAAATACCTATAGATTATAATTCACTTGCATGAATAATGTTGTCAAGTATAAGGCACTAATTCAAGGCCTTTAGATTATGTAGAAGAAAGGAATCAAGTTTCTACAAGAGTTGGGTGATAGTGAGCTGGTGGTCAACTAGGCCAGAGCATAGGGCATGACTAAAAATGGCTTAATAAAGGCCAATAAATATAGGGTGTGGGATATGATAGAAGGATTTGATGTTTTCAATATCACCTCCATTCTAATAACATAGAATGTATATGTAAACAGGTTGGCAACCATGGGTGTGCAATATGATATTCCACTCAATATAATAAAAGAGTCTAAATAGCTTGTCAAGTTAGTGGTTAGACCAGTAGTCCCTAACAACATAGAAAATTGGTAAATATTTAGTTGTGATAAGTAAATCATTAATTTCCTTTAGGATGAAGCAAAGTTTTACACCATGAATTAGGCATAGCTACAATCCCAATATGAGGAATGGGTCATCTAGCTAAAGGGGAATAAATTGTCAAAGGGACTAGTCACCTTGGATAGTATCTTTGATTCTGATGACCAATTCAGAGGAGAGAGGCACATCATGGCTTCCAAGGAAGACATCTCTATGCCTATAAACATTTTGGAAGTAAAAATTCTTAAATCTAGTAGGGTGTGTTTTGCACCAAAATTGAAAGCATTATTCAACTCAGTAGGAGATACGATGACATATTTGCATGGAGATACAAATATCTTAGAGGTTTTGATCTAGGTATCATGCAACATATAATTGAGCTAGACCTTGGTGCATAACCTATGTGCCAAAAATAGAAACCTATTAATTTTAAGTTGGAGCCATTAATGTGTAAGGAGATCTCTAAGCTCATTGAGGCTAGTATAATACTTCCAATCAAACACTCTTCATGGGTCACCAATTTGGTGTTGGTGTGATATAAAAATGGTTAGATATGTCTCTATGTGGACTTTAAGGACCTAAATAAGGCTTCCCTTAAAGACCACTATCCTCTTCTACCCATGGAGTAAATCTTGAAAATGGTCACAAGAATAGAGAGATTTTCATTATTGGATGGATATTCTGGATATAACTAGACTCAAGTGCAATAATGTAACTAATACAAAGCTACGTTCACCACTAAGTGGGGAACCTATGCATATTAGTGTATTCCTTTATATCTAACAAACATAGGCACAACCTTCCAAATATTAATTGATATGGCATTCAAGAAGCTCATTAATAAGATCATCTTGGTTTACCTTGATGACATAACTATTTTCTCTAAACATGTGGAGGATCATTTTCACCACCTGGATTAATTATTTCAGAGGTGTTGAGAGTT
Source organism: Torreya grandis (assembly GCA_037957365.1). Taxonomy (NCBI): domain Eukaryota; kingdom Viridiplantae; phylum Streptophyta; class Pinopsida; order Cupressales; family Taxaceae; genus Torreya; species Torreya grandis. The sequence continues at coordinate 1,105,505 of JARHVA010002012.1, read as the reverse complement.
TAGGATTTATTTGAACCCTTGCAAGTGCATTTTTGTATTTCATGAAGGTACCCTTCTTGGGCATATCATTTCTAAAGATGGACTCATAATTGATCTAGATAAATTCAAGGCTATCTCATCTCTTCATCTTCTAAGCCACAAGAAAAGTCTCTATTGTTTCCTGAGGAGAATCAACTTTTTGAGAAGGTTTGTGCCTATTTTTTCTATCATAGTCAAGCCTCTCACAATAATTCTAAATAAGAATGTTGCATTTAGTTGGAATCATGAGAGCAAAGATAGTTTTGAGGGCATCAAGTGTACCATTATGCAAGCTCCCACTTTAATCAACATAGATTATAGTAAGGACTTCATCCCTTATGAATTCATTAGAGTTGAAGGAAACTTAGTAATCCTAATGCAATAGAACAAGGAACAACTAGAGCAGCCAGTTGCCTTCTTTAGTCAGGCATTGAAGGATTATGAGCTACACTACAACTTTTTTGAGAAGCATACATTCACAGTTATGAGAGCACTAAAGAAATTTAATCACATTCTCTCCAATAACAAAATTTAACTCATGGTAACACATGTAGGTTTCAAGGAATTCCTCCTTAGTAGGGACATCACTGAGAAAAGGGCTAGTTGGATCACTAAAGTGATGGAGTATGACATATACATCCAAGTCACCAAGCTAGTCTAAGGGAAAGGACTTTGTGAGTAGATGGTAAAGGTAGTAAATACATAAGATGGTATAGTCTTGGTATCACATGAGGATGAACATGCCAATGAATGAATTGATACCAATAGGGCATAGGACATGAAGACCTTCCTTCAGCATAATGTATACCCATTAGGCCTTGACAAATCTAAGTGTAGATATTTTTATTTGTAGTATATTCCCTATGTGCTTATATAATGGTACACTTTTTTAAAAGAACCTCAATGGGGTTATCCTAAGGTGCATTGAAGAAAATAAAATGGCTATAATTCTCTAATAAAACTATGACAGCCTTGCAGGAGGTTACTACTCACGTAACACCACTACCATGAAAAACATATGGGCTATCCAATATTGGCTAACCCTATTCAGAGATGCATACATGTATGTGTGATCTTGTAATAAATGCACCTTATTCATAGGCAAACAAATCCTTGTAGCCATACCACTATACCTGATTAAAGCTTATCAACCTTTTGCACAATGGGGCCTAGATTTTATAGGCACGATTAACCCACTATCAAGTGATGGGCACAAATGGGTCTTTATGGCTACTGATTATTTTACAAGGTGGATAGAGGTAGTTGCACTCAAGGAAGATAATGAGACATCCATCTTGAGTTTATATTATAGTATTGTAACACAATTTGGTATTCTTACCACCATCATCTTTGATAATGCACTAGCTTTCCTTGAGGCTAAGATTAGTGAGTGGGCTTTCAAGCATAATATCTACTTGAGCACCTCATCAAACTATTACCCCTAGGGTAATGGTCTAGCTGATTCCACTAAAAAGAACCTAATTCACATCATAAAGAGGAATCTAAAAGATAATCAATGATCTTGGCATACTAAGCTCAAAACCACTCTTTGGACTGATCGGATCATGCCTAAGAGAGTGTTGGGGAAATCTCCCTTCATGTTAGTCTATGAAAGGGAAGCCAAGCTACTAGCATCCCTTGAGTTTCCTTCTTTGGAACTCATACATCAATTAGAGATACTTGGAATTTATCCCCTTGAATTAAGAATGGAAGAGCTCATAGATCTTGAAGAGACTAAAGCATAGGCTATGCATACCATAGATCTCTAATAGGTACAAACCAAAAGGGTCTTTGACAAAAAGGCCAATAGGAAAATTTTCTAGGTAGGATACTTAGTGCTCAAGTAGGATGCAGACAAGAAAAAACTAGAAGACACACTAATTTTGACATAATATAGAGTGGTCCATACACCATCATTAGTTGTAAGCTATCTAATGCCTTTCAACTTACCAAAATAAATGGAGAAGAATTACCTGTCTTAGTCAATGGGATTCATCTTAAACACTATCTTGATTAAATCTTTGTATACAATTGTAAATGAGTAGAGTAGTTTCTTTTCATTTCCCTATAGGCATGCTTTGCATACCCTTATTTTAGATTAGTTATAATTTCTCCAAGTGCTTGTGCATAGTGTTTCTTAGCTTAGTTTCTTTCCTATAAGCACCTTGGCATAGTTATCCATTTTAAAAGTTGAACTTCAGCTCACTCAAAGGCCAGGGTGTGTAGATATCACATTCACAAGTGATGGATTTATGAGTCCCAAAGATTTTGTGCCCAATATATTAATTAAATGACACCATGTTCCCACTTAATAGGCAAACAGATCATAGAGGTCACCAAAAGTGTTGACTTTCTAAGTCACCCATCAATAGGCATGAGGCTTCCCAAGACCTTGTAAAAGATCAATGTACTTGTAAAATCCTTATAGATTCAAGAAGAGAATGTGCATACTTCCTTGTTTTCACTCAAGTCCAAGATAGAGGTGTAAGTCTATGTAAGATTAAGAGGATATTTTATACTCACAAAAGGTTCCCAATGTACACTCACATGTAGGCATGTTAAGCACATAGGTCAAGGTGTGCATGATTCAAGGATGCATATCCTCAAGTTATAAAATAGCTAAATAAAGAGCATAGTGTAAGAAGCAGTTATAGACTACCCTAAGCATTCCTAGAGCATCCATCTTGGTGCATGCTCTACTTTAAGGGATTTATTATGTCCATCCAATATAGTTTCATAGCCATATATAAGGTTTCACTTATGTGTCTCTCTATTTCACAATGTACAACCTTATTTCACAAGTGCTATGGGGTGGCCTCGTGCTCACCCAAAGTAAGATTTTTCATAACCTTCCTAGGGAAAGCACCAGCCTTCCACGTGTTAGGTAGTTTCAAGACATGAGAGGATGATTTTGATGGTTGAGTGAAGTTCAAGGCATTATCAAAATAATTTAATATAAAAGTGGCTATTTGACCTTGGAGCTTAAGTACACACCATACTCTAACACCAATAGGGAAATATTTCATTCCCTAATTCACATATACCTAGAGGCAATATTACCACCATTTATATCTAATCATCCAACATAAGCATGGCCACAGCACCGTGAAGGAATTAAATGTTTCATCCATTTCCCAAATAGTGAATTTATTGTAAAACTAGTTTGACCTCCTATAAAATCTTGGTTATTCTATTGTAAAAGGGTTGACACATTTTTAGTAGCCTTACACTGTATAAATTTACCCTCCATGAGCACTTGTATTGGCTAAATCCTTGTATGCTAATAAGAATTAAGTTCACCTCTTTTCATTATACTAATGATTTGTGTGCTCTTTATGTTTATTGATTCCTAAATATGGGTAATATTTTCCCCTCTCTTTAATAATTCATTCCCTACACCTCCTCATTGAACTTAGATCTCACTTACTAGTCACATTTTGTGCACACTGAGGTCTGTGTTGACATTATTTATGGACCATTTATCATCCCTCTCATCATAGCACTATGTTCCCATGCCTCTGTGTGAAGTAATCATGCAATTAGAGTAACTTGGCAAAAATTATGTGATATTATCTTGTTCTCAAGCATGTGCATTGTGTTTATGGTAGTAAGAGTGCTCACTCTATTCTAGGAACATCACCTTTTACTTTCATTACTCTCTTACCTTCTCCTTCCTTTTCCCTTGAAGTTATTAGGTTTAGGATAGTAGTAGGTTACATTTTTCCTCTTTAGGTCTCCATGTCGATATTAAACTAGGTGTGCTTAGAATAGAAGTAATCTAGCCTAGTTCAGAGACTCATCCTAAGGAGCGTAAGGGTCTCACACCTTATAGATATTTCCATCATTGTATCAAGACAACTAATGCTCACATGCATAAATATGCAATAATACCTATGTGCCCAATGCTAAGTCTTCCTTCACCTTATGTATGACCTTTACACCCAGTGCCCCATCGTAAAGCTTCCCTACACAACTGAGCATCCATGGGTGCATGTTTCAAATGATAATAGGTTTTATAACTAATTCCCAAGTTTTATTCTTTTAAATTTGGCTTAGTTCTTCTTCCATGGATTTTAGCCAATTCTCATCCTTGCTAGCTTCAACATAGTTTTTAGGCTCAATTTTAGATATTAAATCAAAACTTACTTGTTCCTTATTCATTACAACTCTTCTCCTTGTCTAAACTCCTTCATTTTTATTGTTGATGATCTACTCTATAGGATGATCCTTTTGAACAAATCTTGTAGGTGGATTTTTATTTACTTCCTTAGGCTCTTCATTAGCTACTTCCTCTTTAGACTCTTATTCTTCTTCACAAATGTCTTTATGAGGTTTAACATGTTTCAATCCTTCATCAACCTTGACATTGATACTCTTTACAATATTGTATAGCCTTTGTTTATAACATATGTAGGCTTTACTTTGGGTGGATTAACTAGGAAATATTCCTTCATCACATCTTGATTCAAAGCTTCCCAAGTTATCTTCTTTTTTCCTAATTTAGCATTTATTGCCAAACAATCTAAAATATTTAATAGAGGAAGGTTTTCCATACCATAGTTCATAGGGGATTTTATCATTGTTTACCCTCAATTGAACTCTATCCAAGATATATATTATTATTTTTACTGCTTGTCTCCAGTATCCATCAGGTAACTTAGCCACTTTTAGCATTGTTCTAGCCATCTCCTTGACTATTTGGTTCTTTCTTTCAACAACTCCATTCTAATGTGGAGTTCTTGTTGTAGAGTAATGCATTTTGATTATATGCTTCTCATAGTATTATATGAACTCATTTGAGGTGAATTCACCACCTCTATTAGATCTTAGGCATTTGATTTTTCATCCAATCTCATTCTCCACCATGGCCCTAAAGATCTTGAATATTTTAAATGCCTGAGACTTTCCCTTAAAAAAGGTTACCCATGTCATTCTTGAGTAATCATCTATTATCAACATGAATTATCTTTCTCCTTTGGATCCTCTTATCTTAGTAGGACCACAAAGATCAAAATGAACTAACTCTAAAGGCTTTATAGTTGCATACTTCTTTGTTTGAAATATGACCCTTGTTTGTTTGCCTTGTTGACATTCCTTACCAGTAATTTCTATAGGTTTGTTTATCTTAGGTATATGTCTAACACACTTATTTGAGCTCACTTTTACTAGGTTATTAAAGTTGACATGACCCATTCTTCTATGCCATAACCAACTCTCATCAATCTTTTTTATCAAACAGCTATTACCATTCACTTCACTTAGATTATAAATATTGCTTTCAATTATTTTCTCTTTTGCAACTAATCTTATATATCTCCTTATCTTACATCCTTCTACATTAAATATGACCTTATATCTATTGTCACACATTTGTCTAACACTTAGTAGATTATGTTTCAATCCTTCAACATAAAGGACATCATGTGTAGACAGTTTTCCATCTATATTCAAGGTTCCTTTACCATGGATGTTTACTATAGTATTGTCTCCCAAGGTAATAGATCCTTCCTTACCTTTACTCAATTTGATGAACTTGTTCTTGTCATTAGTCATGTGTTTTGAGTAACCATTGTCTATTACCCATAAATTTTGTTCCTTGACATGGAGTGTAGTTTGAACAATCACAGATTGTGCAACTTTTTGATCTTTCACTTTCCACACATCCTTAGATTTCTTGTTTGGCTTATTTTTCCCTTTTTCAGAGACTTTTGAACCTTTGTTCACTTTGGGAGGCATGATTTTCTTTTCACTTTGTATTTTTGGTCTTACAAAGTTTGTTTTACATTGTTTAGCTATGTGACCAAAATTATTACAGCTATAACATATTACATTTGTATCTAATAAGGATGGAAATGAATTTCTACTCATTAATTTTATTCTCCTTTTAGGTATAACTCTATAATCACTAGCCCTATGACCAAACTGATTATAGGTGTAACAATAACCATAAAAAAAATGAGGAATACTTGGTCATAACATTTCTTTGTGCAAGATGAGGAAATCTTCTTAACTCTAGATTCTTCAAGTCTTTCACCCTTATGTAACCATCTGCATTAGTTACCTTTGTGTTCTACATCTTCCTTAAGATTGTAGAGATTGACTCATTATTCTTCTTCTTCTTTTTAAGATTCTTTTCTCCTTTAGATTTTTTCACAATAGTAGTGCTTTTATTTGTCTTTGTATCTCTAGACGCATTCATGCAAGATTTTTCTTTCTTTATTCTTGATTCTCCTTCTGCTTTGAAGTTATCATATAAATTTTTAGATATACTAGTTATGGGACCTTTCCCTTTTTCAAAACCAAGACCAGATTTCTCTTTTGATAGCTTTTGAGAGTGGATCAATTCATCAAGAATTTTTGAACCTCCTTTCAACTTCAGATCTTTGTCTATTTGTTATTTGGCTTTTTCAAGTTCTTTTCTCAAAGCCACTATTTTTAACTTTATGTATTCAGTAGATTTATATTGTAGTTAAAATTTGACAACATCTTCTATTATTTTAGCCACTTCAACTTGTTTCTTTAGGCTAACTACCATCTGATCAGATTTTTCAAGACTTTTGGATAGTTTTTAATCTCTTTTTGTGCCTACTTCTTCTACTTTGAGTTATCTTTTCTCAGCTTTTAAATTTCATCTAGAGCATAGATGAGTTCACCCTCTAGATCCACCTCTCCTTCTTATTCTTCATTAGAGTCTTTAACTTCTTTTTATTGATCCACAGAAGATGATTCTACTGTCATGAATAGTGATTCATTTCCCTCAATCACAAAGGCACAATCATGGTCATCATCTGAGCTATCACACTCATCTAATGAATCACTATATTTTTTATGTACAAGCCTTGTTTATTTTTGAATAAATTATTCTTCTTGGAGTAGTGGGGTTTCATATTTTTACTATCTTATTCTTACTTAGAGTTATCTTTTTTGTTATGAGGGAATTTAACAAAAAACAATCCTACCTTACCACAGTTAAAACATTTAAAGGGTAACTTACCTTTGTATTTTTTAGACCCTTTTCTTAATTTTCTAACAAAGTTGGATTCTTCTTCATTAGTCTATTCAGATCTAGATGTAGGTGCTTTTGTGTTTACTTGTTTGGTTGATTTGATTGAAGTATATGCTTCTCCCATTCTCATCTCATAGGATATGAAGGTTCCATGTAACTAACCAATAATGATTTTATCCAAATATCTTGCTTCCTTTATTGTAGAGATTTTAGATTCATACCTTGATGGTAGAGATCTTTGGACCTTTTTGATAATGACCAAATATTTCATCTCTTCTCCAAAGCCTCTGATAGCATGGACTATTTCATCTACTCTAAAGAAGCAGTTTTCAATTTTCTCTTCTTCATTTATTTTAATACCTTCAAATTTGCCTTTGTATGTTTGTATCTTGGCCTACTTTACCTTATCATCACCTTCATATATGCTCTTCAACTTGTTTCAGATAGCTTGTTCATTTTGATAATGCATTACTTTGATAAACATTGAGTGAGACAATCCACAAAAGATAGCATTCTTTACCTTAGTATTGTTTTCACATGCTTTTTGTACAACCTAATTAATAAGAGTTATATCAAGCATTATATATCCATTTACAAAAAACATCCATACATCAAACACTAATGAAGATAAATATGCTTCCATTCTAATTCTCTAAAATGCATAGTTTGATCCATCAAAAAGAAGTGCTTTGTTTGAGGAAGAGCCTTCTTAATTGGCTATTTGTGTTCACTATCCAAGATCTACCTAAGTTGGTTAAGCTTCTTCTAAGGAACCAGGGCTTTGATACTAATTATTGGAACACAACTATCTAGTGCGAGGGGGGATGAATTAGTAGATAGATTAAAATTAGTCTTTAAATACTTTTAATGTAGATCAAAAAGTATATGCACATATCACACACATACAAATAAACACAGCACTCAGTGTACATGGAAAACCTAGTATGGGAAAATTTGTGGCGAGAATAGCTACTAGAATCTACTGTTATAATCTAGACTCGCAATCAAAACCTCATTGGTTCAATATTTAAGGGCACCAACCCTAAGGAGACACCAATCCCTTGATTTAAGAGCACCTACTCCATAACTAAGCACCAACTCAGATCTTTTGATGGCACCTACCAATTAGATCTATTATGTAACTATAACTCCTAATTACAAAAGCTAAAAAAAATGAGGAAATGTGGAGAACACATTTCCAAGTTATGTGAAGATTGATTGAGAAGAAGTGAGAGGAAGAGATATTGTATTGGGTACTTGTTAGTTTCTCATAATATGAATAACCTTTGGTATTTTTTACCTCTTAGAGTTTTTTCCATGTATATCTTATGTTGGTTTCATGTATTCCTTTTATCTTGATCTCATATCTAGATCCATTGGTCGTATGTTTTATTTTATTTAATTTATCATGATATCAAAGTTGTTGATGTTTGATCAAGTGGTAAGGTTATAGATTGGGCATTTTTTGCTTGTGTTCAAGCTTATTTTTGCTAAAAAATAAGCCTGTAGATCCTATGGCACACTCATATAAGTTTTTAAATCTGATCTCTCTTCCAAAAGTTTATGATCTATGAATTTCTCTTGCATATGGAACATTTGGTTGCAGATCTGAGCAACTAGAAGTAATTTAAAGGCAAAATCAGCATTAAGTACCATTTTTTAGTTTGTTGAAGGCTTAAATATCATAAAACTATAGTAAGAATTTCATTTTTAGTGTTTTTTTAGTTTTAAATTCATTTTTAAATGTTATATTTTTTTTTTGTGACCCACTAGCACTCCTGTAGATGCTTAAGAAGCATCAAAACCATTTTTTGTTGTTTTTCCTCCACTAGAACATGATTGCTTGACCTATGTTTATTGAAAATGGTCAAAAATCTATATGTAGACCTTGTGGTATGGCCATGAGGCTATTTTAAGGATTCTCATTAAGTTATAGTGTGTTTTGTGTTCTATTGTACTTGTTAGAGCCTAAAGACTAAAGATATAAGCAGCCAAATCAATATTTCAAACAATTTTTCAAGCTTGGGCAAAAAAATTCATGGCCTTAAATGGTATGAAAATGGTGAAAAGAAATTTTTGTTAATATGAGTGTCATTTCTATGGTTTTTAGTGATAGATATTCAATTTTGTGGTCCAGAGAACCTCCTATAGAGTACTTGAAGTAGTAAGATCAGATTTATGATTTCCTTCTTCTGTACAGGATGCCATTTTTGACATATTTTCTACTTGTATAGCCTATGAAATATCTGAGGATGTAAAAATCAATAAAATTTGTCTTTTGTTGGTTGTACAATCCTTACAAAGCTTGTGAAATAGTTCAAAGGTAGATCTAAGCAATCTAAAGACAAATTTAAGCAATCTAAGAGCCATCCAAGCATAAAAATCCTATTATAGATGCCATAGTATGGCCTTGTATGGCCTCTATGGTGAAAAAATTAAAAAAAAAATTGAGCCTCTAATTGCATGTTTTCTATGTTTTTTTAAAGGTGGATTTATCAGATAATAAGCCTAACAAAACATCCCAGAGAGCCATCTGGAGTAGAATCCAAAGTTTTGGTTTTTTTCCACCACATGTGGTGCCATTATATAGCTTGTAAAAATGCTTTGCTCATTTTATGAGCCAAAAATCAAATTTTGAAGGTGTTTTATGTATTAAAGAGAAAAAAAATGGAGGGTTGTCAAAGTTTTAGAGCAAACAGATGTTTGTGGCTTGAGATCTAATCTCCTAAGACTCCAAGGGGCACCATTAATTTGTTTGCTAGAGAAATAATGGGTATGTAAAGTTTTTTATGTGAGTATTTAAAAAATAAACATTTTATTTAATATCATATATTCCACATAAGTAGTGACCCCACCTATTTTTTAAACCTTTTTTGGTAAAAAGTTAAATATTTTAAATATTTACTTTCATGCAAATATTTGTATCTAATTTACTTATTTAAAAAATAAAATAAAAATCAGATCAAAAAAGGTTTAAATACATATTTATGCATGAATGATATCAATAGGCTTTGTGGATGAGTTGGCCATCTTAATTGTGTAAGAAAACTTGTATAAAATAAGTCTTGTGTTCAAATCTCTTTTATCTTTTATTTTTTCTAGCTATAATTAGTTTTATTATAAACTATTTTTTTAATTTCCATGCTCATTCATGTGATAACTTGTGCCTTGTTTGACAACTTTGTTCAACATTTGACCCTATCAACTGTTTATATACCATAATCATCTAACAAGTCAATTTGTAGGTTTTGGCATTTCTAGACACATCAACAAGATTATTTATTTGATTTGAAACCTCTTACTATTTATTTTATAATAATTTGGTCAAATGGTGCTCTTATAACACTACTTACGATGTTTCTGACCACTTTTGTGACACTTGAAACTTTCACCCTTGTTGTAATTCTATGTTTTTGAATTGTTTTAAAATCAAATAAGTGGCTAGTGTTATTTATTCACTAGAATATTTATTTTTATTTAAAAATTAGGTATTAAACACAGTAAAAAATTTGCTTTTTAGACCTCTTTTTGTTGAATTAGTAGAAAATGCAAACTTGTAGTGTCGATTTTAAAAGAAAGAAAAAATATTCATGACTCAAATTATAATATGAATTATTCTTAATAAGATATATAATATTTGGTTAAATTAATATTAAATTATTATTAAATTTATTGTGTGTGCATCACATAACCTACTCGTTAAATTTAGCATGCTTGATAGTAAGCTTATATATACTCCTATTGAATGTTGTGTTAAAGCTTGATCCAAAAACTATGTGTGATAAAGCTAACTCATTTTTAAAAATATCTTGTTAGTAGTTTTATTTATTTAACCATTACTAGGATAGATATTTCATAAGATATGGGTGTTTCTTCCATATTCATGCAAGATCCATACTCGAATCATTAAAAATTAGTAAAATGAATACTTAGGTATATAAAAGGAACTGTAAACTTTAGTTTATATTATTTTCCTTGGATTATGCTAATTTATTTAGTTATTGTGATGTTAACCATGCTATGATGAGTCTACTTCTAGATATGTGTTTATATTTGATGTAGGTACTATCACTTGGAGAACTTTGTGTAGAAGTTGCTAAAGAAGCCTTGTGGATATGAAGGATGGTAGAAGAACATTATGTGGAAGTTCCTCATTGTACCGACCTTTTTGGTGATAGTCAAAGTTGTATAGCTTTGGTAAAAAATACAATGAAACACCAATAAACTAAAGCCTATTGAAATTCATTCAATTTTGGACTTATCAAAATTGCCATTGAGGGGGAGTGTGAATGACAATGTCACTTCTTAGCAGTTGTATGAGTCATGTGTTTCCTTATATCTTTATATATTTCTTCTCATTTTAAAACATTGTAATATATAACTTTATGTGATTTTGGTAAACTTCATATGGAAGTCTATGTTTTACCTAACACATAGTATCATGGAGGCCCTTATGTTATAAAAGACTCCAATATGCTTGGTTGATTATTTATGAGAAATTATGGGATGTATTCTCACTATAGGATGTAGTCTCACGATCATGCTAGCCTAAACTCACTCTAAGTGGTTTAGGGTAAAATAGTGTAATTCCTTTAAAGGTGCTATGGGGACATAGTGCAAAACCTTTAAGTGTATATGGGTGTATAGTGTAATTCATTTAAAGGTAACTATGTGACTACGATTACATAGTGTAATACCTTTGGGTATCTATAGTTATATAGTAAAATTCCCTTAAAGGTGTCTATGTGATTGAGCTTACATAGTGTAATACCTTTGGGTATCTATAGTTAAATAGTGTAATATTTTTGAGTGACTATGTTTACATAGCATAATTCCCTTAAAGGTGACTATGGCATGATGAAGGATGTTTCCTTCAATTATTACCTCCTAAAACTCATCATGTGGATGGTTTATCAAGTATAATTTGATTTTTATAAATATTATTATGACATGTATCTCCACTTAATATTAAGTGGGAATATTGGAAAAATTAATGGTTGAGTGGTATTATTTATGTACCCTTAATACATTAAATTACATTGGTTAAATAATAATATATTTTATTATTTATCATGAGTTTATCCTCATGTAAATAAATAATAAAATATATTAAATGACCTTTGGAGAGGTTGGACCCATTAATGTGGTGGTTGGAAAATGTTACACTATAATGGTTAGATTACCTTTCTTATATAATCAAGAGTTTATATTGTAAGATGCAATGAAAAAAAGAGTTGATTAAAATAAGAAAATGTGGAGAACATATTTCCAAGTTATGTGAAGATTGATTGAGAAAAAGTGAGAGGAAGAAATATTGTATTGGGTACTTGTTAGTTTCTCATAATATGAATAATCTTTGTGGGTTTTTTACCTCTTGGAGGTTTTCCCACTTATATCTTTGTTGTTTCATGTATGCCTTTGCTCTTGATCTCATATCTAGATCTGTTGCTCGCATGTATTATTTTTTTAAATTTATTAGTTATTCCATCACCTAATTGTTTTAACCACATACTTGCAACTCATGCCCTAAAGTATAATCTTGTTTCATAGAGATCCAAAAACATTAGAGACTACCTCATTTAACCTTCTATGGTATGCATAAAACCCACATCAATAGATGTAGGTGTCCTTTTTCTAGCTAAGTGTCTAGTGTTTAAAAGTCATTTAATTTATAATTGTAATGTATCCTTATAATTGGCCTAAGTGCTTTAATGCGAGATATTTTCCTAAAATATTGGTATATATACAAAATCGATTCTCATTTATTTCACACCTAGAAAATTTATACCTCTCACATATAGATCAACAAAAGAACTAGCAATCAATCATTCAAGTGAGAAAAGTTTCCATATTCATTTCTATTTTCATATCAATCATATGAGTAGTCTATCTATAGGTCTAAAGTACTAAAGGAGTAACCCACAAGCCATATTTTTGAAGTTATAAGAAAGGTCATTGTATGTGCTTACTAATCACATATTAAACCCTTATGCACATATAATACAACACTTAAGGGATGACTACATAAGTCTAAGGCCCTCTTTAAAATTTTGGTTATGTAGGTAGCACTCATTGATAGAGGGGTCCTTGGGGAAACTTGACACCATGAACCCACTAACCCATTTTTATCATAATCACTTCAAGGGTGAAGAAGCTAGGGTTCTGATCCTTTGAAGAAGAGTGGCATCTTATGTGCCTAATCTATATACAACGTAATAAAGGTAAAAGAAAACCTAGAAGGCTTTAGTTGGTCACATCCATATCCAATCAATATTCCATACATGACACCTACGTCGATGTAACTATCCAGATCTGACATAAGCATCTAAGGCCATAAAATACAAAATTTTAGGATCTAATGATTATTATAAGATCTTGATCTAGTCCACTTCTATCATGTTTCAGCATAAATCTACATGTACATACTAAACCAGTTAAGTACTCTTGTTTCTATTTTTTTGAAATATTAGTCAATAGTTATACTTTCTATTTTTGGCATATCTTAGTATTTAAATTCAAATTATTTTTTATATGAATTTGTTAATTAATTAGTTTGTTATAGATATATTAATCACCATTTTGCTTAATTATTTTTATATTCTTGACCTTATTTACCCTTATATCATCAATTTAGGGTTAAATAGGTTATCATTGTAGACATCCAATTTCTAACACCATTTGTGTTGAAATTATCAATTTTACTCAAATTGCACTCAAATGCCCAATTTAGGTTAAAATCACTAAAAACATACTAAATGGATTGAGCTTGTCTTATACAAGTGTTGATTTAAGTTGATGTATCCCTAAATGGGGCAATGCATTTTATATGATTCCTAACTTTGATCAATTCAATTCGAGTCAAAATGATAATTTTGCCTTTTGTGCTTTGGATCACTCTTTGCTTCTAATTCGTTAGTACACATCACATACCTTTGTTATTTTGTGTTAGCAATATCCTAAATGGGAATATGGTTCCAATGCATCTTACATCACTTTTCAATTTTTTTGAATCAAATTACAACCCAATAATATGACTTTCTGACTATTTTGATTAAATGAGTGCCAATTTTCAAAGAATTGCACAAATATTGATTAATCTTATTTAAGGTTAATTAATTCAAATCAAGAGCTTAAGTGGTTTTTCCATGGAGGTTATTTATTATTTCAATATTGTAAATTAATTACCAGTATCTACATCACCAAGTGACATCATCTATGGGGTGGCATCCATAAGCCATAAATACATAATATATCTTAATTATGGGCACCCATACCTAATTAATGTCCCTTTCTACTAAATCATTATGAGTCTATTTAGGGATTTAATTCCACATATTAGATTAATCCATGGCCACACATCTCAATCATGATATGGATGGTCATGTTTGATCTTAGACCATTTCTAAAATCTATAAATAGAAGGGCATAGAACGCCATTTTTTAAGTTATTTTATTGTAAGCTTATAATGTCAAAATCTTTTCACAAGTCATTTGTGTTTTGATTATTGTGTTATTTACAGTTGGGTAAGCTTCATTTGATAAATCAATTTATATGTTTATTCTATTGAGTCTAGGTTATATATAGAGTTCTTGAGGTAATGAACGAGCAAAGAAACCATTGTTGACAAAGACTAGAGCTCTAAATCAAGGGGAGAACATGCTTGGAACTGCTCTTGGGTGGTAAAATCAATTTGAGAAGGTAATTACTCTTGTTTTCTTTAATTTTTTTATTTACTATAATTACAAAACCTTGCATAAATATTTTGGCTTATATTTTCAATTCTTATGCATTTTTTTGTGAGTTTTCATGACTAATGTTTGAATTTATCCTCTTTGAAATCCATCCTACATCTTAACACACTCGGTGGGACTCATAGAGTCTATTTTAGCAAGGAAGACACTATGGAAATTTTAAATTTCCATTTTGGTCATTAAAAGGCCCTTTAACATCTTTATGCTTGTTTTTTCATGTTTTTATGCACTCACAGGTTACACAGTGACCACCAATAGTTCTTAGTGACCACCGATGGTTAGGGCCAACCACCCACAATTGGGTTATAGGGGAAATACATTTTAAAATATTCAATTTTTAGCTTTTATTCAAGTTTTTTCTAACAAATTAGATTTCTTAAGTCTTTTATTTGAACCAAAACATGATCCAGAAGGTGTCTTTTGGAGTTTTTATTTAATCTTAGATAAGCAAAGTTTTTGTGAAAAATAATTTCTTGCCTAAATTTTTTTTATCAACAATTTTATTTCAGTTAAAATTGAATTTTAAGTTTTGGTCTAGTTTTATTTCATGATCTATAAGGTTTCATTTTAGAGATTTTTATTCTAATAGTTAACAAGTGCCTTTTGACATCAATGTTGATGCCTTCAGGTTGATAGGTAACCACCGATGGTCAGGTTTCAATTGACCACAATTATTAAAACATCAACCATCGATGGTTAGGAAGTAATCACTAATGGTCAGAGGTGACCACTGATGGTCACTGTGTTTTACAAAAACATAAACCTGAGAGCACTTAAACCAAAGTGGCTTGTCTCATTTGAAAAAGATCTTCTAAGCTAAACAACATTCTGACAATTTTCTTGTAGGACCTACTTAGAAAGTGGTCAAATCATGCTAAATTAATTCTTCTTAAACCTATTTTGGATGCTTAAAGAGAATTAAGAATCTATATTTGGTTCTTAAAGGAAAATTTAGGGTGTTTACTTGAATTATTTTATAGTTATTCTTTCAAAAAAATTGCAACTTAAGGCCAAGGGGCCAAAGAACACCACCAAATCTTTCATTTTAGTGATTTAAAATTGAAATCACTTCCAAGTTTTTATTTTATGCAAGTTATTTATCATTTACTTAGTTAGATTTGTTTGTTCAAAAACAAAGTTATGTATGTATGCTCTCCTCCCATCCCCTATAGGGAACTTATAAGATCAAAAGCACCATCTTCATTACAAAATTGTGCCTTATTCCAAAGGCATAAAAGGGATGTTATGAAGGCTCTTTCCAAGACTCGTATGGCTTGAGTGATCTAAAAACAACCATAAATATTTTTTACTTAGTTTTTATTTCATGGAATTTGGATTATGAGGGTGACTTCATTACCTCCCATAAGTTCTATAGGGAAGCTTTGACCTGAGGTTTCATCTCTCGACATCATCTTCAACCCCTCTCCATGGGGGGTTATAAATTAGGATCCCCTCATTATGATGATGGTTTGAGTGGTTAAACCATTTTTGTTATTAGAGGATAAGCCTAGGATGTATGATTATATTTGACATTGCACTATACTGAGTAAATGATGGATATAGTGGTTGTGAAAATGACTAGACCCTTTCATAACAAGACATTTGACATGGACCCAATTGACATATTACTTCTCTTGTGTGTACAATATGAAATTTGGTACATATGGGATCCATCTAGAAATGTACAAAACTTGTCAGTTTAAGTCAACCCTACTTTGCCACACCTTATCAGTTTATGCTTAAGGACAATTAATTAGTTGTATTTGTCAAATTTGGTCTTAAATTACTTGGTGTTGATTTGAGTTAAAAACTTGCTTGTAAACCAAACATCAAAACCAAACACATTGTCCATAAATTTCTTGAACAAGGAGGTGTTCTGTTGTCCAAGTGAAAATCAATCTTTTCTTTATTCAATTTTATCATCTTAAACATTGTGTCATATCTTCTAATTGGTGCAGTTATGCTACCCATTTGAGTCTAGATCATTTTCCAAATTTTTTTAATTTCATTGATAATCTAAATTTGAAATTTCACTTTTATAAGTTTATAAGGTTGATGTGTTAAATTGGGTTCACCATTTGCACTTAACTTGAGGGAACTTGGGTTCAATTTATAATTTAGGTTAAAGGTCATTTATATACTCATTACCGTATTGTCTTCATTGGTGGACTCAAGTCATCTTGCATATCACTCATGCTTTGAGTCTTAGACAACATTTTATACTACCATTCCTATTATCATGTGGAAACATTGTGTTGCCCATTTGGTTATAGTTTAATACTTAGGAATTCTTATATGTTTCCACATCATGAGTTTCTTGGTTTGTATTGTCTCCTTCCTAAACCAAAGGGATTTATTCTAGTTTTCTAGTAACAAATCATCGAAGTTAAACTAGTTTTTATGGTATTGGTATATCTCAAAAGTCTATGTTTTAGTGTACTAGTGATACTCTAGGCTTTTTGATTTATCATACCCTCTTCCAATTCATATGATTTAAAATCTACCCAAAGGTTGAGTAATTTTGTGAACAAGTTCTTCTAATTGTATGTGGTTCCAATCCACCCTCTTTTTATAGTCTCTTTCGTGCCTTAGTCATTTATTTAGAAGAAAGATCAAAATTCATACCTTATTTAGATATTTTCAAAACATTGATTTGAATCTATCTAGTCAAATGTATAGAGCAACCCTTTCTAGACATGACTCAAAGGTTCAGTTGTATTGGGGTCTCTTACAACCCTAGCTATGAGGAAGAGCATTATTTTGATGGTCAACACAATTTTGTTATCTTTGAGGACATTCCTACAACTGTAGGATCTAAAGGGGATTATATTGAATACCAAGATAACTAAGATGAATCACTCCTTAGATTGATATAATATGGTGTTAGACTACCCTCAGATTTTCCTATGGAGAAATTTCACAACTTAGTTAGAGAATGTGAATAAAAATAGCAAAAACAAGTTTTTTCACAATCAAACATACCTTCTTCCTCTAACAAGGGTAAGAAAATACTTATAGAGTCAAACCCAATTGATCAAACTCTTATCAACAAGATTAATCAAATAAGTCAACCATATGTTTATCAACTTATCATAGACTTAAATAACTCTCTAGTTTCTACTTCAATCCACAATGATGCCTCTAATGAATAAGGAAATATGATAGAACCTATGCAACAAACATTGATTGAGAACTCAATAATTGATTAAGGTGTCTTAAATGAATATAAAAAGATATAAGAGGTTATGAAAAATGTTTCTCTAGACATATTACACACACTTTTTAATCACCAAGAGCCTCTTATCACTTTAAAAACACAAAGACCCAAACATTCAGTTTGAATCGAGGAGATCCTACAAGATAATTTGACTAGTTCATCTCAACCAACACAAAAATTGGTAAATAGGCTAAGGAATCCCTAAAATGAATAAAGCACATATATTTTAAGGCAATATATTTTGAGGAATCAATGGCTTATTTAATCAACTCTAAGATCAAATCAAAACCAAGTCATAGAACATATGGTGTACATCCCTCAAAATTCCATGCAACAACAGGGACACATTCCACCCCAACAGTAATAATAGGGGTACATTTCACCCCAAAAATAATAATAGGGGCACTTTCTACCCCAATAGAACTATTTTCCATCCACAAATGCACCAAACATGCAAGACTAGAACTCTATGAAGGAGATTGTGTCATGTTTGGAGACTAGAAATAAGATCAAAAAGAACAAATTTGACAAGATATGTCTATATCCATTTGATTTAAGTGTAGACACTCAAAAACTACACAATACATTTCTAGTTTTCAAAGCAACCCCATATCCATCCAATATTACCTTAACACCATATCTTATCATACCCATGCTTCGATTCTACCTATTGATCCACCTTATGGTATGCCATCTCATCTTATGGGCAACACCTCTATTACCACCATTTCCACCCAACCCTTAGTCACCCAAGCATATTCTTCTACCAATAACCCCTCCAATACCACCATCTAAAACCAACCCACCCAACCAACCAACACCCAAACACCTTCCACCCCAACCAATAACCCTTTTAGTATAGGAGCAAACTAACCTTTGGGCACCTATACCCCACTTACCATTGGAATACCCTCTACTAGTGTTGTCACCATTCCTCTTATCTTAAACCCACCAAATTCTAATCCATTCCAAAGCTTGGTGGTTTCCATACCTTCTACCCTTCCATCCATTAGTACCAAGGTTACCACCCATCCTCAACCTATCAAACCAACTATACCTCCAACCCAACCCATGTCAAATCCTCAACAAGTATCAGTTACACCCAACCCAAGCTATATTCCTAAGCCATAAGGGTATATGGTTCCACCTTATACCCAACCTCCTATATCCACTTACCCATACATGGCATCCTCTCAGCCACCCATGTCCACATATCAATATGTGGCAACCTCCTAACCTTCCACTAGTTACCCACATGTTGCACATACCCAAACCCAACAAAATTTACCCTATAACTATTGGGGATGTACAATCATAAATAGATCTAGTTAAGATATTAATGGAAAATGTGACCAATTTGGAGTCATCTATTTTTATGGCCCATGCCTTCTTATCATACGATCAAATTTGTAACAAATCAATTCATCCATGCATCCCAATCTAACCTTATCTTCCTCAATAAGAAATTCTAAAGTTTTAAAATTTTCAAAGGAAGATCCTCAGCAACATCTTAGAGAATTTAGACACTCTTTTTATTTTATTTCTTATGATGATGCTCTCCTTATTTACACCTTTCCCATGTCCCACCGGGCATGCTAGAATGTTTCACTAAAATTTTGCTTATTTTCTTTAGAAATAAAGTTGTAAAACTTAAAATAAGGGTGAGATTAGTAGAACCTAATGTGTTTTGCATGCATGAATCTAGATGATTGTGGATACTCTTCTTTGACTGGGGAGGATGACCTATAGATAAGAAAACAATCTAGAAAATAGTGGATTAGTGAGATAGTAAGGTGGACTACCTAGTGTGAGCTAGATCCAAGAAGCACAAGCTTCTTTGGAGGCTGTCAATCCATAATTTTAAAACACTTAAGTTTTGATAAATTAAAAATAGGTACTTATATGAAATAATGAAAGGTATTGAAATCAAATACAAGAAATTTTAGAAAAGAAGCAAGTGATTTTGACTAAAAATAGCAATAAATGATTGACTACTAATACTAAATTATTCAAACTTGATTTAAAAAATAAGGAGTTTTATGATAAAATAAAAACTTAGAAAATAGAATTTGGATATAGGCAGACAGGTCAAATCAACTTGCTATTGTAAAAATGGACACATAGTTAATGTCAATGGTCTAGGTATGACCATCAACAGTTATGTAACTATCGATGGTTGTTAACCATCGATGGTTAAGGAAGTGCATCAATTGTTAGGTAAGATTGTTAGTGGTTACTGTGAGATATAGTTTGGAAAAATAAATCTATTGAGGAGAGTTACAGAGAGGTTTTGGGTGTGGTGTTTGGGTTGAATGTTGATTTTGAGACAAAAAATGATACTCAAAGGTATATGGTTCAGGGATTGGGTGCTTTGGTGAGTGAGAATGATTTGTGGGTGGTTTTGGAAAACTCTAGACACTCCACCTCCTACCTAAAACCACCCACAAACCATTCTCACTCATCAAAGCACCCATCCTTTAACTAGATACCTCTGAGTATAATTTCCTATCTCACGATCAACATTCAATCCAAACACCACACCTAGAACCTCTTTATAAATCTCTTCAATAGATTTATTTTCTCAAACTAGATCCCATAATAATCATTGATGGTCTTACCTAACCACTGATGGACTTCCTTAACCACTAACAGTTAACAACCATCGATAGGCATACCCAGACTGTCAATGGTCACTACATGTCCATTTTTACAAAAATAAGTTGATTTGACCTATCTACCTATACCCAAATTCCATTTTCTAAGTTTTTATTTTATCATAGAACTCTAACTTATTTTCTAAATCAAGTTTGAGTAATTTAGCATTAGTATTCAATCATTTATCATTATTTTAAGTCAAAATCACTTACTTATTTTCTAGCATTTCTTATATTTGATTATAGTACCTTGTATTATTTCATGTAAGTACCAATTTTTAGTTTATCAAAACTTAAATGTTTTAAAAGTGTGGATTGACAACCTCCAAATAATCTTGTGCTTCTTGGATCTAGCTCATGCTAGGCAGTCCACCTTATTATCTCACTAAGAAACTAGATTATTTTCATATCTTTAGGTCATCCTCTCCAGTCAAGGAGGAGTATCCACAATCATCTAGATTAATGTACACATAACACATCAAGTTATAATAACCTCACCCTTATTTTAATTTTTACAACTTTCTTCTAAAGAAAATAAGCAAGATTTTAGTGAAACATTAAGCATTCTCCAAGTCCCCTTCCACCTCATTTTGAGGCACCCAAATTTGATAAATACAAAGGAAAGGGTGACCCATGTGAACATATACAGGCATTTTTTGTATTATTCAAAGAGGTTACTTACAATATCATGTTCCTGCTTTGATTGTTTTTGTGAAGTTTAGTAGGACAAGATTTAGATTGGCTACTTAAGTTACTCAAAGGATCGGTTGTGGATTGGAATGACTTATCTAAAAAGTTCACCAACCATTTCTTGTATAACATAGAGCATGAATTGATCATTGTTGACTTATGCAAAGCCAAAAAATGTGATGGAGAGAGCTTCACCACATACATATAGATATGGAGAGCATTATCAGGTCGCTTTCAACATAATTTGATAGACAAATAGTTGGCAGACATATTTTCATAGAAATTACATCTTGAGGTCATGCAAAATATATGTTTAGTTTTTGCTAACTCATTTAAGGAAATTATTGACAAGGGTGTATAGATTTAGAAGGATCTTATTGTCAAGGGCCTTGTTAAGATCTTTCATAGTGTCAAATGTCAAATTAGACCCCATCTTCTAGTCAGACAGTTGTGCAAGAAAATCCTAAAGGCTTCAACAAGAACAAGAATATGATTGTAAATAGGGTGACTAAAACAAGGCATGTACAAATGGTGTAGGCTCTACCAACCCTAAATATATAATTATCTCCCCTTAACCCATCTCTTAAATTTTAGAGATAACCTCCTTAAAAAAGAAACCATGGTAATTTTAGAATCTTTAGCAAATTGGGAAAACCAATTAAAATAGTGTTTCAAAAACTCATAGTAGCTAACCTAATTATATG
Source organism: Torreya grandis (assembly GCA_037957365.1). Lineage (NCBI taxonomy): Eukaryota > Viridiplantae > Streptophyta > Pinopsida > Cupressales > Taxaceae > Torreya > Torreya grandis. The sequence continues at coordinate 1,083,464 of JARHVA010002012.1, read as the reverse complement.
GCCAGTACCAAGGCCATTTCCTCAAGATCAACCCAAACCATATTGGTAAAAAGGGAATGAATGGTGAAAATTGCATCGTGTTGTTGTTCATGATGTTTATCATTGCATCCGATTGTGACATATTATTGAAGATCTCATTGAGAGTTGTGAAATTGGGATTAATATGGCCCCTAATCAAGATACAAATCAAGCCATGGGAATATATAAGGACCAATTTCCTCTCCATAATCAACCACCACCAATGAATAACTAAAACCAAGGACATAAGCAAAATCAGAACTAGAATCAGGGTCAAAATCAATATCAGCATGAACATAATCATGATCATAATACTCATACTAATAATGTGGGTTACAATAACATGCCTTATGATTATAAAAATACTATGGGATGCAATTTTTCAACCCATATTACCACTATTACTATCAAACCATGTGAACCATCTCATGTTCCTCATAGTACAAGACCCATCATTATAAGTTCAACACCCTCTCTAGTAATGTTGCATTGAGTTCGCACAATTCTATTGTGACTCCATTTGCATGAGTTTTTATTTTTGGATAGCACCAACCTTATAATTATAATGGATCCTTACTAACTAAAAATTGCAATAATGTAACTATATACCCAAAAATCACCCTCCAAGGCCTTTTGCCTTCATCTTTTGATTATATTAGCTCCCTGCCACCTTTAGGTTGTGCTGTCATAGCTAGATGCTTGTGAGTTAATCTCTAGGGCCCTTTATCTATTTCTTCTATAGAACCCAATGTGAACATGATGCCAATAGATCTAAATTTAACTAATGTGCCAACCAAAGCCAATCCATCTCATCCCAATATTAAAAAGTATTATAATCTATCAGACCAATTGAGTAAAACCCCTATACAGATTTCCATTTTAGATCTCTTATGGACATCTGAAGTCCATAAAACTATTCTAAACAATATTTTACAATAATCCAATATTCCCAATGATATAAATCCTAAGCAATTTCAGAACCTTGTGGGATATTTCTCTTTATTTTATCAAGTAACATTTGATCAAAAAGACATGTCTACACTTGGATTGAGACATAATAACCCATTGTACATTAAAGTAATCATTGAAAACATTAAGATCAAGTGGGTCATTATAGACAATGGTTTGGGGTTGAACATCATATCTCTTAAGTTGGTACAAATATTGGTTTTCACTATGAAAGACATTTAACTAGAGATTATCACCATCAAGGCTTATGATAATGATGAAAGAGAGTCTACTGGTACTATTTGGTTGACAGTCATTGTTGGGTCTATTTCACATCATACAATACTTCATACTTCTTTGTTGTCCTTGGATCCATGAAGTAAAAGTCATTCCCTCCACCCTGCATCAGTCTCTTAAGTTTCCCCATGATGGGATCGAGGTTACTATTCTCTCTAATAAATAGCTTTATGAGTATTGCAAACATATTGAGGCCCAATTACATAATTATAACTATTGTATAGGTTATAAATTTGTTGCTAAGAAGAACAAGGCCATATTTTTTCATCCACCTTCATATAATTATATCAACCCTAGTGATCTTACTTCCACTTTGGTTGATCTATTTCCCATAGCTCTTGTAAAACAGGTTGTTATTAAAGACATGGGCATTTTCACAAACATCCTAAAGGATGCCTTCCATGTTTCATATTTTCCTAAAACTCTAAAAACATTTGGTAAGCCTAAACCTTCAAATAATCCTAACGGACCTAACATGATTTAGCAACCAAAGAAGAAATAGCAAAAACCACCTGTGGTTTTTGTACCTGTTATCATGCCAAAGAAAGATCAAGAAGCTTTTATTGAGGGAGATTGGTTATATTCAGAAGGCATTGTTAATTGATTTTAGAATCCAAAGTATCCTATCCTTAATCAAATTATATATTATTTTGATTATATAGGAAAAGGCCTTGGCCCACAAGCATAAAGAATCTTGTAACCCTTATCAATTAGAGTACCTAATTTGAATCATGGTATCAGATTTATATCACTGAGGGTGACCTCATAATTCTCTATAGTGATTCTTCTGAATCAACTAGAGATGAGACTCTTAGCAATGATACAACATCCCATTATAGCCTTTTTGATGAGCTTGTTAACATGGACCTATTTGATTTTAATTATATTTTGACCTTAACTATTAGAGCTTCTTGTCCTAAAGTAGAACACCATATTTTTACCATTAGAGCTTCTTGTCCTAAAGTAGAACACCATATTTTTACCATTAGAGCTTCCCATCCTAAAGAAAACTCTCATTATTCCCTATGCCTTTGCCATCCTGAACTCATTGATTGGGACCAACAAAATTTGTTCATATTTCTCAATGAGTTTAGAATAAAGAATCAATTATAGAATACATGCACCTATGAGATGGATTACCCATTGGTGATCATAAACAAGGCTTTGATTTTTCATTAGATCCTTTTGCATAATTTAGAGAGCAAGCAAACTTTTTTGGTCACAATAAAAATGAAACATTGAGATATTTGAGTGAAAACCTCTTTGAGGTACTCATCAATTAGGGAAGAAATAAATAAAAAGACAAGCCTTTGAGTGAAAACCTATTTCAAGTGCTCTCACATGGGAAAATTTATTCATCCCCTAAGGACATAGAAGGTCCATCTAGCCAAAGTTATATATCCAATACAAGCATCTCTTTAGAATAATAACAAATGTTTGATCATCTTACTCTTGAGTTTCTAGAGGTTTTTGCTACTTGACCTTTACCTGAGATGGCAGATTTTGATTCATCACACTATCCAAAACTTTGGGAGGAACAACAAGAAGATGTAGTAGAATAATATGATCATGATCATACCTTGCCTATAATTCTAGAATATGGATCCACACTCCTTGTGGAAAACATGATAGAAGTGAACTTGAGAACCTATAAGGATCCCAAAATTATTTATCGTGGAGCTTCCCTTAATGAAGCAGAATGTGAACATATTATATCCCTTATAAGGGATTATATTGACATATTTACATGGGCATACTATGACATGCTAGGCTTAGACCTAGACTTGGTTGTGCATCACCTTATTATCCATCTCGATGCTAAACTAGTCATGCAAAAATTGAGGAAGATGCATCCATGCATCACCTTATTGGTTAAAGTAGAACTGGAAAAGTTATTAGGAGTAGGTTTTATTAGGCCACTAGATTACTTTAAATGGATCTCAAACATAGTCCTAGTGAACAAAAAGACCTTGAGTATACATATTTGTACTAATTTTAGAGATATCAATAAAGTGTGCCCCAAAGATAATTTTCCTCTACCCAACATTGACATGATTATTGACTTGATTATTGGGTACGAGATGATATCCTTAATGGATATGTTTTTTGGATACAACAAAATCAAGATAGACTAAGAAGATCAACACAAGACTGCATTCACCACTTCTTAAGGAACATTCTATTACCAAGTCATGTCATTTGAATTGAAAAACACTAGATCCACATATTAGTGTGTCATGACTATCATCTTCCATGACATGATGCATGATATTATTGAGGACTATGTTGATGATATACTATCAAAATCAAGAATAAAAGATAGACATCCTGGCATTCTATGAAGAATATTTGAGAGCCTAAAGTGAATATAAAGTCTACCTTAATCCTAAGAAATGTGTCTTTAGAGTCACTTCAGGGAAATTCCTAGGTTTCATTATATCATAAAGAGGGATCAAAGTTGACCCTACCAAGGTCAAGGCCATTATGGAAATGCCTCCACCAAACATTATTAAATAGCTACAAAGCCTACAAGGAAAGATCCAATCTATACAAAGGTTCATTTCGTAATTGGTAGATAAGTGCCACCCATTTACCCATCTGTTGAAGAAAGGGATTGCATTTCAATGGGATGAAGATTGCTATATAGCATTTGTGAAACTCAAGATGTATTTAGCAAATCCATTAGTCTTAAGACCACCAACACCTGGATGACCACTGTTTATTTACATATCAACAATAGAGCATGCATTAAGGGCACTATTGACCCAACATGATTGTCAAGGTAAATAACATGCAGTATATTATTTAAGTTGCACTATGGTGGCTTACGAACATAATTATATGCCTACTAAGAAGGCATGTTTATCTATGGTGTTTGTGTTATCACTCTGGAGTGCACCCTACTTGAAGATGTGTAGAGCACACCCTCACTCCAATTGATATAATGGGAACTTTTCAAAGTGTGGGTGACTATTTGATGAGAAGAACCTCTAGAGAGGGTTGGTTCCCTTTAGATTTATCAATTATAATTGGACTACTGTGGCTTTTTTGGGGTGAAAAGGGGAAATGGAAACTAAAAGGAAATCTTAATTAAAGGGGGTGATACACCTCAATTTTCTAATTCTTCTCTGGTTACTAAAATCAATACACACATATAATTAATGAAATTTATATTTCTATCCTTAAGTAAAAATGTTTCATATGAAGGGTTGAAAACCTCTTCAAATGACGTACAAAAGGATGAGATAGAGAGAGATATGTGAGGAATGGAGCTGTAAAAAGGAGATAAATCTCACTTATACATTGATGCACAATTAAATACACACTATTCTTTTGTCAAAACTTAGATTTAAAACAAAAACTCCTTTATTGATAAATGGTCAAGCTTATAATTTCTCTCTTAAAACTTCAGGAATTAATGGAAAAATGGCTTGATTAAGCTAATAAATATGCTTCAAAACCTAAAATATCCCTAAGTGGAGTTCTTAGGAGATAAGGATTAGTCTTATTTGATTAACTCAAGATATAAATCCCTTTACAATATTTAAAATATTCAATAAAAGCTTCTCCCTTCACAAAATTTCGATGCCTTTAAAATTGTGGCAAAGGAATATGGATGGTGGGCCCAATCACTAATATTGGATTCTCCAAAAATCATCAAACATGCATGAATCCTTAAGGTTGGCATGGAAGGGAGATGATGGGGCCAATTTGACAAGTCAAATTTCCCTGCATGCAATGATATGCTAATTTTCAAAGGAAAACTCCACTTGATATACATGGAAAACCAATAGTGTAAGTGGCAAGCTTTGACAAGTCAACCCAACTTAACTCCAACTTGCATTAGAATGAATCCTTGAAGAGTGAGATAAACATGATATCCTCTTTAAATAGTATAAAAGTGGCATATAAACTCAGATTGAACTCCTTGAACATTCATCTAATGCCAAACTCCACTTAACCTTTTGAACAATTAGGCCAGCTAGACTAGTTAAGCCAAATAGGTCCATTTTGCAAACTTGGACACCATGAAACCTAAAAAAATTAGCATGAAACCTGAAAAAACAACAAAATACACCTGAAAAATAATTCTTCATTATCAAAATTATGATTTTGATGAGAAAAAATTCACTAATTAGTTAACATGTTTGACTAGGCCAATTTTGCACAAATTTCCAATAGGCTGGCCATTATGCTTGAGCTGATAGGAATACCTTCAAGATGATATATGACCAATTAAAGATTTTAATATGAATAAAAATTTCTAATCTTTGATCTCCAATGATTAGATTCTATTAAATTGCCCTGTACTTCAATTTACACACTTTTTTCCACAAAAAATATGATTTTTACCCTCATTTGTATATCTCTATGCATTAAATTTACATTTATGTAATTCCCCCATTATTTCCTTTATTTTTTAAAAAAAATTAGTTTGATACATCATGATTTGATTTCAATAAAATCTATTTTTCTCAAAACTAGTTTTTAAGGTGCTTAGGAAGGTTCTGAAGCTGGAACTTCAAATTGATGATTTGTGAGGTAAAGACCTCAAAATATTGAACCACTTACATTATGTGTATAATTTTTACCCATTTAAAATCCCTAAAATATTATAATCTCATGTGAAAGATATGAAAATTTACCAAGTGAATGAAGTTTGTCGACAAAAAATTTACTACATTTTGAGTTGCATACGCACTTAGCAATAGTTCATAAAGCATGACCCATAAAATTATCTCAATTGTTAATTAATTCTAATTACATATGGTTCTTCAAAACATACTAATATCATTCATCCCAAATCCACATGTGATAAACAAAATGAGCATCTGAACAGGTAGCTTAGAAGGGTGCCTAAACTGCAAAAAGTGAAAAACTTCATAAAAATGAAAATATCTCCTTCCAAGATTCAAAAATATTTAAAACATCATTATATGACCTTTACCATGCTATCAAATAACTTTGAAATCACATTTTTCTTGAAAAGTCAAAAATGTCCTTTTTGGCCCAAGTGCCTATTTGCCTACAAAACACTGTGTGATGATGGTTTGCATAAAATTTAGAGTTTTTAAACTATTTATAAGTCTTATTATGATTTAAAAACATTATCCCATTACTATCAATCCTTTACTTGGTACTAGAAAATTTTGAGGCACTCTGGGATGAAGTGTGCTCCAATGGTGACCTCAAACAAATAGGCTGAGGTCTGAGACAAAATAGTGAATATGTGTACTTCCAAATGGATATTAAAATTTTTATTATTCTTCCCCAGATAATTATTACCATATGTATAAAATTTAAGGTCTTAACTCCACCTATAGCTCCCAAAATCTTTAAATTTCTCTCAATTTTGACCTTCGTGCATGGACTATCTGCATTTTTTATTGAGTTTTGGAATTTTGAAGGAAAATTTCATGGATTTTGAGGCTATAAATATCAAAATAAAATTTATTTATCTCAATATTCTCTTCAATATTTTTTAAAACTCCTCTACCCCTATTTTCAAGCACATTAAGACCTCCAAACAAGGCAAATCCAGGCTTAAATGACTGTGCTAATTTGTTGTAGGTGAAAATTGATCAGTTTTAAGTTTTTATAATGGTAATCACATATTAAAAAGTTATTTTTAGACTATTTATAGAAAAATAAAATTGTCAATATCTTTTCATTATGGCAATTGACCTAAAAAACAAGCTTTTAGGCCTCCATACTGTCAATTCTTCATACAATGACTTGTACCATCACACTTGATTCATATCATAATATCCCTATAATTTTGAGAATGTCACTTTCACCTAAACTATTTAATTCATTCTCAACCTCACTTGAAAGGTGATCTTTAGCTCTTTGATCCTATGGTCTAGGACTGTGTTGTAGGCACAGTTGTAGGCTATTTTTCAAGGTGCCACCTGTAGTTTTAAGTGTTTGATCATGATGTTTGAGTCTCTATAAAGCTTTATGATTATTTTATCAAGACACAAACAACCTCCTATATCATTTTTCTTATTCCTCATAGTTACCCTCTATCCTCCATGTCATCTTATGTCACCTTCTACCTCCTCAATAGACCTGTAGGATTACATTAGGTTCCTAAACCCATAACAAGATCATTTGTATGATTAATCATTTTCATAAACAAGATCCTTTATATGATTAATAATTTTCATAACCCTCTTCATGTTTTTATCCATTCCTTGATTGACCCAATTAATCACCAAATATGGTATTTACAGAGAAACAAAATAATTGCTTGTGTATGTGCATTCATAAGTCTTTACATGGACTGGGAACCTGTGTATGAGATATTATAGAACCACTTTGTATGAAAACACCTAGAGTCATTCCTAAAATTCCTCACAATAATATTGCAATCAAAATTTCCATTATCCTTCTTCTCTCCTTAACTAGGTCCCCAACTAGTCAATTCACCTACTTGATTGTAGGCTACTTTGCCTCATGGCTAACTGTAGGATGATGCTTGTGTTATAGCCCTATAGGGCACCATTAATATAGCTATAGATGCTCTTTACTTAGGTCCTTCTCTCTTAATAGTCTCCTTCATTGTGTTTTGATATCCATTAAACCTCTAATACAGATTAGTGCTAATAGTGTATTAGGGTCTCCAAACACTTCACAGTCCTCTTTGATCCTTAAAGAACCAACTTTATTATGATTATACAGGCCTATAGGAAGATTCTAAGGCTATATATTATTATTAGTCATGAAACAATGAAGAAACCATATCCATTTTTAACACTTTTCAAACACAAAAATACCTTTACCAAGTGAAATAAAGTCTCCCAAACCCCACCTCAAGCATGATTAGCACTATACCTGTATGTGTTTGTTGACTATAAGCCATTTAGTATAGACTGTAGAAAATTTTGAAGGTCTAAGATGTTTGGTGATAGGTATCAAGGAGTTTAAAAGGTTATCTATAGTATGATTCCTTTTTGGAAGATTCAACAACCCTAATGAGATTAAAATCCCTCTAGGAACGTCTTAAACTAGCTCACTGTCAGGATGACCCTATCACTTGACTATAGGTACCTTCTCTAGAACTATAGGCCTCCTTAAGAGACCAGAAGTGCTCTTACCTAGGTTCCTTATATGAAAGGATAATCATGAAACCTTTAATCAATCTTTCACTCGTATGCACTTACCTAGTTAAACCATAATCTCACCCTTGCCATATCCTTTCACCTGAAAGGAGCTTCTTTTCCTAATACAAACTTGAATACCTTGAATGGCTTGCAATTGGGAAACCTGGTTGATTATAGGTGGTGCTAAGAGGAATATCTATTGACCTTGATCTTTTCTTCTTTTTATATTTCCAATCTCTTCACTCAAGCCTTTTTGATGACTAAACTAACCCTCTTACCCTCAAGATTCTATTTTATCAATATTTAGGCTTTTATATCCAAGCTACATGCATATAAGTTCATTTGTATTACTGTAAATACTTTATTTATAATCTTAACATACTTGATATGAACTCACTCTTGGTGATTTAATGCATCATATTCTACATTGATATCCTTCACAACCCTAGATGAGGGATGCTTATATTCCTTGGAAAGCTTGCTTAATGATTAAACCCCTGACACTGTAGATAAGCTCCATACAAGCTTGTAGAGCTATTTAAGGCATTGTAGGTTACCCTATTAAATGGGCACAACATAAGATGTTACTTCTATCTCCATACTTCCATGATTACTTTATAACATGAATGACCTTATAGAAAAGTCAAAGAAAAAACCTTTATGCACACTCAAAGCATCAATTCACCTTCTTGATCGTACTCTAACTCCTAAGGTTGGTTATAGGTTGTCTTTACCCTTAAGGCTTTTCTTGAAACTCAAAAGTGTCTTAACCTTCTTTTATCCTTATTGAATCTTGAAAAGTCTTGTACCTTTGACATAGTCTAGCATTTTAATACACTTTTTTAGCAAACCAAACCTCACTAAACCATACACCTCCCCTATACGGATATACTTTGAATTAGGCTTTACTTTACTTCATGTTTATTAACCCTTGAATGTTATAGGATTTTAGGGCATCATAGCTTCTTGATAAGTAAAAATTCTTCCTCGTAGCCATGATGACAACATAAATATGTAACCAAAACTAAAGGTGATTCATGAAAATCACTCCATGTTCCATATGGAAAATATCACAATTTATGAATCTTCTCTTAACTATATATGATTGTATAGGTCATATTTGTATAGACTAAGGCTTGTTCATGAACTTAAGGAAGGTTCATAAGAAGATTTGATCTTCACTTATCCTCATGATTATTTGATTAAGTCACCTCCATTATCCATGCATGAGGGGGTCTTAACTTATCATTCCTTAATTGGTGTCTTTCATGACATATGACTGTATACTATTGTTTGTCACTTTTCATGACTATACATGCCCTTTGAATGGCGTATAAACATTCTTCATCATGCTCATATTGTTCCTTGATTAGCCTTTAGCTTCTTGATGATGGTACTAGGAGATGGAGATGAGATGAAGGATGGTAGGGATGAAGGATATATGAAAACAACATGGAGGGTTGAAAAAAAGGTAGAAAACATAGTGAGAAGACTGAGTATGGCAGTGATATGAAGTGAGTGAGGTGGAGGTGAAAATAAGCATTTGGAAGCATGAAAGGACCAAGGCAAGGAGTTATAGACAAAATTAGCATGTGATCATCATACTATAAAAAAAATTTAACCATTAGAGAAGATCTACAGTCTAGGAATGAATCATGGTTTTCTTCAAAAACCTTAAAATATGCAAAAATTCCTTAAGAAATGTTAAACTAGCTCATTTGAGACACTAGTAAGCATGGAGATGGCTTCCTTAGCCATGAATATTAAAGAATATCTAATGATTATGCTTTAAAATCATGAAAATTTGATGAAAAACCATAAAAACACTAAATTCTTGAAAACCTGAAGCTAAATTCTTCTCATTAGACCGTACAAATTCTCTTTGCAAGCTTGTAACTATAGATTTGGAATAGTTGAGTTTGAGACTTCTATTTGACCTTAAATTGGAAAATAACACCTTCATAATGAAATTTAAAGGTAAATAAATTATTCAAGATTCTGAAACAACTTTAATTTTCCAAAAACTCTACCTAAGTGAAGAGAAATTAAAGAAAAACAACTACCTTTCTGGTTGCTAGGCTTCAGAATTTGCCTTGACTTAAACTAGATGGTTATTGATCCTACAGAATCCAATTTATAAACCACTTAAACCATAAATAATCCCTTTGATTCTAGTTTCTTCACTCCAAATTTGAGATCTGTACCCTCCTCTAGTAGATCATACCATCAAAAAACCCACAGGCATGTCATTATGTGCCAATAAGCAAGAAATCAAACGAAAGTTGGTTATAAGCCTATATGGATATTAAAATCCTTAAAACTCATTTTAAATCTTGTATATCCCCTAAAAAATACTTTCCCAACCCTGGATTGTATAAAACCATATGGATTATGTACTATTACTTCAAAAATGAAGGAAAAAGAGTTTTTTTTTGCATTTTAAAAAGGAAACCAAGGCTTTCCACCACTTATAAAATAAAATTTGAGAATATTTTCATGTAATTACATGAAAAAATACAAATTTTTACCTTTTTCATGTTTTAAACTTTTAAAATGGCATGTGTGGGCTATTTTGGGGCTCTTTTGGGCTATAAAACATATCAAAACACCTTTTTAAAGTTTGAAACTTAGGACTTGGGATAAATTCACCTTTTTTAACAAAAATAAATATTTTTTGACATAATTTTATAACTTTTGAAACCATTTTTTGATGATTTTAACCCCATTTTGGCATTTTTGACCCAAATTGGCACTTTTAGACCATAATTAACTAGCTTGACGAGCTACAAAGGGAAATTGACCATTCTGTGGAAAGTTTAAAATAATATGGGTAGTAATTTGGCCTTTATATGCCAAATTATTAACAATTTTTTTAGCTTTTGGGGGTTAACCAGCTTTCTAGTCAAAAAAACTCTAAACTCTTGCAAAGAAAGAACAAGACAAACACTGAAACTGGGAAAGCTTGAGAAAAATACACAATAAGAGAAACTGACACAAAAAAAATGTACATGTGCACATATTCACTTAGATTAAAAGACAACAAAAACACTAAAAAATAAAACAACAACTACTGAAAGCATGTGCGAAAAAGCACTTAGAAGAATGAAACTATGACTATGTACAAAGGAGTGACTCTCTTAATAGCAGTATTTAACATCCCATTCATAGGATGGGAAGTTTTTATCTACTCAATATAGATAATTGAAAACAATTTTTCTTCTTACAATTAATTATAATATAAGGTCCACTCCAAAGGCTATCAAATTTGGAGTGCTTACTTGGTTTTGCACATTCTTCATCTCATTTAAGAACTATGTCTCCTTGCTAAAATGATTTTAATAAAGCTCTCTTTTCAAACTTCTTCTTGAATTTATGTTTATTTAAACACATTTTATGCATATCATCATCTCTTATCTCCTCAAATTATCTCAATTCATTCATTCTTACCTCCATTGCATCACTTTCCAGAAGCTCTAGCTGGTGTGTAAGCTCCAAAGATGGAAGCTCCAAGGAGATAGGTAGCCTTGATTCTCTTACATAAACTAGGAGATAAGGTGAATGACCAATTGCCTTCTTAGGGGTGATTCTATCAGTGCATAAATCTATCTTCATATTTGTATGCCAAGACCTTTGATTCTCTTCCATTGTTCTTTTGATGATCTGAATCAAGTTCTTGTTAGTGGACTCAGCTAGTCTATTACCCTGTGGATAGTAATTGGATGAAGATGTCAAATAAATACCATGTTTAAGAGCCTATTTAAATACCTTTGTATTGTTTAATTCCAAATCATTATCTGATATGATAGTAGAAGGTGCTCCAAAATGAGTGACTAGGCTCTCATAAAACTCAATCATGGAGTTCTCATTTGCCTCTTTCAAAGGCACTACTTCCACCCACATGGTGAAATAGTCTATATCTATCAAAACCCACTTATTACTAGCATTGGATGGAGGATGAATCATGGCAATTAATTCTAAACCCCATTTCATGAAAGGTTACTCAATCTGAATTGGCTTTAGTGGCATAGTAACTAGTCTTTATTTTCCAACAAACATTGCACACTTTGTACATTTCCTAACCCACATGAGCATCTCTAAATAAATTAGGCCAAAAATAACCAGTTCTAATGATTTTTATAGATGTGGTCTTGGCTGAAAAATGACCTCGAGAAGGACTATCATGAAATTGCTCAAAAATCTTGTCAAATTAACTAGTTTCAACACACCTTAAAAGCATACCTCTAATGTCTTTTTTGAAAATCACTCTATCAATCAAAATGTATGGTACCAATTTTAGCCTAAAGTTTCATCTTTGTGATGAATTCAAACCTCTTGGACATTCTCCAGTTTGAATAAATCTAGTAATATTCTATATCCAACTTATAGGAAGTGTGTGTTTAGTGTCTTGAATTGTCAAAATTGCTTCTTTTTCCTCATTTACATCTTCTACAAGATATTCACATAATCCTTTGTAACTTTGACTTAAATTTTATATTCCATACATTTAGTGACCCATCCATCTCTCTTTTCACTCAAGTCTCTATTGAGAATGAAGTCCTTCACACTTGGATGAGCAACTATTAGTATAATCTTGTTATTTGAAATCAAATGTCTAAATTTTTTTAGACCTCTTATAATAGTAAGAACATGATTTTCTACAAAATAATATCTCTCTTCATAACCTTATAAATCTTGACTAAATAAAGTAATGGGTTTTTCCAAACCTTCATCATTCTACTGCATAAGCATGGTTGAAATAGTATTGGAAGTAGAGAAAGCATACAAGAAGAAATCCTTACTAAAATTTGGATTGAGCAAAGTAGGAGCTTGGCTGATTGCTTCCTTGATAGCTTCAAAACTTCTTTTACATTCTTTACTCCAAGTGAACTCTTGGTATTTTTTAAGCATTTGAGTAAGTGGATTTACTAGTTCTACAAAACCATGATTGAATCTTCTAATAAAGTTAATCTTACCTAAAAATCTATGTAATCCTTTCTTGTGTTTAGGAAATGATAGAGCAAGGATTGCCTCTATTCTTTCTAGATTAATGGAAAGACTAGATTTGGACACCACATGTTGAAGAAGTCTCCCCTCATGCATTGAAAAAATGCATTTATTCATATTCAAAGAAAATCCAAATTCTCTAAATCTAACAAAAACAATCTTCAAATGTGTCATATGATCATTATAATCTTTTAAAAATATTGTAATGTCATTAAGATATACTAAAACCATTTCACTCAAAATACCATGAAAAGCAACATCCATTGCCCTTTAAAAGGTAGCTCCAGCATTGGAGAGTCCAAAAGGCATTTTATTATAAGCAAAAGTAACCCATTTGGTGGTGAAAGTAGTTTTATATTGATCTTTCTCTTTTACCATTATCTGGTTGTAACCTAAGTACTCATCCAATAAAGAAAACCTCTATGGACCTAAAACTCTCTACAAGATTTGATCTATGGAAGGAAGTGGATAGTGATCTTTCAATGATACTCTATTCAAATCTCTAAAATCAACACAAAGTCTTATCTCTCCATTCTTTTTTCTTACTAGAACAAGATTTTCAACCCATGTTGAATGCTTAATAGGAAAAATAATACCTGATTCAATCAGCTTTGTAAGTTTCTTTATCATGAGAATCTCAACCTTGGGTTGATTGGCCTTTGTTTTTGTCTTACTAGTTTTGCATCTTGTTCTAATTTAATAGTATGCTATGCTAATATGGGATCAAAACCTTTCAAATCATGGTATTCCTAAGAAAAAACATCCATAAACTCCTTACATAATGAAATGAAAGCTACTCTCTCATAATCAGTATTCACTTTACCCAACTTGAGTTTCTTACCTTCAGCTATGCTAATTGGCACATAATGCTCTTTCTTGGAAGAAATACTCACGTTATCTTTTCTTAACTGATCATCTTCATTTAAAATTCTCTCTAAAGTCACCAAACCTTTAGGCATCTTGATTGATTTTAATTGCATAATCTGATTTCCATATTGATCCTATAATTTATCATGATTTCTTTGGCAAAACTCTACTTTATTCTATATAAAATATGTTATTTTATTATCAAAATCAAAAACTTTCTAACTTACATCATTATTTGGGACTCAAGGCCTACATACCACCTTGATTTGGGTCTAATTTTTATTATCCTTAATCTGATCCAGAATGTCATATTGTGCACCTATAGCAGTAAGTCTATCAGCGTGTTGATTTGCTCCTCTAGGAATGGAGCAAATGTTGAATGCAAGGAAATCTTCCATGAGATCCCAAACTCTATAATTGTAGGCATTCAAAAGAGGATTCTTTTTTTCACTTAAACCTCTAACTTGTTGGACTACCAATTCACTGTCACCTTTCACCTGCAAGAGCTTAATATCCCTCTTTCTATCCCACTAAAGACCATAAATAAGAGATTCATACTCTACAGTATTGGAAGTACAACTGAACTAAAATCTAAAAAAATAATAATACCTTTGATTTTGTGGTGAAATAATAAAACTATTATCATCACTAAGGTGGACCCTCTAAAATTCTTATTGTCCAAAGTAGCTCTTCAAGCATGCATGGCTAAGTGGGTTATGATCCTAAGTAAATTTAACATTGAATATCATAATCAGAAAGCAATCAAAGGGTAGGTTATTGTTGATCAACTTGTAGAAGTCCCTATCACAGATACTTAACCTCTAAAATTTGACTTTCCAGATGATTCTATTATGGCAATAGAACAAGCATCATAGGAACCTGAATAATGGAAGCTATATTTTGATGCATCCTTTACATCTTATGGATCTGGAGTTGGCATATTATTGATTACAACTCAAGGGGATCAGCATTTCATATACAATTTCATTATATGAACAATATGGCTAAGTATGAGGCATTAATTATAGGGCTTCACCTTACTTTATAGTGGGATATTTAGAGCTTACAATTTTATGGTGATTCCCAATTAATTATCAATCAAACCACTGATCAATATCAAACCAGAGATGACAATCTTGTTCCTTACAAATAAATTGTTGATAATCTCAAAGCTCATTTTAAATCTCTATAGTTTAAACAAATTCCAAGAGCAAACAATAAATCCACTGATGTAATAGAAATGATTGGTTCCATGATTTAAATTGATAGCAGTGCAAAAGAGTATCAGCTTTTAATTAAAAATATTCTTCAACCTGCACATATTATAAAATATTCAAAAAGGGTATGTGCCATTACTGGTCCCAATACCCCACCTGAATCACCCTAGTTCCAAGACATTCATAACTACTTCCACGATCATGTTTTCCTAGTCGACCTATACAATAATCAACAAAAACTCTTCCATCATTGTTTATCACATTATACCCTCTTTGTAAGCACATTTTATCATAAAGGCTATGATGGAATTCTTATTCATTGTTTATCTTTATGAAAATCCAACCAAGTACTAAGGGAGGTTCATGAAGGAATGTGTGGGGCCCAGACCAATGGTGTAGTCTTAGCAAAGAAGCTCCTCAGAAAAGCTATTATTGGCCAAAAATGGAGATTGATGATTTCAATTATGTAAGGAAGTGCATTCCTTATCAACAACATGGTAATTTAATACATGCACCTTCTTTACCACTACAATTGATCATAACACCATGGTCATTCTCAACATGGGGCCTTGCTCTCATCAGGAAAATAAACCCAACATATTCAAATGGTCATAAGCACATTTTGACTACTATTGAGTAATTTAATAAGTAGATTGAGGCCATTCCTCTCACTTACGTCACCGAGAAGCAGATAAATAAATTCATCTATTACCATATCATCTATCGATATGACATTCTAGCTCACCTTATATCCAATAATGGTGGATATTTTATAAACTAATATGTAAAAGCTCTTTGTGCAAAATTCAAGATCAAGCACAAGAAATCAACTCCATATAACCCATAAGGCAATGGATAAGTTGAGGCATCAAATAAGACCATTTTATCCATTTTAAAGAAGATTATCAATGGCATTGGCCATAATTGGCACTTACAAATCTTTCATTCCCTTTGGGCTTATAAAACAAGTCATTGAACCCCAACAGGAGCCACTCCATACTCCCTTGTCTATGGTACAAAAGCTATTATCCTGACTGAGATCGAGTTGCCATCATTATGAGTATCACTGGAGCACATTGAAGATGATGAGGATTATAGATTCTCAAGACTATAATAACTAGAACTTCTTGATGGAAAGTATTTGGTTGTCTTAGAAAACTTGTAAGCCTATTATAACAGATTATGAAGAAGCTATAATAAGTGCATTCTCCCTCAAGAGTTTGAGATTGGTGATTTGGTTTTGAAAGAGAACCAAAAGAACACAAACATTGAGCACAATAAAAAGGTAAGTTTCAACCTAATTAGTTAGGACCATTTGTTATCATGGTAAACTATAGATCAAGGGCATATCGATTGGCTAAACTGAATGGTGAAGAACTTTTAGAATTCATGAAAATTATACACCTTAAGAGGTTCTACACATGAACAGCTTTGAGCTATTGCCTACAAGACCCCTTACTTGGGGGAAACTTGTGTTGAAATAATTTTATCCTATTATGATCTCATTTTATACTACCTTGGACCACTTTTCATGACTCTGAATAGTGAAAGCTTTTAGACCATTGGTACTATGAACACATTTTATCCTATCATGTGTTGTTCTCTTTGAGAATCATATTTTTTAGACCATTCTCTTTTGAGAACCATATTCTTTATCCCACCCTGGACTATCCATTTGATGTACCTTATTATTTGGACCGTTCTCTTTGATAACTTGATTTTTATTATGTTATGGGCTTGTTGTAACCTAAAAATTTTGATCCCTTAACCAATTATGATCCTGATTATGTTTCACCAGCATTATGAACACCTTAAACACTAGTTCTACACAATAATTCAGCGAAAATAGTATTTTGTAGCTTCTTTTATAGACAAGTGAATAAGGACATATTTTTAGCATAGGATCTTTACATGTTACATGGTTTATCAGATTGATTTCATGTTGCAAATTGTTCTATATTACATTTACTACTCTTTGGTGAACATTTTTATCTTTTCAAGATCCTTATTCTTGCCAATTTGTGAGTATGTGCCATTTCAATCAGCTTTAGCTTTTATTAGAGATCTCAATTAGTTCCCTGGTCCATTTTTTATATCCATGATTGTCATTGCAGCTAGCTTAGCTATTTATTAGAACTTCCACTCCTAGATGAGCATCTCCATGACTAGTTGGTACCTCTTTGTACATATTTTATCCCAAAAACACCAAAAACATTAGAAATGACCCACAAAAGAATAAAAACATTATCCTTCACTTTTGTACATTCTTGTCCTCACACTCTTGCCATTTTACAAGAATTTTATCTTACTAAATTTTCATTATACAAGTCATCTTATCACATGCACTTATAATTTTACAAGATCATTCTCTCTCATCCCACCATGTTGTGCTCTTACCATTTTTCAAGCACATTAAGTCCCGTTGGCTTGCTATTTCATGAGTTATCTTGTCCCTCTTATCATTTTGCAAGACCAATTTCATTTTTCAAGTCTTCCCTTTTCTACCATAATATTAATCATATTTTTTTTATCATCATCATGTATTCTATCCCACTTCCTAAGAGAACTACATTTGGCCTAAAATTCATGTTGAAACATGTGTCCATGGAACTATGTAAGCAGCATCCACTTATCTTGTACATCTGGAGTCAGCTCAGCTAACCCCTTCCTTTTATTCTCTTCCCCCATTTCTTCTATCATTGTTCCTTTTTAATTAGGGGACAAATTTTGTGTCATTGTTCTCTGTTACATTGTAGTGGAAAGTAATGCCCTTACCATACATGCATGAATAATTGTCTTTAAACCACACTAACTTGGTTTGTGTTTGTGTGTGTTTATTTGAGTTTTATTGGTGTTTGGTTGTTTTTTCTTGGTGTTTTGTTGTTCTTTCTTATCTCTTCATTTATTTCTTATTTTTTCCTTTTATTACTTCTTATCTCACTTTAGTCTTGTGTTTCCCTATTTTATTTTGCTCTTCTCTTTTATTTTCAAGAACATCTCGATGGTTCACATAGATCTTGATTATTTATATATTGATCTTATTTTATTAAGTTGTTCTTACTTTTTATTTTTAAACATTTTTGTTCCTACTTAGGTCTTGATTGTTCATATCTTGATTTTAATTTGGGATCATTTATGTTTATCTTTTTCTTTATCTTTGCTTTTTTGTTTAAAAGTAAATAGTTGTAACTCTAATTTTGGTCATTATTTTACAATTAACTTTAGCTATAGGTATTCACATTTAAACCATCTCCATGCATTTGAAATGCCATGTCATTATGAGTTATTCATACTTATGATGCCTAATTTATTTTGTTATAGCAAGTACTTTATGCTCTAGACTCAAGTCTTAACATTAACACAACTTCGATGAAAAACTCTCAAGATCACTATACATGAACTAGGATTAATAGGTTTAGCACCTAACTCTATGCTTAAACTTGCATCTCTTTGCATTTATCATGAGTCCAATCAATATTTGGTCAGTTTTCATCATCCCTCATTCCATTTCTAGTTAAACTACATTGGCCTAAAGTTCATGTTGGAACATGCATCCATAGAACTATGTAAGTAGTGTCCACTTGTCTTGAAAATATGGATTCA
Source organism: Torreya grandis (assembly GCA_037957365.1). Lineage (NCBI taxonomy): Eukaryota > Viridiplantae > Streptophyta > Pinopsida > Cupressales > Taxaceae > Torreya > Torreya grandis. The sequence continues at coordinate 1,064,404 of JARHVA010002012.1, read as the reverse complement.
TCTCAGCCACCTCCCTTCTTCTTTTCATCTCTCCCATCCCTTTTTACATCATATGTTTGGTTCTTTATAGCTTTCTAAGCCATTGTACCATCACATCTATGTTTGTGCCCACTCATCTTTAACCTATATTTTTAGGTTATATATTTGCATTATTTTTCTTACTAATGTGCCCATACTAGGTCACCCCATCAAATCCTATCATAAGAATCAAATCAACCCTATAGGGGGAAACCATTATTTATTATTTATCAATAATCAAAATTAGCCCTGTTAGGGCACAACTATCTTATCATGATCAAATTTGATCTACTGAAGCACTTCTTATTATCATCTTTTTAGAGACCACATTCTCCTTTTCCTCTAATTCCAATATCTCCACATTACTGCTCATGATGGTATTGTTTTAGTGTGTAACTTGTCTCGAGATTGATCAATCTCGTAAGTTCACAACTTGCACTCTCAAATTAGGTGTGTTTAAAGTGTCACTTATATATTTAGATTGAATCCTTCCCATTCCCCCATATTTGTGTCCCATTATACCTCTAATTATATTTTTATCATTTATGGTAACCACGTGTGCAAGCATTAGCTTATATGGATGTGATCTATTACACAAGTTAATCTCTCATTGTCCCTCTCTTTTCAAGAGTCCATCCTTCTCTTTTATCTTAGTATGTCCTCTTGAGGGGGCATCATGGGTCATTTCCAATTTCTATAAAAGAACTTTCTTCACTTGAATGTCTCTCTATTCCTTCTCAAATAGGGGCAAAATGTAGACACCAATTCCTAACACCATTTGTGTTTAAATTGTCAATCTTACTCGAATTGCACTCAGATACCCAATTTAGGTCAAAATCACTAAAAACATGTTAAATGGTTTGGGCTTATCATATACAAGTGTCAATTTAGGCCAATATATCCTTAAATGGGGCTAATCAATTCATTTTGAGTCAAAATGATGATTTTGCCTTTTTGTGCTCTGGATCACTCTTTTCTTCTAATTCATTAGTATACATCATGTACCTTTATTATTTTGTGTCGACAACATCCTAAATGGGAATATAGTTCCAACACATCTAACATCACCTTCCAATTCTTCTCAAGTCAAATTATGATGGAGTAATATGACTTTATGACCATTTTGATTAATTAAGGGCCAATTTCCAAATAATTGCACAAATATTTATTAATCTTGTTTAAGGATAATTAATTAAAATCAAGAGCTTAAGAGGATTTTCCATGGAGATTATTTATTATTTCAATATTGTAAATTTATTCCCAATATCTGCATCACCAAGTGACATCATCTATAGGGTGGCATCCATAAGCCATAAATGCATAAAATATCTAAATTATGGGCACCCAGGCCTAATTAATGCCCCTTCCTCCCAAATAATTATGAGGCTATTTATGGATTTAATTCCAAATATTATATTAATACATGGCCACACATCTCAATATTGAGATGGATGTTCATGGTTGATCTTAGACCATTTCTAAAATCTATAAATAGAAGGGCATAAAACACCATTTCTCAAGCTTAAATTATGGAGACTTATAATGCTAAAATATCTCCACAAGTCATTTATGTTTTGATTATTGTATTATTTGCATTTGGGTGAACTTCATTTGAGATACCAATTTGGATATTTCCTCTATTGATTCTAGGTTATGCATAGAATTATAAAGGTAATGGAGGAAAAAAGAAACCATTGTTGACAAAGACTAGAGCTCTACGTCAAGGACATAACATGTTTGGAGCTGTTCTTGGGTGGTGGAATTGATTTGGGAAGGTAATAGATATTTCTTTCTTTTAATTTTTTCTTCATTATCATTATTGAACCCCACACAAATAGGTTGGCTTTGTTTGTTTAGTTCTTTATGCATTTTCATAGATTTATTAACTAATTCTTGACTAACAACCTTTTTATTCCATCCTATAGTTATTAGGGTTTGTTATTCGCCATTTTTGTGGAATCATAGATTTGGTGATTTTTTAAAATTACCATGGAGGTTTAAACTCAGATAATGGCAAAAATTTGACATGAATATCAGCTTGTAATCATGAAAGTTCAGTTTCATTAGATGAATAGGGAGAAACTTAAAAAAAAGAAAGAAATAAGTAAGTAAAGGTAATGGATGGATAAGGGAATGAAATATGAAGAGAGAGAGAGAGAGAGAGAGAGAGAGAGAGAGAGAGAGAGAGAGAGAGAGAGAGAGAGAGAGAGAGAGAGAGAGAGAGAGAGAGGAAGAAGAAGAAGAAGCAAATTGGGGTTTGTGGAAGCTAACTACAAAAAGAAAGTTGCTACCATTTTTAATATCTAGGAGATTGACTTGATTTTGAAGAGGCATCTTGAATCAATCAAATAATGTAATTATTTTTGTTAATATGAATTTGGTTTGGGTTTATTGAGTGTATAAATGGACTAGTTATTTGTTTCAATCAAATAATTAAACCCATGAACCTAGATAAGTGACATAGCCTCTTGAATATTGAAAATGGCAGTTGGTTTTTAAGGGGCCATCCATGGTTGTATCCCTTAGTGTAGAAAATGATTATTCAAGGTTTTGTATTTGATTTTAATTTTTTTAAGAACCTTTACACACACACACACACACACATTCCATCCATAATCCCATTTAAATAATGGGTAACCTAATTATTTAAACATAGAAAATGGATATATGGAAAAAGAAAAAGAGGATTTTTCTATATGTTTTGTTACAGCTATACAATTCTTTCTAGAAAGACAAATTTATCCATCCAAACATAGGAATAAATCTCTTGAATATTAAGAATATGCTTGGGCTTATTTTTGATTTTAAGAATAGATAATTTTAGTCTTGTTTGGACTATGGTTAACATTTTATCATGTTTATATTTGTTTTTCTTTGGTTGATATAAATTTAACTTGTTTTGGTTATAGGTGGTTCATTTTAAGTTGATTCATAAGGATTAATGTTAGATTCTATTTTCATAACTTATTATGCCTATGGCATTATGAATCTTGAATTATTAAAAAAGTTATTATAGAATTAGTATAATGGTTGGGCATAACATGAATTTTGGATTTTTATTTATTCTATTAGTAACTCGGTTATGAGAGCCTTCGATAAGATCAAACTATAGGTTTTCTTTCTCCTTATAGAAGTCTACTTGAGGTAGTTTCTAGCCATATGATTGAGCTATAAAATAATATTATTTTTTACACAAACTAAAGGTACTTGTTTATTTTATCTTAGAGCTTGTAACAAAACATTGGTTGTAGACTATCTCTTAGGGAAGTATTTTATATGGATGTTTCTAGCCATAAGAGTTAACTCTGAAATAAGTGTTTAGAAAAACACATCTTGTGTTGGCTTATAATTCATTATGAATTTTTAGATGGATAATGGTTTATTATATCTAAGGATATCTTTCCTTTAGTAAATTCACATTTTCATCTAGGTAGAAGTTGTTAAATGTCCTTCACGAAAACTACCCTTAAAAATTATTTGACTTCCTTTTATAAGGATGAATTCATATATAATAGTACATTTAGGTGAAATTTAAGATTATTTTATATGTCATTATGAAAACTTTAAGGAGTTTAAGATGAATTTTGATGGTTTTTTATATGGCCTTAATTATGCATGAAAGTGAATGAATTTTATTTGAATATTTAATCCTTAGAAGAACTATTGACAACATGCCAATAAGTATGTGATTGTTTAAATACTTATTATAGTATGATATAAATAATGTTTATAAATAAACATATGGATTTATATCTTAGATGCATGTAGGTTAAAAGTATTGTTATAATGTATTTGATATTTAGACTATTATGAAACAATTATACTGGAATCTTGTGTGAGTTTCTTGATTTATATTATATGAACAATAATGATTGTTTGAGTCTCTTATGAAGTGAAAAAAAAAGATAAACTATTATATTACCATGAGTTAAAGAGTATGGATACATTTATATGAGATATATATGTTTAATCCTAATTTGGATTATAGAATCCTTCTTGGGTAGATAGGGTTAAGGATATAGAAATGATAGAGCACAAAGGTGAATATCATATCTATAATAGGATAATTAATGTGTTAAACTCAAATGTACCATATGTTGAATTTATTAAACTAAGATATGTTATTGACATAAAGTATAACTATTCTACATATAGAAATGACATAAAAGAGTGTACTTAACTAGTTTTGATGCTAATGCAAGTCTAGATATGGTATAGGTATAAATTAAGTAGGAAAGATAGTTCTAGATCAATCATCAGATTATAGATATAGTGCCTCTGGCTCTCTAGATAGTTACATCAACTTGGGATACTTACATCGATTCTAGTGTCTAAGTTCAATGCTAGTGTCTTATGCAGAATATATGCTCATACAAATGCAAACACCTAGATGTTTCTAGATTTGGCTTTGTCTTCACTCGAGTGCATTCAAATATGGGTCATGGATTGTTACTCTTGGTGAAATTGTAAAACCCTAGAATTTCATCTTTAATATGGCCTTGGGTAAAATGAGTTAGTGGGAACATGGTGTCGAGCTAACCTATAATGACCCCACTATCAAATGCATTGTCTACATATCCAATACTCCATAAGAGGGCCTTAGACTCATGTATTTCTACCCTATGTGTTATCTTGTGTATGAATCATGCAATGTGTGTAAATCAATTATAATAGTGACCTAGCTTGTAACTTGAAAAATATTACTTTATAACTACTCTTTTAGTACTTCAGACTTGTAGCTAGGTTTTTTCTTTGACTGATATCAAAATGGGGTACAATAGGAAAGCTTTTGGTAACTTGATTACTTCTTGAGTCCTCTTTTGTTCTGATTTCTAGGTGAAGAATGAATAAGGGTTGATATTGTATTTATACCAATCCTATCGAGAGATAACTCACATTAAATCACTTAGGCCAACCATTGTGATATATTTCATTTTAAAATTGGGTGACTTTATGGCATTAGACACTTGTTTTAGGGCAAGATAATAATTTCATCACTATTATATGTGTCAAACATTAATGTTCAAGGATAAGGAGAGTAGGCATAGGCTCAAAACTTGTATAAGTGTAAGATAAGTATATTTTAAGAATTATAAGATGGAATATTTATGTCATCAATATAAGGTTGGTTGGACTAAGAGATAGGCCAAGGAGCATAAGATATAATGGATGTGAGGCTTGTGGAAGTAAGACATATTTAAAACTACAATGAGTAGCCAGGGTCTAAGTTTGCCAAGTGTACAAGATTGAGGTGCTACATAATCATAAAATATCATCTACATTTGTCTCACCTCCTTTAATCTAGTAAATAAATTACTAGTTGAAAGGAAATGAATAAGTACATGGGTGTGTGTGCACACCTTGGCTTTACTTGAGTTAAATTTGAGTGTTTTACTAGAGTTAGATTTGAGTACTTTGTTGGTGATTAACCTAAAACTAAGATCATGTTATAGTGTATAATCAGTGCATATAATATGGGTTAAAAGTAATTAAATTTTATTGAAATTAAAAGAGCAATGTTTAAGAGTACACATGTGTGTCGATGTAACTACCTTGCTTATTAACAATTTATTTTTGAAAAAGATGTATCATTATAAGGATCTAAAACTAATATTAGGATAAATATAGATAAATATTTAAAGTTCATATTTCTAAGGAGATAGAGAGAGAGAGAGGTTGGAATGCACATGCCCCCAACTTTGGAGTAAAAGTGTGTTGCCACCTAGCAGTTTAGATTAGGTCAATCATGCAACCCAAAGATACTTATACCCTGATGAGTTTGGATGATCAAGTACAGACTAAAAAATTAGTAATATAAAGTGATTTAATCACCCCAACCATGCCAAAAGGTGAACCAACTAATGTAGTATATTGGCTCACTAAAGTCTATAAAACTCTACGGGGTATCAGTATGTGCAATAGTTTTAGAATTTAAGATTGATTTGGATTTTGTAATATTAGGCACATGTTGCATATAATATGCACCTTAGATATGTCTCATGTTGAAACTATGTATAATAATATTACATTGTATTGATTTCTACCATAAATGTGTATTGAAATCATATAACTGTGTGTTTTGGCCAACTCAAAAAATTGTGTAAATGTGGAGGGCATACTTCTAAAGCATGCCTCCACTATATATGGAAAAATCTAAAAATAATAAAGTAACAATAGGGAGGACATGTTTCCAAACATTCCCCCACTATAATATAGATATGTTGAATACTAAGTAGGTGTGGTTAACATGCTTACAAAACATGACCCCACTAAATCTATGAATCAATATAAGTACCATACTAAATGAATGTGAAGTACATGCTTCAAAATAATGCCACCACTATAATTTGTAAATTATTAATGTTTGGAAGCCATGTCCATATGATATACCCCCACTAAATCTAAAAACTAGTATAAGTATCAAAAATTAAATAAATATGGAGAACATGCTTCCAAATCATGCCTCCACTATAATCTATAAATTATGATTGTGCGTAATCTATGTCCATATGATATGCCCCCATTGATATCTAAGAACTATGAAAAGTGTGGAGAACATGATTAAAAATCATGTCCCCACTAATATGCCTCCCATTTTAGATGAGGTAAAAAATAGTACTTGGAATTTACCTCACCTCAAAAGGGTAAGACAATTGTAAAATCTGTGAATGTAACCGTATAGCATATAGAAATAAATATCTATGTAAATGTATCATTGAAGCACATAGAACAAATGTGATCATATGTAGGCCTGATATACATGATAAAGATCATGACAACATCTAGATAGTAACAATATAAGCTCAATAATCAAACAAGCACATGCAAGAACACTCAAAATCAAGTCAAAAAATAATGGTCTAAGAAGATCACAAATAAGGGGCATGTTCAAATGCCACAAAATTGAATGGACATGACTTAGTTAATTGTCAACAAAATTAATGAATGACATATTTAAATGTACATAAAATAAGTAATAACATATTCAAATGTCTAAGAAAGAAAACATAGGCACAGGGGCCACATACAATGAAACATATTCAAATGCTTGAAAAACCAAGACAATAGCAAGGCAAAACACTCAAGGAAGTGTGTAAAGGAAAATCATAAGAAACTAACATAAACATGTTATAGTGGCCCATGGATTGAATGTGTTAGCAAAAATTCTCAATTACATAGCATATCAAGTACCCTATGTAATGTATAACCATAGATAATAGGCATGTGCAAGTACATATGTGAGCTCAAACCTGATAGTGTAGAGTGATTATTCAATAATATAACCTATGTCTATCAAAATCATAGAATATGGATGCCCCAAACATCTTGGTGATGTGAGTAGAGGGAAATCCCAATACCCATAAGTGTGTTATGTGTTTGTGTATGCCTATATATGTGTATGTAGATTAAATGATATGATAGTCCCTAACATGTGACTAACACATAGATGACAAAGGGCCAATAGAACATGTAGGTGCCAAAAATGTTTTTGGATTTTTTTTAAAAAAAAATTTGGTATTTTTGGTACTTTTAATATTTCTACTAAGAGTTTTAATTAGGAAGTCCTCATCATTGAAAGACATAGGACTAGTTGTCAAATTTTTCAAGTGTTGTTTATGATGATGGATGGGTTATTATTCAATATACTTGTCCAATGGCTTCCCTGAAGTTAATAGTTTGGGGAAATAATCATATCCATCATGTGGTCTACAAATCTTTGTTCCCATATCAAGAAAGTTAACACACATATTTTTAGTATCCAACTTGGTTTATCATTCGATTAGCCAATCTTGTCCAAAATTTAATTTGAAATAGGGGTCATGGTCCAGTATCCATATGGTTATAGTCACCACATGTATACCATAAGAAATAGGTAATTTAATGTATCTATGGGATTATGGCATCAATGGAGAGTATATGTTTTCATCCATAGTATATCCTAGTTATTTTAGGAATTTAATTCCACAAATTATATTATACTTATTCGTATCAAATTGGAGATGGTAGTAATATACCCCATAAATATTAGCAGTGATAATCAACTCTCTATGTTTTTGTCACTTTGAAAGATATCTCTCACTCAAAAAATAGGAAGGATTTTTCCTTTTGGTAGGTTGTGAAGCTTTTGGTGAAGACTCCACATTATTCACATGGTATAGTTGCATTTAACCTTTATAAAGTTGGCTCAATGTTTTTAACCAAGAGGGGTGAATTAAGTAACAAGCATTTACATGTTCATCTTATATGGTTTTGGTCCCCTTATCTGGATTCAATGTTACTTCTTTTTTAATTGGATTGATCCTATATGTATGAGGACCTATGGGTTCAAACAATTTATGTGAAAGGTGATCAAAAGGATCAATGTTTCATGTGTGTATTTTTCTCATCTATCATATCATGAGCAATATAATCATCATTATCATAGTAATTAGAAACACGCCCATCATTTTTCTTAGTATTAACTAGTAAAGGAAGCTCAAATGAAGGAGGTTCTTGTGGTTTTAATGGTTTCTCTAGTAATGGTTCTTGCTCTTGATGTACATCTATGTGCACCTCAATATGTGTTAATTTATTTATATCTAGAGATGGAAGAACCATTATACTTGACTCGTCTATTTCATAAGTGTGTATGTGATCAATAGGAATGCATTATTTAGGTGGTACCATTGTAGGAATGCCTTTGATTTCAGATTGTATCATTTTGAAAATTTTGAAAGGTTCATCATTGATGGGAATATAAAGTCCCATCATGTATTAATTTTACACATTTTTGAAGTGTAGATGGGATAAATTCCATTGAATGTATCCAAGGTCTACCCAAAATTACATTATAATTTAATGATTGAGACATTACCTAAAAAGTAGCTGAAATATTTTTTGGTCCTAATGTCACATCTAATGTAATTTTAATAACTAGAGGACTATGTGAATTATCGAACCCTCGGATATGCATAATCAATTTTTGATTCATATTAGTGCTAATCCCCATAGTGGTTAAAATTTTGATACTAAAAATGTTTAGTCTTGATCCATTATGAATGAACACCCTTTTAATGCCTTTAATTTATATTGTCACTTGTATGAACAAGGATAACTCTTGATCAATAATATCGTGGGATGGTAAGTTAGTTGGATCAAAGGTAATAAGTTTGGCATTATTTTTTAGATCTTTCATGATATTGACAAAATAAATAGGCTCAATATAATTTGGAACCTGAGGTTTATATAATGTCTCATAGAGGATGTAATCATAAACATTAGATTGTTTTAGAAGCTCAAAGATTGAAATAATAGCATGTGTATTGCTCAATTGGTCAACAATGTCATACCCCTTAGATATTATCATAATTTGAGGCTTACGGGAGCACCTATTATTTATTAATAGGTGGATATGTAGGTTGAGCAACCTTACCTCTTTGAGTAGTAATAACATGGCCCACATGATTCAATATAAGTTGTGGTTGAATAATGGGTGTGGGATAGTAACTATCACTTGAATAAGTCTTGGATATAATAAATGGTTGAGAGCATGCATGTTGGCATCTAGATACTATATCTATAGCATTGCAAGAGGACTTATGGAAAGATATCAAATGTTGTCTCCATTTTAACACTCTCTTATTATGTGCACAGATTTCCTTAACAATTTTGACAAGATAATTAACATAGTAAACCATAGAAACTATAAGGTATTGGACCATGAAATAATTAAAAAATGTGTCCATGAAAAACATGATTGTAATATTTATCAATCAAGATTAACAAAATAAAAAGAAAAGAAAACATAAAATAGAAAACCCTTGCTAGCCTAGGGTTTGATGTTCAAAGATCAAGTTCACTAAATGTTTAACCCTAATTTGGATTATGAAATCCTACTTGGGTAGATAGGGTTAAGGATATATAAATTATATGGCACCAAGGTGATTATCATATATACTATAGGCTAATTAATGTGCTAAACTCATATGTACCATATGTTGAATTTATTAAATTATGATAGGCTATTAATGGAAAGTATAACTATGCTGGTTATAGAAATGACATAAAAGAGAGTACTTAGTTGATTATGATGATAATTAAAGTTTGGATATGGTACAACAAAAATTAGGTGGGAAAGATAGTTTTGGATCAATCATCAGATTATGGATCTAGTGCTTTTAGCTCTCTAGATAAATTCATCAACCTGGGATAGTTACATCAACACTAGTATCTAAGTTTAACATTAGTGTCATGTATGAAATCTATGTTCAAAGAGGATGTGACCACCTAAATCTTATAGTTTTGGCTTCACCTTCACTCTAGTGCATTCATATCTAGGTCATGGACTGTCACTCCTGGTGAAATGGTAAAACCCTAGCTTTCCATATTTAATGCAACCTTGGGGAAAAATGGGTTAGTAGGCACATGGTATTGAGTTGATTCATAATGACCCTATTGTTAAAGGACACTGCCTACATATAAAATACTCTAGAATAGGGCCTCAGACTCATGTAGTTATCCCCTATGTGTTGGTTTGGGTGTGAATCATGCAATGTGTGTAAAGCAAGTACAATAGTTACCTATATTATGACTTAATAAATATGACCTTATGACTACACCTTTATTTAGTGCTTCAGACCTATAGTTGGGTTTTTCCTTTGACTGATATGAGAATATGGTAGAATAGGAAATATTTTGGTAACTTGAGTGCTTCTTAAGTGTTCTTTTGGTTTGATTACTATGTGAGGAATGAATGAGGGTTGATATTGTATTTATACCAATCTTATCAAGAGATAAATCACATTAAATCACTTAGACCAACCATTATGATACATTTCATTTATAAATTAGATGATTTTAAGCATTAGACACTTGTGTCAGGTTAGGACAATAACATCGATGTTATTGTTTGTCCTAGACATTAGTGTCTAGAGAGAAGGAGTGCATGCATAGGCTCAAAACTTGTAGAGGTATAAAATAAGTATATTTTAAACATTCTAGGCAAGATGGATGTCTATGTCATCAATATAAGTTTTATTAGACTAAGAGATAGGCCAAGGGGCATAGGATAGGGTGTATGTGAGGCTTGTGTAAGCAATGCATGTGTATAACTAAGATGAATAGCCAAGTTCTGAGTTTTCCAAGTGTACACGACTGATATGCTACATAATCACAAAATATCATCTACAATATACTTGATTTATTATTAAAAGATGAATATAGTATATTTTTAAATGATTATAAGACATCCTCATTATACATTTATTTGTGTTAAAGGATGATAGGTATGTTTGTCTAAGGGTAGACATTTATTACACCTACGTATCATCAATTAACATAAAAGAGGTAGAGAAAAGTATCAGAGAGTATAGGTGTGTGTGGATTTAACTAATATTCATTAAAATATAAAATCTGTAATGAAAAACTTTGGCTAAAGTAATGTTATATATGTAAACATTGTCATTTTATTGTACTATCTAGTTTACATTTGTATGTGTGAAGTGGTATTAAATAGAGGATTTTTTCAATGGTCTTATGACTATTTCATGTATTAGTGACTATGTTACACACTATTTTAGGTGAGTTCTTAATATATACACTACCATTATTTATCCCTCTATGAAGGTAAGGTTCACTCCCAATGGGGAGGTGTGCAGGAGATTGATGGTATGTGATTGGAATAAAATCACCCTAATGATTCTCTACCTCTTTTAGCTAATCAACCATCTTGGATGCATACTCATATCTATTGTGTTGATTATGATTTGTTTCATAAAGCTTTGATGTACTTTGTACTCTTATTTGTGTATGGTTTGACTATTCAAAAAATATTTTAATAATTTTAATTCTTTGATGTGGGTTTTATGCACACTAGGGAACCTTATGAGGTATCCTTTAATGTTTTAAGATCAATGAAAAAGATTCACTCTAAGGTACGAGTTGTGGGGTATTGAGTTTTGTAAACAACATGTTGGTGGAATAGCGATGAGTGGAGTAGTTATTGAGCATGGGTGGTTTGAATATGATGTGAATATATATCTCCTTGAGATGGGTGGATGGATGATGGATCTAATTTAAGGTGGGTCTGATCAAACGAAACTCAAAAATAAGGAAATGTAGGGTAGAAAAGAAGTCATGTAGACCAAACAAGATGAAATATTTCTAAGCTAGCTCTTGAAATAGAGGTTGGATAAGCACTCAAGAACCAATGTCTATTGTATGTTACTATAATTACATCAATAATCAAACACAATTAAGAGTCCAAGGAAATAGAAATACAGTAGACTTTAGCATATATAATCAAAGACTGTTGTCGATGTAAGATTACAATTACACATCTATAAAGAGACATTATAATTATTTCACAAAAGGAATTCAAATTAGAATTAGAACAATATGAATAATTGTATTGAATAAGTACTTATGCATAACCAAAAGACTAAGATACCAAAATGGCATAACTTCTTACAAAATTCATAGTTTTAGAGATGAACCAAATTTATACATCAATATTAATTATAGAATAATCTGTAGAATTTTATATTAATCATAATAGCCAAAATTATCCCCCCTTTGGGATAGGGAGGCTACAAATATATATAGGCTTGGGGAGGGGTTGACTCATCCTCCAAGTGAATTCTAAATTTACATCTCCAATAATAGAATTGTGTGTCAAAAGAATGTAGAGCATGCATGTACAAAAGCATTCTCATAAAATAGAATTCCTCAACTAAAATACAATGTGTGTGTGTGTGTGTGTGTGTGTGTGTGTGTGTGTGTGTGTGTGTGTGTGTGTGTGTGTGTGTGTGTGTGTGTGTGTGTGTGTGTGTGTGTGTGTGTGTTTTTGTTAAATAAGTTAGGAACCATCAATTCCAAATTAACTAAAATAAATACATACATAGTCATATGTATAATAGTGTTGATGTGGCACCATAAAAAGAGTAAAATGACTAAGTGATAGTTGTATAAATAGAAATAGATGTTATCGCTACTTGGGGAATTAAAATTGACCCTAATGGAGTATACATGACTATATATCCATAAAATTGGGGACCCTGTGATGATGTGATAACACTTAAAGTTTCCTATGTGCTTGGTGTTGAACCTGATGTTCCCTCTATGGCTCTATGTTTTTCAATTATTACATGTGTTGTCTCAAAATCATTATTAATAATATCAAAATTGAGCAGGGCAGGTTTAAATTTTTTGATATCCTTGGCCATCAACTTTGTGTATTCTTCCAAACTCTTGAATTTTGCTCCAAGCTCTTCAAATTTAGTCACTCTATCTCTATCAAAATTGATCAACTATATGATCTCATCATTAGTTTTGTATATAGTTCCCTCAACTTCCTCCTTGAACCTATTTGTAGCTACTTTAAGAAGTATCTCAAAATTGAGCCTATTTACTAATTCTCTAGTAGAGTTTATCATATCAATGACCCTCATATCTCTCAAAATTTATAAGGCCTCATTCTTGAGGTTAGAAAAATGTCTTATCAAAACCTTTATCTATGTATGCCAACTAAGGGCACCATCCCTTTTTTCAATTACATAACCAAGGGTCCATGTATCTCTTGGTTGGGCATCAAGTTCAGATGATTGAATGTGTTACTTATGACACACTGAACAAAAAAGGTAAACCTTTTCTAATATTATTTTATTTGGTACCAAATTTTAACCACATTTGTCCATTTAGACTGAATTTATTCTCTAGATACATGAATATTACTCAAAATGTTTTATAATGTTGTGGTTGCGCTCTGTACACTATCTACAATTTCCCAAGGGGCATGGATAATCTATCTCTATATTAGCTTCTATTGTTCCTCCTCCTTATTATTTTACATTTACTTCATTTCTTCTCTAAACAATTCCATAAAATAACATAAATCCTTTGTATACTATGTTAGATCAATTAGATTCTTTTTGGATTTTTTAGCGAAGGGAAACAGGTTTTCCCTTTGTTTAAACTTGATTTCTTCCCTTGTATTTATGTTCATTGCCTTACTCTTCTTCATCCTATGAATTATGTCACTTTGCCTATCAAAATAAGTGGATATTTTAGGTATTTCTATGATAACCAAATTCTATCACTCATCTGTTCTACCTTACAACTTTTTAACCCTTTGGGGAATAATAAGTTCCCCTTCTTCTTACAGTTGAATTAAGGATTTAGAGGTAGCAAGTGGAGTGATCATTGGAGGGGGAGTTATTAATGGAGGTGATAATGAAGCACTTATTTGAATAGGGAATTGGATGGGAGAATAAATGATTCTCTGCCATGGTGAGGTTTCCCTTTATGGGGTGACTTCAACCACATATTTAGTCAAGCCTAGATTTTTTACAATCATTATTATGGATGGTTGTATAGGTGAAGATTGTGGTAATTGTGGATCCAATTGAGGTGAAGAATTTAGAGGGACTAGGGCCCTTTAGGATAAAAAATGAAAATTAAAACCAAATTCCCAAAATGGACTCTCTTGTTTGGAGTCATTATTAGGATTGATGTCAAAAGAATGGAAAAATCAATTGAATTAGACAATGGCGGACCTATAATGGCTAGAGATAAATCTATAGGTTGAGTATTTACAAAGGTAAAAGAAGATAAAAGAGAAGAAACTACCTTTTTAATGTTTTGTCTTTCCTTTTCAGTGAGAATTTTTTGGTCTAATGTCCTAGTTGGATTATCTTTTTCTTATAAGCTTCATAGGCTCATTGATTTAACCTTTTCTAATTATGCCTCATACTCTGTCTCATCTTGGGTTCCTTCTTTACTTGGCCTAGGCTTAGTTCCTATCATTACTTCTAAATTCTCTTCCTCCTCATCAGTAGAATAATCTACTAGTTATGTCACATGTCCATGCTCTCTTTCATCTACTTCCTGATCAAGGGATCCTTCTAGAGTAACAAGACCTAATGATGGTCTATTCTATAGATGTTAATGATGGTATATTCTATAGATGTTGGAATTTAAAAGAGGCATGGGGGACTCTATATTTACTTTATTAGGTGATTTTTGGGGGAATGGTAGGTAAGGGATAAGGTGAAACAAATGAAGGAACCAAAGTAGTAGGGACTACCACTGCAGGTGGTGGTGAAGGAATGGAGAGTGAAACAATAGTTGTCGAGGGAGGAATGGGTAGAGATGGACCTTTTTGAGGTACTAGAGGGGATGGAGGAGTGGATGAGAGAGATGATGAGGAAGCTTGAAAAAACTTTGGGATACTTACTTGTGTAGGTGTTGTAAGTGGAAGGAGAGGTGCTACAAAGAATTTAATTATATGTATGTCTATAGGAGGTGAAATCTTCTCAATTATAGTAGTTATGCCCAAAATGGTGGTAGTGGCTAGATGTGTGGAGGCCAAATATAGAGTAGGTAGGCCTATAAGAATTTTATTTCTAATTTGGAGGTTTTCCTCCCTTTGACTACTAGACTCTACCTCTTATAAACTAGTTTCTCTTTCTGTAAGGGAGAGAGGTTAGTCCTGTTGTGTTAGATCCTTTGGCTAGGTTGGGTTCCAATGATGACTCCAGGATTAATCTACCTACCTTAACATTTTGTTTACTTATTCTTTGGTGATGTCTAGGTCATATTTAATGGCCTAGGCAATAATTATTGACATTTCATTAACCCTCATATAGATCCATAACTCTAAGTCATTTGTTGCATTCATAGAAATAACATCATGTTTGTTTTCTTGGTGAACATATATAATGGTCACTCCCTTATTCACTTTGAGGTGTTTGAGGTAGTTCATGATTTTTTATTTTTGGTTCTCATTCCTTGAATTGAGCCACTTTTAAATTGTAATGGGATCTGATCTTCCCTACCTGGTTGAAGTGTGTCGTCACCATAAATTAGAGTTTTCCAATGCTTAGAGGGGTTTTATAATAATCTATATTGTTTTATAGTTATGTCACCTATTGTTTGATAAAATTTTCTAGAATGTGGCATGGTAAAAATAAAGGAGGTGTCGTCATTCCAAAATTTGGATTACTATACAATATAGGTAGTACCAATAATCTCCCATTTTACCTATTATTCTTCTCAAATTCTTAGATATTCTTGGCATCTAAGTGTTATGAATGGCTTGGTAAAATAAAGAATATATTTCCCCACAAATCTTGTTAATCTCATTTTTGCACCTACAGACAAACAAAAAATAATAATTCTCACATATCATACTATCTACATACTTTACAGATGGTTGCCATAATTCACCATGGGCTTTATGGACCATCCCTAGGAATACATCTAATAAGTATGACGTCACGTAAAATTTTCCATCAGCTATCCTTTGTTCATGTTTGAATATATGTGCCTTTAGTCATATACTAATTATCTCTCCTAGGGCCATGATTTTATTAGAAGTTAGGAGAATCCACCTGTACATAAATAGTGCTAACAAAGTCATATAATATATTCAAAAGGTCCATGTCTATTCTAATACTATGCTTAAATTTGATGATAGTATTAAAGGAAATGCCTCCTTCGAGGTTTAGTCTCTAACATTTCACTAGCCATTATTTCAATTTCACATCTACAATATTGTGTTTGAGTCATATATTGGTTAAGACTTGGTTATAGGCAACTTCAGGAAGTGGCAGCCTGAGTTACCTCTCAAATCCCCTTCCCAAAATATATGTAATTGTATTTTTCCATTTTCTAAGATTTAGATAGTCCCCAAAATAAGTACCATTGAAAAAAATCATGGAACAAATCAATACAAAGCATTACCTCTGGTTTAGTTGCTGCTTAATGGAGTCTCGTGGTCTTGATTGGCAAATTGTCATAAATGTATTGCTTTTCCTCTTGAGATATATGATCATGTGCAGAGTATGGTGTTATAGACTCAACTATGTTCCAGAGGGTTGAGTATTAAGGAAATTTAAAATTCAAGGCACTTTTGTCAAATATAGTGTTTGTGTATTCAGTGTTTTCAGCAATAGAGTATACATAAGGATCCTGGACATGTGGTGGTTTTGGATATGCCATCTTGGTAATCTAGGTTGTGTTATTCCTTTATAAATTGCCTAGATTCTCTTGTAGATTCATTGAAAAAATCTATGACTTTTGTTTGCTTAAGAGTTTAGGTCTACAATGTTCAATTAATGAAGTGACTCTCCTTTACTTATATTTTGCATATATTACTTAAATTTATGCCTTAAATGCATAATTCATGAGACATCAATACAAATAATGAATTTTGATTTTATTCCCATTTTAAATTTAAATATGCCAGTCAGCTTTGGTGGGTTTGTGTTTTCCATATGGTAACTTTTCATTAACTTTGTATGTCTAGTCACTTCTTTGAGACATGTGTCAATTTATTGCGTACCAACTTATGCTTTATTGTCAAACTCATTTATTCATACTTAGACCATGTATCTCCTAGATCATGACATGTATTTTCT
The DNA here is from genome assembly GCA_037957365.1 of Torreya grandis. Taxonomy (NCBI): domain Eukaryota; kingdom Viridiplantae; phylum Streptophyta; class Pinopsida; order Cupressales; family Taxaceae; genus Torreya; species Torreya grandis. The sequence goes on along the minus strand of JARHVA010002012.1, from coordinate 1,046,990 downwards.
TCTTCCTTATCTAGTTCTTTAGATTTATAATCCTACTTTATATGCTTTGCAGTTGTGAGTTAACATGGCTACATAACATGCCATGTTCTTGAGGCTATGAGAACTCAAATACTCAGGGCCATGACTATTTATACCTTTAAACTGTTTACATATTTAGGAAGGCTCTTGGTGACTAAAATGTTAACATATGGTGCAATCTTGACATTACAGATACTTGGAACCATGGGACCATTAAGCTATTAACTTGATATTTCTCCTTTAAAGTTCTAGGTTAATGAAATTATGCCAACTATTAAACACTCAGAGTTCAGAACCTCAGGGCCATTAGATTGTGGGGCCATGGGGCCATTATACTTTTTTTTAACCTTTTAGGTTCCAAGTTGATGAAATTTTGCCAACTTTCAAGCTCTCAAGACTATGGGAACTCGAAGGCTCAGGACCATTAGACTATTAACTTTGCTTTAAACTCCCATGGCTATGGGTAATGTGGTTATGTTGCATGGCATGTTCGTAGGGCTCAAAAAAATTTAAGACTTCAATTTTTTTAAGCTAACCTTATCCCATTTAAACATGGTTCTACCATGTGGATGTCCTATTGTGACATGTATATCGATAAGATACATAAATTTTATTAAACTATGGTGAGTTCTGAGTAACATGGTAGTGCCATCTGCCAGGGTCTTGGAGCTTGAAAACTTTAGAACTTTGAACCTTTTGTGAAGGCCGAAGGGCTTTGGATAACATAATATTTCTATTTATCCTGATCTTAGATAATAAAGGTAGGACTTGGATGTGAATAATTTTTAAGTCCTTTTCAATAGTTCTGAAAATATATAAAAATCAAAGAGACACTAGGACATGACACAATAATTTTGTTAATCTATAAAAATGATAGAGTCAATTTTCAAGAAGAATTATGAAAACCTAAGGTTCAAAATGAATGTTCAAGCTTTGATTTTAATAGTTCAAGCTTATATAAATGTAGACATTAAGGATAACCTTAATCTTTTGCATATTAAAACCAATATCGTAGATCTCTAAGGCTTATAGGACCTTGAAAATATATTCAAACTATAGTGTGTATTTATTTAATTTCAAAAAATGGGGTGTGTGTGTTAGGGCACACTATACCATTTGTATTATTTTAATTATTATAGTAGCACTTGTATATTTGATCATGATTTTATGTAAATAAGGCCATTAGAGGTTTTCTATTATAGCATAGTTGTAAGATTGCATTGATTTAGTGTGTAGTTGTACCATTTATGTTTTGTGTATCTTATCACATGGATTTGACATTCTACACTGCTAAATATTGTTAGTAAGGTAAACATAATAATGTATAACTAATGGGTTAGCAATATTCTACATAAATTGTATTTTATGTTTTTTTAACTATCCAACAGTAGGCTACTTATGCTCATAATTGTAGATGATTTAAATTAATGTAATTGAAGTAAAATTTGAAAAAAAAAGTGTTTTTCGATGAAACCAAGTGGATTCTCACACTGTCCCCTTTTATTTTAGTAATGTATCAAAAGTAAAAGTATCAAAATAAAAGGAAATGTGCATACCCTAACTTACCTATGAAGTGTAGTCATGAATTTAAACCACAATGCTAAATTGTGCTTAATGCAAACATATAATGAAACATGTACAAATAAATCCTTACTTAATATGGAAATTTGAAAGTAAAAGACAAGAAAACAAACTTATAGATATAATAATAAAGAACAAAGACACTTGATTGGGTATACAAATCATTGTATTTTTACGGTGCAAAACAAATGACTGTAGAGGGTAAGACCTTTGGATATTTTTTCTTCATTGAATAGCTTTGATTGGATGGTGCATGCCCTAATGCAAATTAGAAGGTGAGTATGCTTAATAACTAAAGGTGTGCTTGAATACATCAATGTATACCCAAAGTGGTGAAGTTTTTTTTGAATCCTTGTATGAATTCTAATAGATTATTCAGGTGTAAAAACTATTGCAAAACTAGTGCAAAATGGTGAACCAACTATTGTAGATGAATTAATATTAATTTTTAGTGCAAAATTAGTGTAAAATTGGTGTAAAAAGTTAGTGTAATATGGTTTTGGTGTATAAAACGTGGATAATGTCACACATTATCATCCCATCTATGAAATTGGTGTAAATTTGAGCAAGAAAGAACTCATATACAATGTGCATGCCCCCAATATTATATCTGGATGTGTATGGATTCTGAGACTAAGTAATAACAACTAAAATTATGAACAAAAAATCATGTATGCTAACCTGAAACACATGTCACGCATGATACCCCTAAACTAATCAAATCTAAGATAAACCTAAGTATTTTATGAGAAATGACTTTGTATAAATGTTGCTTACTATTATTTACTATCTATGATTTTGATAATTTATAAAAGTAATTATTTTCTACCTATTGGGATAGTGCATTATTTTGGACAACACCAAGGTGCACCCTTATCCAAATAGAGTGGTCCTATCCAAAATAGTTCTCTAGGTAATTTATAGGTATGTGATATGATCCATTGTTAAAATTTTGTAATATTTTGTCTATATACTATATGTTAGGGGCTAAGTCTTTAGGATAAGCCATTGTGTATGCCCCCTCTTTTGAGGTGAGTTATGAAGCCTACATAATAACTTAACTCAAAATAAAATAGTTATGTGAGTGATGTTATGATAAGATGTAAATATAAGTAGCAATGATAACATAGAGAAGCATGGAATGATCATATATAAACTATTCAAGGAATTTTAATGTAGGATGCATGTGAAAACAAGCATACATAGTGACATTGTCTATATAAATGTTAAAAGTGAATAATGTAAATATGTAATCTAATTGAATATGGAAAGATGGAATAGATAACTCAAGGAGGGATGCATGATATTTATCATGACATCAAAGATTGGAAAGATGTATGATGTCCATCATGGCATCAAAAACTAAGCAAACAAGTTTCATAGCCATGACACACACACACACAAAGAGTATAGGTAAAGCACATAAAACACATAATAGAAGCCAAGGTGCCACATAAAAGGGACATGTTCAAATGTAAATAACACACATATAAACATACAATTAATGCTTAGAGACACACATAAGAACATATCCAAATGTCCATAATCCAAAATAAAGAATACACACAAGTCATGAGGTGGGAAAAAAAACATAAAAAACATGCATACATATATTTAATTAATCAACATAAGCCATTTATAACACTAGTATATTCGGTAACTTAGGTAACTATTAAGATATCAATGTGTAAGTAAGTGAAAAATAATGATAAATGTTATGCAATGTAAATAATTGAGATATGAATAATAAGGGATAGCCAATGAAGGATAAAAATTATGTATAAGATGCCCTCAATGAGCATGTTGATGTATAGACATGTTGTAATATGCCTATGTCTCTTTTGAATATGAGAACTAATAGAATGTACTCACTAGGACAAGACCAATGGAATATGAAAATAATGTAGGGCACTCTTTTTTTATTAGGGCACTCTTTTTTGTTTACAGTTTCTGAGTCTAAGACAATAAAATAACTTATAACTAGTTTTGGGAATGGCAACTTATATGATCTGCATCCACTCATGTACACTCATGAAGCATATATGATATGAAACTAGATAGAAATATGTATTAAATAACTATTATACAAATTAATTGATGTAAATTAAATAAACATAAGAATTCATAGGTCCTACTTTTTAAATTTTTTATAATAGTTTAGTTTATTTGTATTTTTTTGCTTTATATGAACTATGAAAGAGAAAAAAGGATATTAACCGATGAATCCCTTAAGAACCTTATGATTAATATATATTGTGTTGAGTTTTTATTCTTAATATATATTCGGTGCTAAATTTTAGCCCAATGAGCTAGTGCACTAGCCTTTTCATGCAAGACTGTGGTTTTGTGCACTCACCTAAAGTGCGCAGCTAGAGACTGGTTCTTGCAGGGTTTGTTGCATAGTAACATTAACTTAGTCATATTTTTTATGTTAAACATGTTTTTAAATAGAATAAAGGAAAAGATAGATTACTTTGATCCCTGGAGTACTAAGCTTGATCACCATAATTATGTACATTAATGTCATTGTAGTTTAGAGTTGTTACTTAGAAAAAGAAAAGATTGGTTTAGATTTCATACTAAGTTTTAATCACTAAATTTTCAACCCAACCTATCAAGTTACACAACTTATCCATTCACAGAATATGAATGCTGAAATGTTTTATAATATCCTCAATTCATATATTAAGTATAAGAAAGTATAATAAAGCAAAATATGTCGTCACAGTGCTTTACAATAGGGGTATTTATACTTGTTTATCCCTGACTAATAATTTACAACATTAATGATAGTATTAATTGAGCAACAAACTCTTAACAAACTAAGAGTCATGGCACTCTATCAACTAACTTATCCTAAGGACCTGGGCCTTTGCGTACCCTATATACTTGCTCTATGCTAGATCCTTACTGCCATGTGTTCATCTCCTTACAGGCTAGTGTAAAATTTATGATGGATAAGGTCTGGGTGACCCATTTAAATTACTCCTTAACTGCTCTCTTCCCATGTGCTCCCCAATTCTTATACTATTGTTTTGATTCATATGCTCTTGGGTTCTTCATAACTAATTTTCCTTTGATTGAGTCCTCTCACGCTAGAGCTTTCATGCCTTAGTACTTTCACACCTTGTAGGTTCCATGCCATAGTGCTTCCACGTCATAGTATTTTTCTCAAGGTTCCTTCCACATCATGTCAATTCCATGCCAAAATGTCAAAATAATTAGTCCAAAATTTGGAGGCTAACATCACCCCACACTATTCTCTTAGTCCATCCCAGACTAAGTCTCATCAGTGGCCTCCACCAAAAATTTAGGTCTCATCTACTCGATCTACTTCTTGATATTGTCCTGATGTGATAATGTGTTGAGTAGCTTAGCAATTATTACATCTATGGCCTCCTTGGAATTCTTCATCTCCTTGGTTGGATATATGCCTCATTGGCCTTCTTGACCAATTCATCTAGGGATGTGTTGGCATCCATCTGGACATTTTTGAGCATTGAGACTTCTTCAACTCCTTGGAGGGATACAAAACTAGCATTCAATTTTTGATGATGTGTATTCATCTTTTCTTCCATCATCTCCACATCCTTGAATGCTTTAGCATGTTTAGAATGATCCCTTATTAAAATTATAACATCAACCATCTCCTCTGGGCTTCTTCTACTTGGAGTTGAACCTCCAATATCTTATTCGAGTATGCTAGTTGTTCAAAAATTCCATCCAAAATAGGGATGACTTCACCAACTCTCTCTAGGGCACACTTGATAACTTCAACTACCTCAATGAATTGCCCTACTAATTCTAGTCCCTCATCTTTCAATGTGGGATGATCCTTGTAGTGCTTTAATAGGAGTTTTATGAAGGTTTCTAATTTTTATATATCATCATCATCAAGAAGTACATCATATGTTAGTATTGGCTCCTATCCCAAAATTATATTACATAGATTTAATGTTTTAACTTTTGCCTGCATGGATTCCTTTACCTATTGCTTTAACATATCCACTTCTTCAACAAGCACCTTCATGGTGGCAACTTCCTTATTATACATACCCACCACTTGGGTATGTTTCTTTTCCATGCTATATACATCAAAATCTAACAAAATATTTTGGTGCATGACCTTCAAGGCCATATTCAAAAATGTTGTGCTTACTTACAGAGGGTAATCTTTTGGGGATCCACCCATATTGGTTTGGGTAGCATGGGACCATCAAGTCTTAAAGAAAGGCTATTTTGGGGGAACTCAAAGGTGCACTCCTCATTTTACATGTCTAATAAAAAGGACACCTACTTCCTTGTCTCCAAGGTTACATGATGGGGAATAAAGTGTAGTCATAAATATAGCATCCTATCAGGGATGCTCACTTGATATTAATCATGTAGATTGGTAGATGCATCAATGGTGGGATCTTTTGGCGACCCAACTAGTTCCTTCCCTTTATTTGGGTCGTGTTTCAAGACCTTGACCTCTATGTTGGTAGTTAAAGAAGTGCTACTGATGGCCATTCTGCTCATCTATTGATTTTCACCATCCTCCTCTTTACCATAAAGGTGCTTAATGTCAAGTGGTGAGTCATCAAAGGTGGCCTCTTCCTCTCGCATCAAGGAGGGTGCCTTCTCAGAATCATATTATAATGCTTCCATCTAGACTGTAGGGTATTCTTGCTTAGGTGCTTATTCTATGGCTCACTGATATGCAGCACTTGATGAAGAAACTTTGGGGGAGATGGTTGTGGAAATGTTTTAGGGGGTGAAGGTAGAGTTGGAGAAATGTGTGGAGGAGAAGTTGGGGGTGGAGGGACTTATGGTGGTGGAGATTTGCATGGAGAAGGTTAAGGAGGAGAAAGTTTTTGTGGAGAAGGGCATGGTCGAGAAGGATGAGGTGGAGAAAGGCAAAGTGGAGATGGGCATGGTGGAGATGATCAGGGAGATGAGGGTCTAGGTGGTGAGGGGCTTGGTGATGGTGCTTGGGTAGTATTTTACCACTTTTGTTATGATTGTTGACCACTTACTCTAGCATCATGCTTAGCCTACTTCTTCTTCTTCAATGGAGGTGCTAGTGGGAGATTTTCCTTAGGTTTTATGCCCTTTGAGTCCTTTTTGGGTTGCAACATATAAAACAAGTTATGTAGTTGTTCTCCCACCAGTATTTGTTTGACCTTTATGTCTATCAAATTCATCTCCTTCTTCTCCTTATATGCCTTCTTACCTAGATAAACATACATTTTTTAGAGAGTATGAATCTCCAAATCAATCTTTTTGGATTCTAAGGTAATGGGTTGTGCATCATGGATCCAGTTCATAGAATCGATGAAGTACTATGCGAAGAAGGCATATGGTAACTTAAGCCATGTGAAGAGTTCTCTAGAAAGGACCATTTTGATACATGTGAGAGAAAATTATTGCTTCGCTGGAAATTGTTCTTACTCAACATTAGGGAGGGCAAATCCTTCAAGAATCTCCATTCATTCCTGAACACCTCCTTCATGCCATTGAACCAGTACTTCATTTTTATTTTATAAGATAAGGTGATGTGCCTCAGGCATGTGAATGCCTTATAGTGCTTGGTAGGGGACCTACGCTTGGGTGGGTAGGCCCACTTTAATTCTCCCAAGGTGTAGTCTGGTACATTGATCTCATCAAAAACCATCAAAAGTAGAAATACACACCATGGAAACCTATGGTTGGGTATCCGATGGGTCTTCTTTGTATCCTTAATAATTTTTTGGCTAGAATACAAAGCCCAATTGTATTTTAAGCCTTGAGTGACTTGGTGGGTGATATAGAGGTGTGCCATGTCAACCTCATTCTAATGACTGGTCCTACTGATCTTGGTCATGATGATCCACATTGCAACCTGAAGGGTAAGATCATGTAGGTTTTTTATATGTATGGTATGGCCCTGCTTCTGGTACATCAGCACTATGGCTATATTTTGGACCTCATCAGTGTCTACCAAGTCATCAACTACATCTAGAACTGAACACTACAGTCTTAATACCTTGTTTATCCTCTTGAACATGATCTTCATATTGTGCTCAGCAAAATAAAGGTAGTCCTCATAGATGCACAAAAGAAGGAACTTGATTTCCTCCATGGGTTTTTCAAAGTATGAAAAATTGAAAAATTGGAATAACCCTACAACATATAATGAATTGAAGATCTTAAGATCATACACCAATAGGTTTTTGGTGTTATAGTGATAAATCTTATAATAATTTTATAATTCAACCTCATTTATAGATTGAGGATGGTTGTAGTGCCCTAGTTCTCCGCATGCAACACCGACTCAAGCTACTACATTTATTCAATCATTAGAGGTAAAGATAGAGATGATTGAATCTTATTGGTTTATCATGCCATACTTGATTATCCCCTTTTTGCATGCTATGCTTTCTCATCTGGTATCTCTTCTATAATTAAAACTATTTATCCTCTAAGTACCTCTTCTTCCTTTGATATTTTAGGTAATGGATCTATCTTTAGGGTCTTTTTCTTAGGCTACATCACCCTTCAAGGACCCTAAAGGTTGATGCACATTCATCCAATGTTTCCAAATGAATACATGATTACGGTCGATGACTTTGATTTTTTGAGCTTAAGTTCCCTCTAATGATAGACTTATGTAACCTGTAACCTATGAGATTTCCTTGTCATAGTCATGCTCTAAAGTTACCGTATGTTTTTCTTGTATAAACAAACTCATAATACATGTATACAAATTTACAATGCCTCATATAGTTTTCTATGGAATCAAATGAACTTGATTTGATCTTGTCTCTTGGTTATATTCACTCTTGGCTCTATTAATCTCAAATAAATGCAAAGGTAAAGTGTAAAAATGAGTTAACTTGTCTATTTATAGGCTTTAGGGGGTTAACAACAACCACTATCCCTTTCTTTTCACCCATCACTTCTTGTCATAAATGCATTTTTTAATGACTGACATTCTTCAATCATTTTTTCTAGTAATTAATGCATTTAATGATATTATCATATCATGTTATTGGTACATTTTTCACCATTACTATTCTTTTTTGCATTAATGGCAGATCCTATCTCATGCCTTCCTATCAAGTAGAGGATATTTGTTTCCCATGCTTTCTTTGGATTGGAAGACAGTTGTGTCTTTCAAAATTTAAACTAATAGTGGTAACATCCTATCCTTAAGCTATACAGTTTACATGACTTAAATGATTTGCATGTCTTTAAGCACTTGCACGCCTAGGTACCTTGTGTGCCTAGGTAATTTGGATGTTTAACCTTTAATCATGAATTTAGATCTCTTACCCCACACTAAAACTGAGTCATGGTCCTCCATGAAAAGATGAATATAAACTTAAAGATAATTACATTAAATAAGCATTATGCATAATAAAGGTAGTGATTTTATTGAAAAATAGAAAATCCTAAGATAATGGCATAAGCCTTATTATTTTACAATATTTAAATTACTCAAAAGTTAAATACGGCTAAAGCCAACTTGCATTGAAATGTCCTAGAAGGAATGACAAGATCTGGTAAGCCAAATGTTATGAATGACAAATAAACCATCCCAGTGAATCCAAAGTTTTCCAAAATGGTGTTCAAACTTGGAATCATATAACAAGACCTTCATTCCTGGTGAAAATGTTTTGTGCTTTATGTGGCGATCATGCCATGCTTTTTGTTTACACTTTTCCACATCCTGAATCTAATGAGTAAGGAAATAGGCTTCATCAACTTGTAACAAATTATCTAGGTGTGATTTCAAGGATGACTCCTCATCCATTTGTCCTATGCATGTAATGCAAAGAGATGGCACCAAAAATTTAACTAGAAGGATTGCCTCTTTTTCATATAATAAATTGAATGAGGTGCTTTTATTTAAGTAATTATAAGCTATTCAATAAACCCATAGTACCACAAATACCCTATCATCCCAGTCAGTTTAGCTAATATTACAAATCTTCATCAAATTGGTGCTTAGGATATTATTAAAGGCCTCGATAGTGCCATTGGCTTGAGGGTGGTATGAATTTGTTTTATGGTGTGAAATCATGAACTCATTTAGTAAGATGTGAATTGTTTCATTTAGGAAATGGGTACCATGATCACTAGTGAAACCTAGTGGGCATACAAACTAAGTTATGATATGATCCCAAATAAAGTGTGCAATAGTGGGAATAGTATAATCTTTTGTAGGTGAAAATTCAGCCTAGCACATGAGGTAGTTAGTTGTGATTATATATCGGGAACCTATTCATCATCCAACTGAAGTGATGGGGCTAACAAAATCAATGGCTCATTTCTCAAATGGTTCTTGAGATGGGATTGGTTGTAGAGGCATGGAATCTCAATGGTTTGGTTTCCATACGTGCTAACATATGTCACATTATCTAACAAATGCCTTAGCATCTTGAAAAAGAGTAGGCCACCATAATCCAGCTAGTAGAACTTTGTGCACAATAGCCTCACCATCATAGTGTCCTTTGACAATACCTTCATGAACTTATTGAATTACCTTGGGATTATCATGTTTCATAACACAGCACTGAATAACCTCATCATAGCCAATTTTATAATAATCCCCTCCTATGAGTTAAAAAGGGGTGGTATAGATTATGAGTTATTTATTGGCCTGAGGAGTGAGACAATCTGGTGCTGAGCTAGAGGTTAAAAAGGTGGAAATAACTTCCAATTCCTTAGGTAAATGAGTAACATGAAAGAGTTGAATGTCAAGTAAGTCGTCTTCAATAGCACATGGTGGCTCTTTGGGATCAATTCAGTATAGATGGTTAGGTCCATAATTGGATTTTCTAGGTTTGACCATGATGGAAAATTGAAACTCTTAGAACAACACTATCTAGTATCAAATCAATCCATGTAGCATAGGTTGGTTTATAAGGTTATTTAAGGCCTCATAATCTGTAAAGAAGACAAAGGGAGTGGCTAATAAGTACTATCAAAAATTTTGTAAAACATAGACCATTGATAGTGTTTCGCACTAAATGGTTGTGTAGTTCATCTTAGTTGGAGTGATTTTTCTAATGGTAAAGTAGATCAGATGATCCAAGTGACCTTCACCTGGTTGTGCAAGGATTTCACCAATGTCCATTCCAAAAAAATCAATATAGACATGGAATGGTTTTATCTAATCAAGAAACTAGAGGATAAGAGTAGTGACCAATTTGTCCTTTAGTGTCTCAAAAGCTTCTTTATAGGATCAAGTCCATATGAAGTGTTTATTATGCTTTAAAAGCTCCTCTAGGGGTGCAACAATCTTTGCATATCCATGAATGAATTTTTTTTAGTAACTAGTATGGCCCAAAAATGCATGGACCTCGTACTAAGACTTGGCACCGAGAGGTGAAGAATAATAAAAACTTTCATTAGTTCTACTATAAATCCATCCTTATAAATAATATGTCCTAGGAGCACACCAAAGGGTGTAGCAAATAGGCACTTCTTTAATTTTAGTGATATTTTTAAGACTCGATAGTGTTCAAGTATAAGTCTTACGTTAGAGAAATGCTCCTTGACCAAGCCATAGACTATCCAATCATCCAAGTAGACTTGAAGAAACTTATGGATGAAATCCTTAAAGGCATCAATAGCTACCCGTGAGAACACAATTGGTGCATTCTTGAGCCCAAAGGGCATGATAGTATATGCAAAGGATCCCCATTCAGTGGCAAACATAGTCTTTGGTTGGTCTTATTTAGCTATCTGGACCTAATAGTATGTTAAGAATCCATATGTGAAAGTATATATCTCACATCTAGCAACACCTTCAAAGATTTACTCTATGAAAGTTATTGGGAAAGGATCAATGACATGGGATGCATTAAGTACCTTATAATCCATGAAAAATAGAGACATCCATTTTTCATTATAGTAATCACCATGGGACTAACCCATTTAGATTCATCAATAGGGATGATTACTCTTGTGTACAACATACTATCAATTTCCTCTTTGATGCGCACCCATAGATTAGGATTCATCCTATATGGCCTTTTTTGACTAGTCGAGCATCGTCAACTAATTTTATATGCATCTTTCCTAAGGATGGATGAACTCCTTTCATCTCATTGTAGCTTCTTAAAAAGACATCTGGATATTCTTTTAATAACTTGAATATATTTAAAATTTCAATGTCAGTCTAGTAATTACCTATAATAGCCATCTTTAGTTCTTGATCCATGTTGATGTTGCATTAGATAGTCTGAATGGGCTCAGAGTAGGGATTGTCTATATTGGTGCTTGTATCATAAAATAATCATGTGTCAAATCCCATAGGAACATCCAAATGATTGGATAAAGGGTCAAGTAGATTGGATCCTTCACCTTCTTCTACTTGAAGCACTAGTTTTTATTTCCCCATATGTATCTCTCTATGATAGTACTAATCAAGGACTGGTACTAGTGTGGAAACAAGTTGTGTCAATGGTTCATTGAAGATAATTAGACCTTTTAAAGGATGTTATGGATCTATCTTAGGTGATCCTTAATGGGATTTTGGTCACCAACAACAACTTCACACATGGCCTAGAGAGTGAGGCACAAATCCATCCTTAGAGAATAATAAGATGGTGTTGATTTCATGTTCTCCTTCAATAGATGCTAGAATTAGGTACCCATGTGTTGCTCTTCATGAACATACCATGCTTGTGCCTAGGTACGTAAAGCTCCATAGAATGCATTTACCTATAAGTACTTTGGTAAGTATGACTCTTCACCTCTCTACATTATCTCATAGCCTTCTATGTGGGGTTTAGGTTCTTGTACTCCACTATAGCTGATTGTTCCCATAACTTTGTTGTCATGATGGAACCAGTGATGTAAGGTTGAACATACTTGATCCCACTAGAGAAGCCACTCATAATGGGTTTGCCACAATCTTGAAATTGTACCATCAAAGAGGTGAACTAAGGATCGAATATAGTCTATGTCAGTGTGGTAAAACTCTTCAAGGCACTGGACAAAGTCACAAACTTCCATCTATTCATGGAAACATGGAGCTTCATCGAGTCTTTCTAGAGGTGCATCTATGATTGGTTCCCTCATGTCTTGGTTGGTGATAAGGTGAACAAACCTATGGAATTTATTGTACTAACACAAAACATTCTCTTGACTATTAATGGTACTACACACTCTTCTATTGAGGTCATAGTCACCATGGGCCCAACAATTATAAGCATTACTTATGGTGTCAGAAAGGGACTGAGTATCTGACCATCATAGAATGCCATCAGGAGTAGGATCCCTTTGCTCATTATTTTTGGTAGTGACATTATATATATGGTTAATATCCTCTTCCACATTGATAGGTTCTATATAAAGGTGCCCCTATGTTTTATCCAGGGGAATAACAATACACTGTTCAGCATTCTCAAAACTAATGTAACACTTCTTGAAACTCAATTCTGCATTATTTTCATAAAACTAGGGTCATCCCAATAGAGCTAGGAAGTCATTTGCCTCAGCTAGTTTAAGAACCTCAAAATCCACCTTAAAGGGTACTTGAAGTATATCAACCATGGCATTCTTGAGGACATTAATCAGTAAAGCAAGAGTCTTGTTAGCCATAAACAATACATGTAATGATGGCTACAATGTTAGACTAGCCATTTTTCACTAGGCATCCTTGGTGAGAACATTCATTTATGTGTTAGTGTCAACTAGGATGTCCTGGATTACCCACCTATTGATGGCAGCATTAACTAGTATCTCTTTTTCTGCTAGAGGAGCAAGAGGAATAGGGATATATTTTTGTCGAGCATGATCTAGATGATGATCGTTAGTCTACATAGTTACTTGAGTTTGAGCATTATTTAGTGTTTTCACCTAATTCTTAAGCCAAATGATTAGTTGTGGGACAATGTCCTCATCTAATATACATTTGCATAGCTCTTGAAATTCATCATGCACCATATTTTGAGGCGCAACTACCTTTTGTATATCAACATGCCACATTTATTCTTTGTCTTTGAGAAATTTAATCTCTCTTTGGATTTCTCATATAAATTTCATAGTGTCTTGGAGCACATCCTTTTGTTGTTAGGCATTGAGATACTTTTTTGCTTGTGGCTCTTCATACTATACTTTTTTGATAGGATTAGAGGTAGATTGAGATTATCCTCCATTACATATGTTAATATTCACTTATTGAATAGTTAAGGCACTTGAATGTGTGCACTAATGTGGTTTCTCAATTCAAATCATATTGTATTCCTTTTCATTTCTCTCCTTGGTGATAGCCACGTATAAGTCACGACACTCTTCAAGTCGATGGTCTTTTTTATAAAAAATAAATGTAGGGTAGTCCAAAAAATCTCTTTAGTAGTGGTCTAGGGATCCATATTTGTAACATGTCCTAGGTGGGAAATGACCACCTTTTCATCTTCATCCTCTACCTCAACCATGATAGCCACCATTATCCTGATGGTTGACTACAGAGATTTGGCACATACCACATGTACATGCTTCATGGATGTCACTAATTAGTCAATAATCATTAGTGGCATGAGTGTAGGCATTACATATTTTAAAATAGTCAAACACCTTTGAGTGTGTTACTCACTACAAAAGAGGACCAGAGCATACATCATGCTCTTCATGACATATTTCACATGACTGCTTCAGTACAACATGAATGTTCTTACACATGTAGTTACTTCAGGTGTGTCCTTCAGACTCATAATCAATGAATCAAAGGCAACTATGAGTATCATGTGCATTATTTGTAGTTATTTTGTTAACTTGTGATGCCCCTAAAGCTATCTAGTCTTCCATCAAAGGTTTGATCCTAGTATCAATACTACCAACCACTTCATCATGAAAGGCAGCTTTTAAACCCTCGCATGGGCTAGTGAAGGTCTTCTGAGATAATGTTCATCAAAATGGAAGTAACAACCCTCCCACAAACCATTATACATGCTAATTAGCATTGATTTTAAATGATAGCTATGATAATAGTGTTTTGAACTTTGTGTCATACTCTTGTACACTTTCATTAAGTTGTTACTTTATGTCCTTCAGCATAACTATGCTTTATTATTCAAATTAAAGAATATCAAATTCTTGAAAGAATGTCATTTTAAGTTGGTCATAGTCAACCACCACTTGTTTAGGGTCAAAATTTATATATCATTAGTGCACTCACTCCAATAATGTAGTTACGAATTTGGTGGATTTTCTTTTAGAAGAAGTGATGCCTCACACCCTCTAGATGAGCTCACACTTATAGACATGTTTTATTGAATTCTCCATGCCTCAATATTTAGGTAAGTGGAGTGTCATTTTATAATATACCATTGTGGGTTTAGGTGCTTGAACTAATGGTTATTAAGAACCTACAAATCATATCCCTTAAGGGGGAAGTCCACCACTTCCTCTTGTGCCATCACCTAGTCTTCCTCTAGTGCCTCTAGCAGTAGCGTTCATGATATGGGGCATGGTATTCTATTGATTGATCAAATTTTGGCCTATACTTTGTCCACTTTGAATTCCGAGTCCTCCAAGCATCCCAAATTGAGCCATAAAATTCCCTTGAAGAGGGAAGGTAAGTGTTAAATCCATATAAGTGTTAAATGGCTCAACTTTAATACCCCTTATAGGTTCAGTCTTTGATTCCACACTATTTATATCTCAATTATGTATATGTACTTCATCTAATTTAAAAACATGAGCATGCACTATGGTTGGGGAACCTGGTTGGTGCAAACTTGGTTCTTTAGTTCCTGTCATCTAGCTAGTTTCTCCTTCATATGATATTAGTGACATGGGGTGAAGTTTAAAAGTGATGGGATCCTCTTTATGTGTCTTCACTACCTTAAAAATCCTAACAACACTTCCCGAGTTCTCCCAATCTCTTCCTACACTATTGACTCCTATAATCCTCTGCTAAGCTTTATCATATTTTTGCTTTTGTAAGGCCTACTGGCTAGCTACCATTCTAAACCCACAAAATTTTACCAACTCTTCCCCACTCCCCTTCCAAATGTGAAACTCATGTAAAGAAGGATTTAACTCTCCATTGGCATAGTCTCAAGTCTACAGTCAATAAATAACTTCTTAATTTCTAAAGTAAAATGTTTAATGTAATTCTCTAAGGAACTAGAATTTGGCTTCTTTAGGACATGAATAGGTAGTTACAGTGTACATCAAAATGTATCTATTCAAAACTAATTTCCACCAAATGTTGATATCTTTTATCCATAGAGTTCCCAATCATACTAATGCTTTTTTTCATTTTAATGTCCAAGACTGTCTTCTCCCAAGGTTTCATTATCATCTTTGAGCATACAAAAATAGCCAAGTCTGCAAATGAATTAGGATCTCAGCAAAGAAAGTTTCATATAATGCACTATAGAGATTATGCTCTACCCAGTGTCATGTGGAAACTCCTAGTTTAAGGTAGATAACTACAAAATTTTCTTCAACTCCAGTAATCCATTGTTTTATATTCTTAAGGGTGATATGCTCAAACATCTTTTGTGACTGTGTAACAAATGCTCTAGGTCCTGGTAATGAATCTAAAATATTGGGTTTTTATTATTAATATAGATTTAGCGCTAAAGAGTAATCCAATGAGCTATCACATTGGCCCTTTCATATAAGATAGTGGTCTTGCACGCTCACCCAAAACATGTAATCAGAGGCAGGGTCCTGTAGGGTTTGTTGTACAGTAACATTAACTTAGTCATATTCTTTATGTTAAACATGTTTTTCAATAGATATTACATAAATGCAAAGATATAATATTGTATGCACCTAAATTTGCTTGCCTAAATTATCATCACTAATAATACTATTAGTTGACACTAACTCCATTCATCTCATTTTATTCTAATTTATCCAACTAATTTATACCCTCCCTAGTCACTCATCTAATGTTCCCCTTTTATCATTCTTCATCTACTAACCTTATTCTATCCCACTCCATCATTAATTTATCCTAAATCCATATTATCCTATTCTAATATCATTTACCTATTATTTGAGAATTTTAAATTCCCAATGTCCCATCTACTAGCCTACTGCTAGGCTCTCCTACACCCCTAGTCCCTAATCACCTACCTAATACCTGTCAAATCCCCCATATAATCATCATTAGTCCCTAAGAAGGATTCTAGAACCCTCTAAATCTATAACCTTGTCTATTCTCACCCTCCTCTCTAGAAGCCTCCAAATCTAGAGTCTTCTAAGGAATTTTAAATCCTTTTAATCTTCAACCCTTGATTTCCTTCCGCCAACTTCAACTATCCACCATAGATATTCCCCTCCTCTTTCTATTTAAACCACTCCTCTCCTCCATTGGATCCAACTTGAATTATCATGCCATATCCATGTCCAATTAGTAATCTCCAAGCTTCATAACAAATCCATGTCAAAATAATCAACAATCTTATGAGTTCATAATCAAGCATCCATCATCCTTGATCAAGCATCCATGTCAAAAATTTGAGTAAAGGTAATCCCAATCCTCTTCATTTTTTATTTTTTTTAATCATGGTTTAGAGCATTTACCTTTAGGGTTGTCTAATGTTGGTTTGAATTTTTATTCACCTATTGCATTATGATTCTAATGACTCTATCACTTTAATTAGTAGTTTGATATTTGGGTTTGAATTTACATAGTTAAATCCATATTGTGCTCAAATTTCATCTACATTTTAGAAATAATGGTGGAAATCCCTCCCAGTATAATAATTTTTCATCCAATTGGTGTTTGTGCTATCTTGCAGGTTGGATCAATCAAGAAAATCTTAGATTTTTGGAATCTTACATGTATAATGGAAATCTATGACATTGCATTGGTATTTATGACCTTGTAGTCACAATTTTTCCCTCGTAAGTCATAGTTTTGTTCTAACCATTTACATTGACCACTAATTTTCTATCTAACTATGTAGGTTTTTACCCCTCGACAAAACTATAACTCACAAATTGTGACTTTGTATAGAGAATTGTGATTTTGCATATGTAGTAGCAATTTTGTCTAACTGCTAACAATTTTTGGGTTTTGTAGGTTTCAATATTTAGGCAAAATCATGACTTTGAAAGTAGAAACTTTGTCCTATAAATTGAGGTATTATGGTCAAAAATCATGATTTTGTAAATTTCATAAAATCACTAACAGATTGGTCCTTGTATTCTAACATATAGGTATTAAACATTATGTATTTTGGTAGGGGAACTGTCATCACCTAGTCAAGCATAATAATCCCCTTTTGTCTTACATTTTCATCCAAATGGTTTTATTTATAATTAACCCCCTTTTTTTAACAAGATTTTATCTCTATGAATATATGTTGTGTGATTTATGTGGTTTGTAGGGTCACCAATAAAGGAAAATCAGGAAGTTCCAAGTCAAAAACACAACTAAACACAACCCCTTAGCTTTTTCCCATTCATTGATATAACCATAGATCATGAAATTATCAGAGTCATGACTTTACCCTATGAAATAGCGATATTGTAGTCTGAATCATGACTTTGCAAATTTGGTCATTTTGATTTTTATTCTATCTAATGTCCACCTTTAGATCCATGAGGCAGGCTTATGACTTGATCTCAAATTAAAGTACCCTCTTTATAGTCCTAAATATTGTCTATTTTTTATAAACATTTCCATTCATAAAATTTTGGATATATCATAATCATTTTCTAATCTAACATTGATCATATGTAATAGACATTTTTAGTATTTAAACTATCTGCTTTAAATTATATAGTCATATGTTTATGATTAAATATTAAAATCTTAAGGTTTTGTAGTTTTATCACAAAATTGCAACTCTAATTTTATAGTCAACAGCGGTATTGTCATTTGTAATAGTGGCTTTATAGTATATAACAAAATTGCTAATATTGATTTCTCATTAATAGTGATTTTGCCAGTTTGAGTCACAGTTTTGTCTAACCATCATGGTTCTTCAAGATAATCATTGTGGTTAGTTAACTTTTACAAGATCACAACTTACAAACTATGTTTTTTTACCCCTAGTTATGATTTTGCACTCCTTGGTTGTCATTTTGCATTGTATAGTTACAATTTTGTAGTCATTTTTAGCCTTCAAAATTATCCTTTTAAATGCATTTTTAGATTCATTTTTAGTGAATTTTAAGTCATTTTGGGCCTCCCACAAGGCCCAAATTACCTTTGGCATCAAAGGGCTCCACCCCTCAACCCTACCCTATATCAAAGTGTGCTAGGGGCACTACCCCTTGAACCTACAAGGGGCACTATCCCTTAACCCCTCTAGGGGCTACGGTCCTTAGACCCCTGTATCATGACATGCTCACCCAAAGAAATTATAGAGCCAAATCATGAATTTTTAGGCTGGTTTTCTTAAGGCATATTGGACTAACATCTTGTTTCTTATAGAGGTAAATATAGAGGCTTATTTTGTCTTGCTAACATCATCTTTCGATCTAACATATTATCTTGCAGGTTTCCCCTCAAGAGTATCAATCAAAAACTACTAATCTTTATCTTGTCAGTTACCTCTTTTTAAGTGCCACTTGAAACTACTAACCATGTGCTTATAGGCTGCCTATAAAAGACTCCTTTTGACACTTTAAAAATCATTTTGAAATCATTTTAATCATCTTGTCTATATTATTTTCATCATTTTATCTTTGTTTGTATATTTTTGTCTTTCATCTTTATAAAATATATCTCACATCTTAATTTTAATTAGTGAATTGATATTTTATTTGTTTGTTTGTATCTTGAGGGTTATAGTTGGTGTATGCTCACCCCCTTGAATCCTTGCATTGATTCCTAGGGAATCAAAAACCACCTATAAACCCTCCATCCTTTTTCTTTTCTAGGGGGCTAGTGACTATGGATTTCACCACCATGCACTAGTCCAAACTCTATGTTCTAATGAAGTCTAAAAATTAGGAGAGTTGTCATTACATACCTAAGCATAATTCCCTATAAAAGATTTCATGGAGTGAGGGGAAGTTAACTCAAATATGCATGGCATTCAGATAGCATCCTATATAGACTTGAACCCCACTATACCTTTATGTATATAAGGGATGCACCTAGATGCTTTTGTGTAAACCTAGATTAGCAGCATTTAGCCATAACTAATGTACCACTACAAGAGTCAATATCAACTCCAAAGTAACCATCATGTACAAGTGGGGTCAAGAGGGTTTGATAAATTTCATAATGATTCATCAACCTATAACCTCACCTATGAAGCCATTAGATGGCGCAGGCATCAAGTTATACACCCTTATTAGTTGACTAATTGAGGACTCATGATTGTGTGTGTTGTTTGAGTGTTATACTAGACATGTGTTATTTGTGAGTCGAATCATCCTTCACCCAAACCTATATACCTATTGAGGTCTTTACACATCATCTTTATTGGGTTTTCTTTATCTTTATGTCAGCATTGAAGCTTCATCCCAACAAGTTAGCACGCTAGCCCTATCACATGAGGGATGAGTCTCGCACACTCACCCAAAGCATGCAGTAAAAGACCATTTCCCAAAGGCTTTAAATCATGATATGTGTTTGCTCATTTCTTATGTTAACTTAACTATACTACTATTGTTCCCTAACATTCCATATTATATGACCATTACTATCTAGTTATAAAAGAAGGAAACTCATAACTTTATCATGAAACACATTTTACTATTCAACACTTATAACAGTTCATTATTTGAAATAAAATATGATAACCATTGAATTCTCATTAGAGTGATTACTAATTACAATAAAAAATGATTTATATTCCTCTCAAAGGTTCACCCATGCAAATCCCCCCATGAATGATTACAACAAGGTTTTTTATACTTGTTTTGCCCTATCCAAATGTTAAGTTCCTAACTTAATATGGACAAATGGCACATAGACTCCCAATAAGTAGAGATTCATGGCTCTTAAAATTTATTGTTCCTATAGAATCAAGCCTTTATGCCCCAAGATTCTTTCTCTATGTTATATATTTTTATCCAAGTGTTTTATTCCTTATGTGGGTTGGTATAAGGTCTCTAATCGGCAGGGTCAAAGTGTCCTACTTGATTTATTCTTCTAACTGCAACATTCCTCATGCTCCACTTCCCTCACACTCCCCTAGTCTTTTACTTCTTGTTTGAGTCCTCTATTCTCAAGTTCTTTGTGCCATTTTCTCTCTTGATTGGGTCCTCCCATGCTGGGTCTTTCGTGCCATTGTACTTTTATACCCTTCAACTCTCATGTTGCTAGTGTCGTACCATGGTCCTCCCACGCCATGGTTCTCCCAAAATGTGTCAATACTTGCATAAAAATGAACAATGGTCCCTCCATGTTGCATGCCAAAATTAGAACAAATACTTGGTCAAAATTGAGGGGCTAACATCACCCCACACTAATATCTTAGTCCATCCCAGACTAAGTTGTACTAGCATCCTCAAGGAACTCAGGCCTTTTTTGCTCAAGTTCTTTTATTAGCTCATCCCAATGGGATAAGGCATCAAGAACTTTAGTAGTTATTTTTTTAATGGCCTCCTTTACTACTTTAAATTCCTCAGGTTGTGTTGGAATCTCAGTCTTCTTCATCTATTCATCCAAGGCTATGCTAGCTTCTTTTTGGATGTTTTCTAATTTGGATACCTCCTTGTCAACCTATCCTTGGAGTGTGGAAAAATGACATTTATTTGTTGATGATTTTTATTTATTATTTTTCCATCATTTCTACATCTTTGAATGCCTTTGCATGTTCAACATGGTATCTTATTAATAGGGTAGCATCAGCCACTTGATGCCTCAAGACCTCCTCATCATTGAGCTAGGATTCTATTATTTTATTAGAGCACACCATGCACATAAAAATGTTATCCAAAATTGGGATAACCTCCCTAACTCTCTCCAAAGTACAATGGTATATATATGCTATAATGGTGAACTACTCCAATAATTTTTAGGACAGATAACCTCCCTAACTCTCTCCAAAGTACAATGGTATATATATGCTATAATGGTGAACTACTCCAATAATTTTTAGGACTCATCTCTGGGCATGGGGTGCTCCTTATTCTTTTTGAGCAATAGCTCAACCAATGTTTAATTTTCTTATGGAATCCCCATCCAATGGTACATCATATTCTAGTGATGACTCTTCTTTCAAAATGATTTTCAAAGGTTTAAAACCCTTACCTTAGCCTCAATGGTCTCTTGAAGTTGTTGCTTTAAGGAGGCCACTTCCTCAATTAGCGCCTACTTTTTAGCATACACTTTATTATATATTTCCAACACTTTGCCATATTTCCTTTTAGTTTTGCACATGTCTGACTTTGAAAAAATATTTTATCACATCACTTCCATGGTAAATTTCAATAATATGGCACTTGTCATTATTGAGAAGAACTATTGTGGATCAAATTTGCTAAGGTCTAGCAGACTTGGGGCATCTGGGCTAGAAAAAATGCAATCCAATAGAATGTCAAACTGGGGATCTTCACTATGCATATCCAAAAAGAAGGATGATTACTTCCTTATTTCTTGGGTCATGTCATTGGTGTGGAAATGCTTCCAAAGATAGATATTTTATTTTTATATATAGAACTGGTATCATTCACATAGATTAGATGACACTCTATGTTTTGGTTCCCCCTCAGTTGGCCCATTCCCCCTTCTTGGGTCTCATTCAAGTTCTTAATGGCTTCTGGTAGCCATCCCATCCATTCTCATTTCTCCAGTATTAACTTGATCATCAATTAGTACCTCTCGCATAGGGGATGGAGTCTTCTCTAGATTGGAATCCAAATTATGTATCTACTCTTGTGAGTGGTACCTTTGGGATGTCTAACTTGGAGGTTATGGTATTGATCTAATGGTAGGTTTTGGAGAAGGTGGAGGTGAAGGTGGTCACAAAGGTGGAGAAGGTAGGGGACTTGGATGCAATGGTATTAGAGGAGAATGAGGAGAGGAGTGAATAGGTGAAGTTGGCACAGTGTGAGGAAGTTGCCTAATTGGAGATGATGGATGAGGGATGAGGTGGTGAAGGTGAAGGATGGGGTGGATAATGTGAAGCACAAGGTAGGAAAGGTGAAGGATGAATTGGAGGTGGATGTGGTGTGGAACGTCAAGTGGGTTGGTAGGGTTGTGTCTCTACCATTCTTTATTGTTTATGGGGGACCTACAGCCTACTTGTGCTAACACTTGGTTCAAGTTGCTACTTTATTTTCTAAGGTACCTAGGGGAGCCTCTCCTTGGGGTCCCCATATTAAGGGTCTTGGTGGGGGTGTAACATGTAAAATAGTTTTTGAACTTACTCCCCAACCAGGATATTCTTAACCTTTATATTGGTTAATTTTGTTTCCCTCCTCTGCATGTAGGCCTTTTTATCTTGATAGATGAACATCTTGTGGAGGGTGTGGCGCTCTACAGCAATATGTTCTACTTGTATATTTATCAATTATGCATCATAATTTTTTTTATAGAATTGATGAAGTAGCACACATAAAAGGCATATGACATTTTAAGTCATGCTGAGAGCTCTCCTGAAGGATTTATCTGAATATGCACTAGGGAGTAGTACTAATTCATAGTGAATTATACTTCATCTTATGTTAAGGGGGGAAAATCTTTGAGAATGCACCACTCATTCCCAAAAGTCACCTTCATTCCATCAAACTAGTAACTCATCTTTAACTTATATGTTGGAGTGATGTGTTAGGGGAAGGTGAAGGCTTTGTAGCACTCGGTGGGGGAATTGTACGTAGGAGGTACACCCACTTCAAAGATCCTAAACGATAGTTAAGTACCTTGATTTTATCAAAAACCAATAATAATAAGATTGCCCTCCAACGGAACCTATACTTAGGCATTTTATGTGCCTTCTCTACATCTTCATTTA
Organism: Torreya grandis; assembly: GCA_037957365.1. Taxonomy (NCBI): domain Eukaryota; kingdom Viridiplantae; phylum Streptophyta; class Pinopsida; order Cupressales; family Taxaceae; genus Torreya; species Torreya grandis. The sequence goes on along the minus strand of JARHVA010002012.1, from coordinate 1,023,534 downwards.
TCTTTTGGGCAAAGTACAGTGCCTAATTATACTGTATACCTTACACTACTTGGTTTTCTATGTGAAGGTGGGCCATATCCACCTCCTTCCACCAATCAGTCCCTCCAACCTTGGTGGAAATGATCTATGTTATGATTCTTAGGGTAGGATCCTGTAGGTTTCTAATGTTCATTATGTACCCCTATTTTTTATAAATAGGCAAAGTGGTGGTTTACTAGATCTCCTTTGTATCCACCAAGTCATCCAACACATTGACCCTTGAGTACTAGAGTCCTATGACTTTGCTTACCCTCTCCACGTTGATCTTCATGTTTTACCCTATGAAGTGGATGTAATCCTCATGAACATGCAAGAGGCGGAACTGAACTACCTCAGTAGGCTTTCCAAAATATGTTAGTTTGAAGAGTTGGAAGAGGTTGGCTTTGTCTAGCTGGTTCTTGATGGTCAAGTCATAGACCACTTGGTTACGTGTGTTGGTGGTCTAGACCTGATAATCATTTTACAACTCTACTTTATTACCCAATTGATGTGGTTGTAGTTAAAGACTACTACAAATGACACCTTGGATACCTAATTATTCACATGAAATATTGTCTTAAGGTAATGCATTTCTTCTATTAACAAGGATGGAGAAGGGGATGTTAGGGCACCTTATGATGAAGAAGCTTGAGTCTATATACCCTTTACCATCTTTGCTTCTGTGCTCTTGCTTTCTTTTGCACTCTCTCCTAGGACTTATGTGCACTACTCTTCTAGTCTTTCTTCTTCCCAAACTTCTTCCCTTATAAGAACCCAACCTCCAATTACTTATTTTTCCTCTAGTATAGTTGGAAGCCTCTCAAGTCTTTTAGCCTTTTTCTTCAACTGCATTACCCTTCGTAGTGCTCGAAGATTAACCCACAACTATCCCAAATTTATAAGAGAATTCATGGTGGTGATTAAATTTGCCTTGGCTCTCAATATTCATGCTTCAACAATAGCAGAACTTACAATTGGTAACTCCAATAATCTCTACTCCTACATACAAATCTAGACTTGACAACCTTTCTTCTTCACCTAGAATTAATTGTCATATCTTTGTCAACCCTGTAAACACTATTATTTTTCAAAGGATTAAATTTCATTTCTCTAGTTCTCCAGTTAATTAAGCACTTGAATATTATAGCCAAGTAAACTGTAGAATGAGTTTGACTCATTTATTTATAGGTCCTCTAGGTAGTTTACCTCATTAATTTCTTTCCTTTCCTTATCATTATTGGCCATAAATGTGTATCTTTTAATGATCTTCATACTTTAGATATTACATCAAGCCTTTATTGTTTTAACAAACATATCTCATCATTCCACTCACATGATTTTTGTTATGACTAACCTTGTCACATTAATAGTCCATTCCTTCTCGTGCCTTTCTTGGGAGTGGATGACAACTATCCCATTTTTTTGGAGTAGTGGAAACTAGTTGTCATGCAAATGGTTGGAACCTTTCAAAAATGCTTTATTAAATGACTCACGTACCCTTAATCACTTGCGTGCCATATATGACTCTTACACCATTGAAACTTGTGTGCCCACATGTTATGTCTTGTATTCATATGCATAATATCTTACCCCACACTAAAAAGGGTTCGTGGTCCTCCACAAAAACAAAGGGACTAATAATTCTATGAGAGAATCATGCACATAAATGATAGTGCTTTTTATTGAAAGAAATAAATCCCAACCTAATGGCCTTAAGCCTTATTGATCATAACATAAACTTAAATAGAATCACAATACAACTGAAGTTGACTCCCATTATAGTGTCCTGAGAGGAAATGAACATCTATTTGCTTTAGCCGACAAGCTCTAGTAGGTCAAATGCTATGACTTATGAATTGTCCATCCCAATGAATATGAAGCTTCCCAGGGTGGTGCATGAAATTAGAGTCATAGAGTAGAACTTTCATGCCTAGGGTGTAGATTTTGTTCTTTATATGGTGATCATGCCATGCTTTCTATTTTCATTTTTCAACATCTTGATTTTATTGGGTGAGGAACTGAGCCTCATCTAGTTTTATGAGTTTATTGAGCCAAGATTTCAAAGAGGATTCATCATCAAGGGTTCCTATACATGCTATTCAAAGAGATAGAACCAGGAACTCTACTAGTATGACCACTTCCTTTCCATATACTAGATTGAATGGTGTACTTTTGTTAAGCCATTTATATGTGGTCCGATATGCCCAAAGTACTATAGATACTCTATCATCCCAATTAATTCTACCAACATTGAAATTTTTTGTCAAAGTGGTATTGAAGATATTATTGAAGGCTTCAACTTTTCCATTAGATTGTGGGTGGTATGATGTTGTCTTGTGGTGTGTGATCATGAATTCAGTCAACAAGGTTTGAATTGTCTCATTCAGGAAGTGGGTTCCAAGATCACTGGTGAATCTTAGCAGATATCTAAAGTGTGTTATAATTTTTTCCTAGATGAACCACATGGTAGTCATTGTAGTACAGTCTTTGGTTGGCATTGCTTCAACCCATCATATTAAGTAGTTGATTTCCATAATTATGTACCACAAGCATGTTCATCATCCTATTGAAGTGATGGGCCCTACAAAGTCAATATCCCAATTTTTGAATGGTTCTTGAGAAGAAATTGGGTGAAATAGCATGGCATCTCTTCTATTAGGTCTTCCCACATGCTGACAAATATCACATTGCCTTATATATGCCTTTACATCTTTAAATAAAGTCAGCCACTAGAGTCTGATGAGAAACACCTTGCACATAGTAGCCTCTCCTACATAATATCCTCTGACAATACCTTTATGGACTTCTCTTAATACCTAAAGGCATGCATGATACATTATATAATGGTGCAGTACCTCATCATGATCCATCTTGTATAGGTCTCCTACTATTAGTTGATAAGTTGTGGCATGAACCATAAGTTGTTTATTTTCTTGTGAAGTGAGAGAATCAAGTATATAACCAGTATTAAGGAATGCCACAATATCTTCTAGTTTTTTAGGTACCCAAGTGACTTAAAAGAGTTGTACATTAAGAAGATCATCTTCTATGGCATGTGGAGGTTCTCTAATTTTTATCTAAGATAAATGATCAAGTCCACAGTTGGTTTTTATAGGTTTTACTACTATGGAAAACTAGAATTCTTGGAAGAGAACTATCCAGCAAAAATTTCTTCCATGGAGAACTGGCTTATTGATGAGATAATTTAAAGCCTCATGGTGAGTGTAGAATATAAATGGTGTGGCTAGAAGGTACTATCTAAATGTTTGTAGCATATAAAGCATAGACAAAGGTTTGCATTTAGTGGTGGTATAGTTTTTTTTTACCCTTGTGAGCTTCCTACTGGTGAATAGATAAGATGGTCCAAATTTCCTTCACTTGGTTGTATAATTATTACACCAATTGATATGTTAGATGCATCAACATGGACATGAAAGGGTTTTGTCCAATCCATAAATTACAAGATAGGATCAATAACTAGTCTTTCCTTCAGCATTTTAAAATTTGCTTTGCAATAATTAGTCCATAAAAATTATTAATTATGTTTTAATAGCTCTTATAGGGGTGCTAAAATCTTGGCATAACCCTAAATAAACTTTCTATAATATCTCATGTGTCCTAAGAAGGCACATACTTGACACAAATTCTTGGGCATTGGAAGACAGATGATAACAGAGACCTTGGATGGATCTACCAGGAGTCCTTTACAAATAATATACCCAATAAGTGCACCAAAAAGTGTCATGAATAGGCACTTTTTCAAATTTAGAGAAATTTTTAATAATTGACAGTGCTCAAGCATGAGTATCAGATTGGAACAGTGGTCCTTGATCAACTCGTAGACCATTAAGTCATCTAGGTATACTTGGAGAAACTTATGAATAAAATATTTGAAAGCCTCAACTATTATCCAGGAAAACACTATTGGGGCACTTTTCAAACTGAAAGGCATGATGGTATATGCAAAATATATCCATTCAAAAGTGAAATTAGTCTTGTATTGGTCTTCCATATCTATTTGCACTTAGTGGCATCTTGAGAACCCGTCTATGAAGGAGTATACTTCACAACCGGAAACACCTTCTAGGATTTCCTCCATGAAAGGCATTGGCAAAGGATTAATGACATAGGATGCATTCAAAACATGATAATCCATATAAATATGAATATGCCCATCCTTATTGATATTAATTAAGATAGGACTCACCCATTCAAATTTATCAATAGGATTAATTACCCTGACGCAAAACATGTTATCGATCTCCTCTTTTACATGCGCTCAAAGGTTAGGGTTCATCCTGTATGGATGTTTCTTCACTGGGTGAGTGTCATTAATCAAATTTATATGCATCTTACTTAGAGAAGGATGAACCCATTTCATTTCACTATAATTCCTTAAAAACACATCTCAATAGTATTTCAACAACTCATAGATTTGTGAAATTTTTATCTCAGTCTAATAATTTCTAATGGTCACCATCTTAGGTTCTTGCTCCATACCAATGTTAAGTTGAATAGCTTGAATGAGCCCATGATAAAGGTTGTCTATGGGGGAGTTTTCATCCTAAATAGTCTATGAGCCATTACTCATAGGGACATGCAGGTTGTTATTCAATGGATCGAGTGAAGTGGACCTTTCTCCTTCATCTACTTGAAAGATGAGTCTCTACTTTCCCAGGTGGATCTCTTCATGGTGTTCTTCACTAGGAACTATCGATGGTACAAGATTTGATTGTTTAAGAGGCTTGATGAATAAATGCAAGGGTTCCTTAGGTTCTTGATGAATATGATGCAAGTGGTCTTCAACAAAACTCAAATCTCTAATGATTGCTTCATGTATGGTTTGAAGAGTAAGATGCAAGTCCATCCTTGGTGAATAGTATGAAAGCATTGACATCATGTTTTCCTTTAGTAACTACCAAAACCTTGTTCTCATGTGCCTTTCTTCATGTATGTACCAAGCTTATGCCCAAGTGCACAAAGTTCCATAGAATGCATGGACCCAGAGGTATTTTGGTAAAAATGTTTCCTTAGCTTGCCATATTGTTTCACAAACCTCAAAGTGAGGTTCAAGTGATTTCATGCCACTATAATTGAGTGTGCCTCTGATCTTATTATCATGGTAGAATCTATGATGTAGAGAAGTTCACACTTGATCCTAATAAAAAAGGTGCTCTTTATGTGTACACCGTCATCTGGTAGTAGTGCCATTGAAAATGTGGTCTAATGACCTCATCCATTTATTTTCAATATCATAGATCTCTTCAAGGCATTGGAAAAAATCATGCACCTCTATTTTTCCTTAGAATCATGAAGATTCATTAAGTCTTTCCAATGGTGGTCTCTCTAATGGTCCTCGCATTGCTAAACCCATGAGGCATACAAACTTGTGATGTTTGGGAAGCTAGTGTGGGATGTTTTCATCTCTATTGATGGTGTTGCATAATCTTCTAATGAGGTCATAATCACCATGGACCCAAATTATAAGAATTGCTTGTAGTATATGAGATAGACTAGTTTTCTATCCAATGAAGAATACCATCTAGCATCGGATCATGTTATTCATCATGTCGAGTAGTCACATTAAATAGATTATTGATATCTTCATCAGTGTTCATGAGATCAATATAGGGTGATCCCTGTGCTTGGTCTAAGGGTATTATCACATACTGATTGGTATTCTCAAAGCTAATTTATCAGGTTTTAAAGCTTAAATCTACATGATTTTCATAGCACCAAGGCCTTCCCAGTAAGGCTGGGTAGTCATCAGTGTCTGCCAACTCCAAAACCTCAAAGCTTGCTTTGAAAGGAACCCCACATATTTCAATAGTAGAGTTTTTAAGGACTCTAATAGGATGTGTGTGAGTCTTATTTTCCATGAATAAGACATGAGGTGAGGGTTGCAAAACTGGACTAAACATTTTTTGCCAAGCATCTTTAGTGAGAAAATTTACTTTAGCACCATTATCTACTAGAATATCTTGGATTACCCATTCATTGATAGCAGCATTAACTAATATTTCTCCATCTTCTAGGGAAGTATAACTAGGAATTTCTTGCCATTGAGCATGATTTAAATATTGATCTTCACCTTATTGACTGAGATGAGTATGGGCTTCATTTGGTAGGTAGGATTGGCCTTTAAGCCAGGTGCTAAGCTTGGGAATGATGTCTTCATCAAGCATGTATTTTCATAACTCCCAAAAAAATATCCCACATTACTAGAGGTTTGGTTTCCCTTTGCACTATGGCACACTGTGTGACATCCTTATCTTTGAGTAATTGAATCTCGTCATGGAGCACTCACACAAGTGTGATTATATCTGGAAAGACATCTTTTTATTGAAGTGCATCATGGTACTTCCTTGCCCATGGTTCTTCTCGATGTACCTTTTTAATTGGGTTAGGTGTAGATTGTGTCTGGCCCCTATGAACTAGGAATTTGACTCAAGAGAGGATGGTTAGTATGGTGTTAGTTCAAAAATAAAAAAAAAATGAAAGAAACACACTAACTAGCATAACTTCTCTAAGCCTAGACACTAGGGAGAGCTTGGTTAACAAACATGAATAAAACACACAACTAAAATTCAAAAGAAACCTTCTTTTACCTTCCTTGGATGCTCCAAAATGCTTGTTGTAGTGGCTTGCTTGGCTTGTGCTCATGAAGTCTTCATCAAAGGAAGCTTGGCTACCTCCTTCTTTCCTTGGCACCTTTGGTTTGTGGCTTAGCTTGGCTTAGAATCGATTTGGCATGATAACACTAGTTTCATGAAGCTTTGTAATCAATTCTAAATTATAACTTTGCATAATTATGTATTTTGAAGATATTTGAGCATAATAACTTTGCACCAAAATAGATTAGAAATGATGTTCATGGCATCTCTATTTATAGATTTTTGATAATGTCTATAATCAACCTGAACCATCCATCTTGAGATTGAGATGTGTGGTTGAGGATTAATTCAATTTTTGGTATTAAGTTTATAATTATCCTCATCATGACATTAGAAGAAGGGGAAATTAAGAGGCATGCAAGGCATAAATCTTGATATTTGTGGCATTTATGGCCTAGGGATGTCTTCCCAAGAAATTAGGTCACCTGATGATGCAAATATTCAATATTCATTTCTAAAAACAAGTTTTCATGGAATTATTAATTATTCCTTGATTTGGATTAATTAGCTCTTAATCATGATTAAGTACTTTGTACACAAATAACTCAAATTGATCAGAATGCCTTGTTATTGGTCCAAAATTTGACTAGATTAAAATTGGAAGTCAATGTCAGATGCATTGGAACCGTATTCCCATTTAGGATGTTACCAAAAAAATAACAAAGTCACATGTCTCATGAAAGAGATTTGATAGGAAAGAGCAATTCAAAGCACCTACATGCAAAATTGGCATTTTGACTCAGAATGATCTGATCAAAGTTAGTTAGCCCATAAATTGCATTGCCCCATTTAATAATACCTTGGCCAAAATCGGCACTTGAATATGTTATTTTCACATCATTTATCATGTTTTAGTGTTTTTAGGCCAAATTATGCATTTTAGGTGGAAATTGGTCAAAAGCGTAGTTAGAGGTTATCGATGGCCAAATTTAGGTCTTTACAGCCCCTGCTACTAGTAGTAATATTTAATTATTGTATAATAGGGATGGTTGGTCAAGTGTGCCACTGTGGTTTATCTATATGGATCATGTTTACACCTTTTTCATTATGGTCCTTTGTAATGATCTTGATATTCAATATATGCATAAATACCCTTAAGGTAGGGAAACACCATATAATACTCCTTTAGGAAGGAATAACTCCACAATGTCTCTTCGAGGGGACAACCTCCAATATCCTCTTACAATAGAAGACTCAATGCTTACATGATATCCTTACCATGATAATCATCTCCTATATATATACATCTATCTAACCCATGGATGGGTAACGTCCTAATCCAATGTAGGCCGACCATTACCCAGTGTACTACTTTCATAAGTTACTTTATTATCCTAATATATTGTACCCATATAACTAACTAAGGGGATGTGTGCCACATGTCGGTATCTCCATTAACCCATATACATCAATATATCATATCCCTAGGTACATAGCATTCCTTCCCTCCTTGACATGTTTCATCCCTGAAACATAGGAAGAAACCAAATAATGAGTGTGCTTCAAATCATTGCACACTTATCTCCAATCTCGATCATCTAGCCATCCATATGTGATCTTGGTAGGTGATAGCTCTCCAAACTTGTTTCCAAATTTTATTGTGCTCCTCTGATTTCGTACATGATCATAATTATACTGCTTTGGTGTCCAAGCATAATTATTCCTCATTTTATTCTATGTACCATATTTCGTTGCGCTACTCTGATTCCAACCATGACCATAGTAGGTATTCTTCCATGCATAGTCATAGTGTTTTCCCCATTCATTCCATGTGCCATAGTATTTTTTGTTTGGATTCCATGCATATCCATAATGATTGGAAATTTTATTTCTTGTATAGACAAAATGATTGTTGTTATGACACTTCCTCACCTGGTTCCATGATTGTTTCCTCTCATGATGATGTGGGTGTCTATATACCTCAACCTTTTACAATACTTTGACCTTATCCACCTTTGCTTCTACCTCTTCCACCTTTTCCTTCTTTGTCTCTTGAGTAGATGAATTGTTCATTTTTAGTGTGTCTTTATCTATATCATCTGAATCTTCATCATGATCTTCATCACCTGTTTCAATCTCATCCTTATGATCTACCTAGATTGTTATTGGTGCCTTTTTCACTATGATATCTTGTAAAGTGATCTTCTTTTTCTTATACCAAAACTTCATGAAATTTTTTTGAACATTGATATTCATTGTTCCCAAAGTCTCTAACCATGGATATCTAAGAACTATATCCATATCATCCATATCCAAAGCATAAAAATATGAATGCAAAACATAGTTTTCCATAATGAGCTTCAGATCTTCAAACATTGAAATATTATTACCATCTACTTGAACCTCTTTGATATTCTTTGTTTGAACATGTAGATGCTTGGCCACATTCATGTTAATGAAGTTATACTTGCTGGTAGGGTTTATGGACACAACTACCTTCTTCTTTTGAATGCATCCATGAAATTGAAAAATTGACTTAGATTTCTTTGGAGCTAAATTATTTGAACCTTTATCATCTAATTATTCTTCTTCTTCATCTGCTTCTTCTTCTTCTTCTTCTTCTTCTTCTTTTTCTTCTTCTTCTTCTTCTTCATTTGATTCTTCGTTTACTTCTTCTTCTTGTTCTTCTGATGATTCTTCTATTTCTTCTTCTTATTTTTTTTCTTCTTCTTCTTCTTCTACTGATTCTTCTTTTTCTACTTCTTGTATTATATCCCATCAATCTAAAAAAATATGTTCCATTTCTTTCCATGAAGAAAACTTTTCTGTACAGCTCAACTGATCAAACCAATCTAGTGCAGGCCCAGACAATAAAGGAGTTAATCATCTTTTCCCAAAAGTTTTTCTAAAATTATTCTCCAAAAATATCCACCATTCTTTAGCATCAATATCATCTTCCCCTGAAAATTTTTTCAACTCCATGATCCACAAATAAATTAGGGTTCATGAAACCCTAAAATGTCAAAATTGATCCATAAAATCGCAATAAATCACTCCAAACAACTCAAAAAATTCTAAAAATTTTAATATACTTCTCTTAAATCGGCTTACATCTCCAGTAAAAATTTCGAATAAAAATTCCCTATATTTTGGAAGATATAGTGAAATTATTATAAACCCTAAAATATCAATAACTCCCTCAAAACGAATCCAAAAATTCTGAAATTTTTACTATGCTTCTATTATATTTTCTTACATCTTCAGTAAAAATTTCAAATAAAAATTCCTTATATTTCAAAAGATATAGTGAAATTAGTGTTTTGCTCCACACAAATTGCCCAAATCGAAGCTCTGATACCACTTGATAAGATCTTGATATACAATATATGAAGAAATACCCTTAAGGTAGGGAAACACCATATAATACTCCTTTAGGAAGGAATAACTCCATAACGTCTCTTCAAGGGGACAACCTCCAATATCCTCTTACAATAGAAGACTCAATGCTTACTTGATATCCTTACCATGATAATCATCTCCTATATATACATCTATCTAACCCATGGATGGGTAACCTCCTAATCTAATGTAGGCCAACCATTACCCAATGTATTACTTCCACAAGTTACTCTATTATCCTAATATATTGTACCCATATAACTAAGGGGATGTGTGCCACATGTCGGCATCTCCATTAACCCATATACATCAATATATCATATCCTTAGGTACATAGCATCCTTTGTGATCATTGTATATAAATTTGCACACTCTTCTAGTCGGTGGTCCTTTTTGTAGTAAGCATAGGTTGAGTATTTTGGGCAATCCCTCTGATTGTGGTCTAGATAACCACACTTGTAGCAGGTCCTTGGTGAAAATTAACCACTACCTCATCCTCATCCTCTTCTATGCCCATGATAGCCACCATTGTCTTGGGAATTGGTGACTGGGATTGGTGCATGCCACGTGCTCGAGTTTCATGAATATCACTAATCAAATGGTAATGATTTGTGTTGTGGGTATAGGCATCATAAATTTATAATACGTAGATACTTTAGTGTTTGTGTCCCATTACAAAAGTGGATATTAATGGACATCATGTTCATCATGATAAATTTTACAAGTTTTTTTAGGACTATGTGGATCTTCTTGCATGAGTAGTTATTCCTTGTGTGTCCTTCATTTCACAATCAATACACCAAACACCACTCTGGGACTCATGTGCATTATTTACCTTTAGTTTTTTAAGTTAAGATGCCATGGACACTATATGTGCCTCCATAAAAATACTAATCCTAGTATCCATACTTCCAATAGCCTCAACACGGAGGACAGCGTCTAGAGCCTCATGCGCATTTGTGAAAGTTCTTTATGACAAGGTCCATTAAAAAGGTAATAATAATCCTTGTATGAACCATTGTGCATGTTGAGCAGGATTGATTTCAAAGGAAAACTTAGAAAGCAAGCTCTTGAACCATGCATCATATTATTTTACACTCTCTGTAAGTCCCTATTTTATGTCTTTCAGCGTCACTATACTCTACTACTTAAACTCAAGAATATCAAATTCTTGTAAAAACACTACTTTGAGTTGGTCATAGTTGACCAATACTTGATTAGGGTTGAATTTATAATACCATTTGTGTGTGCACTCTAAAAGGGTGGTTGTAAACTATGTTGCCTTTTTCTCAGAGGACATGATGCCACGTACCCTCCAAATCAGTTCACACTTATGAACATGTTCGATTGTATTTTCTACCCCTTGGTAATCAGGTAGGTGCAATGTCATTTTATAATAAACCATAGGTGGTTGAACAAATGATTGTTGAAAATATCCAAATCCTATTCCTGGAGGGGGGTCACTTCTTCCAATGCCTCCTCCTAATCCTCCTCTAGTGCCTCCAGTAGTAGTGCCCATGGGAAGAGGCATGGTGGAGAGTTGAATTCCTAGGTTTGGATCTATACTCTGGCCTTGAGGGATGGATCCTCTATGCATTCCAAGCTATGTGATAAACTTCTCTTGAAAAGAGAAGGATGTAGAATCTAAATCATTGCCTAACGGCTTGGTCTTAGTTTCCCTTATACATTTAATTTCTAAATATGTATTGTTTGTATCCCAATTATTTATATGTACTCTATCCAACTTGAAGGCATGAGCACACACTATGGTGGAGGATCTTGGTTGACTCATACTTGGTTCATCTCTAGTATTCCATCTCATTTCTCCTTTATCCTCTAAAAGTGATGGATTCCTCACACACGTCCAGCTCCCTATGGCTCTTCACAATGTTCCTCGATTTTTCCCAATCCTTTCCCATGCCACTAACTCCCATCATCCTCTACCAAGATTTATCATACTTATGTTTTCATAGTGCTCACTATCTTGCTACCATGTTGAACCCACAATCTTAAACCAACCAGTAATCTCCCCTCTAAATGTGTGGCTCATGCACAGGAGATTTTAGCCTTCCATGGGTAGTATTTCTAACCCAAGATCAATAATTAGATTTTTAATCTCGAAGGGACAAAATGAAAGATAATGTCCCCTTGGTTCTCATAGAAAATGGAAATTTGCTTCTTCAGGGCATGAATATGTAGTCATGACGTATTCCAGAATGTAACTATTATGAATGCCTTTCCACCAGTAGTCAACCACTCACATCCAAGAAAATTTCAATCATGTTAAACTCCTCTATCATTCTAGTGTCCAAGATTGACTTCTTTTGATATTTTTGTAACATCTTTGAGCGAATGCTAGGATCCAAGAATGCAAGAGAACTGGGACCTTAGAAAAGAAAGTCTCATATAATGAGTTGTAGAGATTCTAATCTACCCACTATCATGAAAAAATTCCTAGTTCAAGATATGGAACCACAAAGTTATCTTCGACACTGGTAACCCATTCTTCAATATTTTCTAGCGTAAGGTGCCCAAACATTTTCCATAATTATGCTCCAATTGCTTCAGGTCCTAACAACAGAACCAAAATGTTGGGTTTTTTTAATCTTTATGTCAGTGTTAAATCCTCTTCCCAACAAGCTAGTGTGTTGTCCCTATCATGTGAGGGTTGAGTCTCACACGCTCACCTAAAGCACAAAGAAAAAAACCAATTCTTGAAGGCTTTGAATCACATTGTGTGTTTGCTCATTTCTTGTGTTAACTCAAATATATTGTTATTGTTCCTTAACATTCTAGATTATATTACCATTACTAGCTAGTTATAAAAGAAGGAAACTCATCACTTTATCATGAAACACATTTCAATATTCAACACTTATAACAGTTCATTATTCGAATTAAAATATGAAAAACATTGAATTCTCATTAGAGTGCTTACTGATTACAAGACAAAATGCTCTATATTTCTCTCAAAGGTTCACCCATGTAAATCCCCCATGAATGATTACAACAAGGGTTTTTATACTTATTTTTCCCTATCCAAATGTCAAGTTCCTAAATTAATATGGACAAATGCCACATGGACTCCCAATAGGTTGAGACTCATAGCTCTTACAATTGATTGTTCTTATAGAATTAGGCCTCTGTGCCCCTAAATGTTTTCTCTATGTTATATATTCATATCCAAGTGTTTCATTCCTCGCGAGCTAGTACAAGGCCTCTGATTAGTGGGATTCATGTGTCCTATTTGATTTATTCTTCTAACTACTCCTATATTCCTCGTGCTCCACTTCCCTCATGTTCCCCTAGTCTTTCACTTCTTGTTCTGAGTCTTCTATTCTTGAGTTCCTCGTGCCACATTTTCTCTTGATTGGGTCCTCCCATGTTGGGTCTTCTATGCCATTGTCCTTTTGTGCCCTTCAACTCTCATGTTTCTAGTCTAGCACCATGATCCTCCTGTGTTATGGTTCTCTTTCACTGTGTTGGTACTTTCATAAAAATGGACAATGGTCCCTCTGTGCTACATGCCAAAATTGAAATAAATACTTGGTCGAAATTGAGGGGCCAACAATCTTGTATATCCTTGCCTCATCATTCTATAATTTTGTACATACTTATCCCATCATCCTTTATACATACCATCTTATATATCCTTGCATCTTATTCATCCTTTTCATCATCCCATTGTACATATTATCCTTTTGTACATCCTTTTATCTCCCATCACCATCTTATCTTAATTTTTGCCTATTCTCACTACATCCACCTATCATTAGTCATATCCCACTTATCACATATTCTAATCACACCTTGTCATCCACGTGTTAACCTACATAATCCTAATCATTCCCATAACATCTTGTCTCAATCCTTTCATCCCCTTGTATATACTTGTATTAAGTTCTTTTACATACCTTTATTCTCTTGTACATCCTTCTAGTCTCATCATATCACTAGATCCACCCATCATTAGTTCATCCCCCTATCACTTACATATCCTAATTATATATCATCATCCACATCTTGTCTTAAGTCCATACCAATCACTTTTCTTGACCTTACCTTCATCACCCATCTAGTATGACCTCATCCTATCGTATCCTAGTTGGCTCCTTAGGTCATGTACAGGTCCACACCATCCCCATCTCATCTTACCCCCTTCATCACTTCATCATCACCTATCACCATACTTATCCTTGTCTTATCATCCAATAACCTTCATCATATCATCTTATCCCATCCTATCTTGATCAAATTGGTCTAAGTCTCTTGAGCTAGTCCTATCATCCATGTTATCATATCATGCTATCACTTATCATCTGATCAAATATCATACCTAGTCCATATCATGTTAGCATCTTATCACTCTATCAGTTTCAATCTATTAAACCCATCATTAATCTAATCATCTCTAGTCCAATCATCTTGCCTATTCATAGCTAACACCTATCATCTTGTCATCTTACTAGTTTTGAATCTAGGCATCCATCAAATCCCAATCCCTTTTTCTAGCTTGATAACTAGGGATTGTTGATAGGTCATTAGCACCTATTATGTTATTGGTTCTATTGGGGTTCTAGATTTTACCCTAGATGACGAGGGGATTATTCAAATCTTCTTACTCAAATCTAGTCCAACATGGGACTGATCCTAGGCTATGGGTATCCTAAAAGTGGATTAGACCTTTGAAGAAGGCTGACTTCCTTATGGATATATCACCCACACTAAACCTAAACTAGCACCTACTTGGAAAAGGGAGAGAGAATTGATAAAACTTATAAAAGCATGTAAAAAAGTGGTGATGCACCAATGATTCTATCACTCCAACTTATACAATACACACTATGAGAACTTTTCAAACCAAAGAACATCAATTTCACATAAATATTTTAGAACAAGGCATTAATTAGTTACAATATTAGTGAGAGAGGTCAAATATTCACTTTCAAATTAGACTATAAACTGTAGATTGTGCTTATAATGACATTTGAAACTATTAAGCAATTCTTGAAGGTTATAAAAACTCAGACATAAGCAAGGAACATACATTCACTTAACAATAGTGCATGAACTCATAGAACACAATTCAATTTGGCTTAGAAAAGGATGAAATTTAGTCTTTATTGCATCAAAAAGTGTTATAGTACAAATTTTCATAGAGTTTGATCATACCAAAAAGATGGATAGAGGGATTAATATCAAGGATTAGAAGCCTATATTTATATAAAAGAGAAAGAGAGAGAGTTGTGCATTAGAAAAGGCCCAACTGCTTTTGATGGATTAGCACTCTCAAGGATGTTGACTCAAATCTTATCAATAAAGAACCAACTCTATAAAATAATTAAATGTCTATTTCCCTTATCCAACTACCAGATCTTTTTCTTGGAATCATGTCATTATTTACTTGATCTATTGATAAGGATCATGTCTTATAAGTAGCTAAAAAGTGCCACATCTGTATTAGGTGACCATTTGAACCTAAAAATGTGAACCATGATGAGGCAAGACACAGGGCCACTATATGTGAAAACCAATCTTAGACCATTGGTTTTCACATAGTCACTGGTCTATCTTTGACTTCTATATTAGACTCAAAGGATATATTTCACCTATATGGAGCTTTGTTGATGATGCTTGGTTTTTGAACTATGGCCCTAGTTTAACTCTAGTTCAATTCTGAGTTTGGCTCTTTAAAATTTGATCTACTTAGGTCCATTTAAACTTCTTCAACTTTCATTGAAAATGTCTCAAGATCACTCTCACTTATTAGATATCAATTACTAACTCAGACTGTCTACATTGTGCTCAACTATCTTTATGCTCATTAGTTCCATAGATACGCTGACTTATTAACTCTGCCTTGCGCCATTAGATCTAGATATATGAATATACATGAGTCTTTGATCTTCTACCAATCAAATACACTTGTGCCACTTATCCTTGACTCATTATCTATTTGGATTTGTTGACCCCTTTGACTCATGTGCACTATTTGATCAAGATGTATGAGTTCACGTGCACCATAGATCTCCCTAGTCCCACTTTTTATTAGTTCTTTTACTCCATCAAATCAATGATACGATTGAGTGTGATCCCTTAATTTTCTTAGGACCCATCCTTTTGTCAATGATTTCACTCTATTGGATCTTGGCTTGATTATTTCACACTGCTAGATTATGTCCAACTTGTAGATCTTTAAAAGCTTTAACCTAGGGAACTTTTGACTTGTTGACTTAGCGTGGATGGTTAGATCTTATGTTTTAGTATGAAGATTCTCTTGGATCATTAGATTTTGACCAACTTCAAACCTTTTAAAGACCTTTTAAAACCCAAATGGTTACTTCTCTTGATCAAAATTGACTTTCGTACAAACATCATTCATTATTTGATCAAGTTTAACAATTTATATCTTGAAGCGCAGGAATCATGGAGGGACAAAATTTTCAAGAGATGTTCTTGAGACTGAAATGGATGAACCCATTTGATCTACTAGCCTCAAGAGCCTTCTGAGTGAAGATATAAAATGCTAAAGTTGACTGGTCCATATTTGGTTCATATGACATCTTGACGACATTCTAGCTTATTTGGCTAAGTATGGAAAACTTAGCAAAATCTGACTAAGAAGCCAACTTTGAACATGAACAACTTCTACCATGCTTTGACAGATGATATAAAACTTATCACATAGCAAATAGGGACCAATCTAGACAAACCCATGTGATCATTTTTTCTTGAGGCTACCACATGTGCAAGATATGGCCTTGGAAAAATGTGTACTTGAACTATCTATCATTAGACTCAAATGTCAAGATGAAACTCAATGAAGAACTAGATGAATTCCATGCATTCCATATCTATTCCAATCACTTTTGACACTTCACAGAGCTCTACAACTTTTGGACCTACTCCTTGTGACATTGGGTCACTCTCCAATTAGGATCCTACTCTTTCCACTAAATTCTTAGACTAGGCACATTTTGGTATGTAGACCAAATTGGTCAACATCTTTAACAACTTAGCTCAGAAGCATGCCTGCTATGCTTGAGAACTCATACCATATACATAAATTTTGGATTATCATAGATAATATATGGACCATTACATGACTTTAAGACAACCTCTTGACTTGCAAAGACAAAAAAATCCCAACAACAGGGAAAGAAAATAAACTAAAAGGGAAACTAACCTAAAAAACAAAGGCAACTAAACTACTAAATAATTGTGCAAGAAATAAGCACTTATTTAGAAAAACAAGAGAAAGGAAACTAACTAATGTGTTGGAAAACACTTGGATAAAAACTAGAAAAAACTATGTACAAGGGACTTAGCTTTCCTTAATAGCAGTGTTTGAGATGTATCCCATTGACTGGGATAGGAAGTTCTTCACCATTCATCCTTGTGAGCTGGAAAGCATTGTGGGATTTACAATTGAAACTAGAGAGAATCAAATTTTGTGTGTTTTCTTATCTTGGCTCTATCCTCATCCCACTTAAGGACCAAATCTCCTTCTTGGAAACTTCTTGAAGAAGTTCCTTTGTCAAAATATCTCTTTGTCATTGCTTGATATGCCTCCATAGCCAATATGGCCTGATGCTTTATCTCCTCTAGCTCCATGAGCTCAACATATATTATTTCCATTGGCTCAGTCTCCAAAATCTAAATTTGATGTATTAATTCCAAAGTAGGGAACTCAAGAGAAATAGGCATTCTTGCTTCCTTACCATATACTAGTTTGTATGGAGAATTGATAATTAATCTTTTATAGGTGATCCTATTAGCCCACAGAGATGACTTCAATTTGAGATGCCATGATCTCTAATTATCTTCTACCATCCTCCTAATGATCTTCAACAAATTCTTGTTGGTAGACTCAACAAGGTCATTGCCTTGTGGATAATATTTTGATGAGGTACTAAGAAAAATACTATGTTGAATTGCCCACTAGTTGATCTTAGATCCCAAAAAAGCCATAACATTATCAAAAATTATAGTTGAAGGGAACCAAAATATGGTAATTAAACCTTCATATAATTCAAACACTAGTTTCATTACCTTTTTTTAATGCTACTGCCTCTGTCCATCTGGTAAAATAATCTATGGTAGTAAAGATCCACTTATGTCTCAAGCTTGATGAGGGGTTGATAATACCAATAAAGTCTACTCCCCATTGGATAAAGGGTTGATTAACTAAAATTGGTTGGAGAGTTAAGGTCACAAGTCTTATTTTTACAATAAACATGGCACATTGTCTACATTTCTTGATCCATGCATGGTAATCACCAAATAAACTTATCCAGTAATACCCACCTTGCATGATCTTGTGAGCTATAATCCTAGCTGTGTAATGTCCTCCACCATGTCCATCATATAATTTCTCAAGTAACTTTTATGTTTGACCTGGTTCTATGAATCTTAGTAGTATACCATTTATATCCTTTTTAAATAATACATTATCAACAAGGAGAAAAGGAATTGACTGTAATTTGAAATATCTCCTCTTTGAAGAAGTGAGATGAGAAGGATAAATACCATCTTATAGATATCTTACCATATCTTGGAACCAACTGGAAGTTGAGGCCTGATTACTTGAAAGATCTTGATCATTTGATACCATAACATGTTCATTAGACTCCTGCAAGTCTTAGGCTAGATGTTCATAGAGTCCTTTGCCTCTAACCAACTTTGTGACTTTGATCTCAATGTCATATTCCATGACCTTGGTTATCCAACTAGCTCTTTTATCATTTATATCTTTGTTCAGAAGAAAGTCTTTGACAATTGGATGTGCAACCATCAAATGTATCTTATTATTGTAGAACAAGTGCCTAAACATTTTTAGAGACTTTATAACTAAAAGAATGTGCTTCTCAATAAAAGAATAGCTTGTTTCATATTCTTTTAAGCCTTGACTGAAAAAGGTTATTGGATGCTCTAAAGTCTCTTTAATTTTATTGCATGAGAATACTTGATATTATGTCAAGGTTAACATAGCTATGTAAGAATAACTCTTTTGTCAAATTAGGATTCAGGAGTGTAGGAGCACTGGCTATAGCTTTCTCGATTTCTTCAAAACTTTTCACTCCTTATTTAGACCAACTAAAACTCTAACCTTTCTTTAACATGAATGTAAGTGGCCTAGCTAAAGTAACAAAATTTAAAATGTATCTCCTTATGAATTTAATCTTACCTAAAAGGCTTTGCAAGGATTTCTTATGCTTAGACAATGATAGTGCAAGAATTTATTCTATCCTATCAGGGTTTATGCTTGTACCTTTCTTTGAAATGACATGTCCAAGAAACCTATCTTCAAGAATAGATAAAATACACTTTTTTGGGTTCAAAGACACTCCAAATTCTATGCACCTTTCAAACACCTATCTGAGATGAATGATATGATCATTTGTGCTATTAGAGAATATTGTTATGTCATATAGATAAACAAGAATAAAATTGTTGAGGAGACCCTGAAATGCCATCTCTATAGCCTTTTAAAAAGTGGCACCAGCATTAGATAAACCAAAAGGCATCTTTTTGCATGCAAATGTCCCCCACTTTGTGGTGAAGGCTATTTTATATTGGTCTTCTTCTTTGACAAAAATTTGGTTATATCCACTATAACCATCCAATAAAGAGAACTTTTTCTGAACCTACAACTAGCTATAAAATATGTTCTATTGATGGCAATAGATAGTGAGCTTTGAGAGAGGCCTTGTTTAAGTCATGAAAGTGGACACATAGCCTTACTTCACCATTCTTTTTCTATACTAGAATAAGGTTTGTTATCCAAGTTGAGTGCTTAATTTGAAATATTATCGTTGATTCAATGAGATTATGCAATTTAGCTCTCATTATAGATTAAAGCTTTAGATTGATTGGTTTTTTCCTTTATTTGACTGGCCTAGTCTCATCTTCTAACTCGATGTTATGTTGAACTAAACCCAGATCAAAACCTTTAAGGTCACTGTGCTTCCATGAAAAGACATCTACAAAATTTGAACATAACTTAATAAAAGCTTCTTTCTCTGAAGATGTGCAAACTTTATCTAGCTTTAAATTTTTGTCAGTTGTAATCTCTACATTTGTATAATGTTATTCATTGTTTGATAAAGCAAAATTTTCTATTCTTAATTCATCATCTCTACTAAATATATTTTCTAGGGTGACCAGTCCTTTAGGTAACTTGTTTGTCTTTAATTGCACGATCTGATCATCATACTACTGTAAACACTTATATTGGTTCTTTGAGGAGAATTCAATTTCCTCTTGTAAGAATCTAAAAATATGGTTGTCATCTTCAAATACTTGCCAATTATCATGATTTTCTATGATAGAAGGTCTCACAACTACCTTGATGTGTGATTAGACTTTGTCCCTTTTTATATTATCTGGAATACTGAATTGTGACCCAATAGCAACTAGCACGTTTATATGTTTGTTTTGATTTATTGATATGGCTTGAATATTGAAGGCTTGAAAGTATTCAACTAGGTCCCATACTCTATGCTTATAATACCTAAGTAGTGGGTTCTTGAAAATATTAAGTCCCCTTGCTGAACTACTAGTTCACTATCTCCAAAGACTTGTAAGGAATTAACCTTCATCTTTCTTGCCCATTGCAAAACATGCACTAATGCTTCATATTCAGTGACATTATTGGAAAAACCAAACTAAACTTGAGAGAAGATAAATACCTTTGATTAGTTAGAGAAATTAACATCATTCTAGCTCCAGTGCCATGTTTTTTCTTGGATCCAACAAAATATAGTTGCCACAGTCCATCACTAGGTTGCTCATCTTTCATCAATATTGGAATTGGTGCATCATTTTCATGAAGACAATAGACACCAAATCCTTTTTCTTCAATTAAATTTTATGGATCATGATCATGTAAATCAGAGGCCCATTCATCAAGGAAGAGATTTGGGACTCCATCTAGAGGTGATTTAGATTCAACCTCATTGTTTTCGAACACCTTGTTTGAGATAACACAAATAGTGTTCACCATGCTTGGCATATATGGCTCCAAATGAAATATTGAAATAGTTTCAAAATGTAATGTCACCTTATTTCCATACCTAATTTTGAATATTAGATAGGTCCAATCAACTGACAAATATCCTCTAATTTTTAAAGTAAAATTTCTTGACAGACACATGGTAAAATAGGGAGGTAGGTCTACTACAACTACATCTTGTTGAATAATAACACTGGGAAAAGTATGTAATGTGAGTTTTAGGTATTTTATCATGCCTATTATTTTAATTATTGAGATAGCTAATTAAAATACTCCTTTTTTATTTGGCTCATAGACAAGACCAAGCTTGTCTGCAATTTGTTTAGGCATGACAGTGTTACTAGCTCCACTATCTACCATACAATTATGGACTAAATAGTTACCTACTATTAAAGAGAGAAAAAATGGAGGGGTATTGCTTAACTTAACATTGGCTTTATCCACATTTTTCATTTTATGTATCTGCTAATTAGGTTGCTTGACTTTTTGGTCTAACTTGGCCAAGATAACTTCTTGTTTCTTACCTGGTTCTTTATATACATTGAGATCTGAAAGATATTGAATCAACATGTCCTTTTTCCATGGGATGGTAAGGGAATCCCACATGATAATTCTAACATTTTATTTCTTCATTTGATCAATAATTTTAAAATATGTTCCACTAACCTTTGGCTACAACTTCTTAGCCATTGGTTGTTCTCTAGTTAGGGGCATTTGGGGAACTTTCACCGTCTATATGTTCTACATTTTATATGATATAGGAACAATAACTTGATCTATAACATTATTTGACATAAAATTAGGAACACTAGAAGTATTTCTCACATCTTGAGCTTCTTTAACTGCTCTTCTTTAAGTTCTAGTTAGAGCTGTCACTTGACCATTTATGTTACTAGTTTCACCAACTTGGTTGAAAGCAATGTGATCATCCAAATGCCAATTAACATTGATAGAATTAGGTTTCCCTAAAACTTGTTGAGCTTCTCCTTGGATTGCCATATTCATGTCTTGATATTGACCACCTAAAAGAGGGAACTCTTCTTGTGTCATCAGTGGCATGGTAATCTCTTGTGATACTAAAGCTCGATTTTGAATGTCATTTGGATTGGAAGGCTACCAACCTAGATCTTTCATTAAATTATTTTGGGGAATAATAGCTTATGAGTTGGAAGGCACATTGGGATCAAGGGTTGTATATGGCTTAGTTTGGGTTATATCTCCTTGATTTTGATAAGGTCGCCTATTGTCCTTGAAACCTTGATAAGGTGGTCTTTGGTTATTCAAAGACTGATAGGTACTCTGGTTTTGTTACTGATAAGGTCTACCTTGATACTATTGTCTCTTGAGTGAAACAATTTCATTTCTGAAAGCTTGTAACATGCTTTTCAAATCACCAATCTCACTATATTGATTAGGAGGGGCTACAACTTGGACTTTTGGAGATGGAATAGGGGCTATAGATGGAATTTGGGGAACTTTAGGGGGAGGAACATGTTGTAATTCTAGAAAAAATGGTATTAGAGGCCTTGGAGTAAGTTTACCAGCTTGAATCAAGTTGTTCTCTACTCTGATAGCAATATCATAGGCATTTAGCAAGATATTGGACTGTATCATGACACTTATATCAAAATTAAGGGCCTTAAAAAAGTTCAAAAATGCATACTTTGGGGGTGGTCTAACCAATGTAGGGATCCTAATCCATGTCTTTTATAAATTAAGTTTAAAGTCCAACATAAATTCATGGGGGTGTCTTTTAATGGTAGTTAATTGTTCAACCAAAGATAGATGATTAGACTTTTATTCAAATTGCTTAACTAAAGCTGCACCTAACTCATCCCAAGTAGAAATGGAGGTCAAAAGAGGATTCATATACCATTGCAATGCTTTTCCCTTGAAAGAGGTAGTGAGTAATCTGATAGCCACATTATCTTGAGTAACATTATGAATAGAACATAGATTAACAACATTTTGGATATGCTCAATAACATTAGTTTTATCCCATTCTCCAGAGAAGAAAGGGATACCTTTTAGAGAAGACACAGGAATGCCATCATACTAGGCCAAATTCAGGGGATTACCCCTATTAAATAAGATAAACACTTGATTCTTGATAACCATTTGGGAAAAAGGGATTTGGCTTATGGGGATAATAGATTGGACTAAAAAAAAAAGACTGACCAAAAGATAAATATTGCTTTGGAGGATAAGTCCTTATGCTATTAAATCTTGATCTTTTATAAGAAGTAGGAGTCAATTCAATATGTTCAAAATAAGTACCTTTACTTGATGCTCTTATTGTAATCTTTGGCATGAAATCTTTGTCTAAAAGATGTTATGAGCTCTACAACCTGAAGGATATTTAGATTTTGATGATGGTAAATCTCTCTTACTACTATAAATCTTTCTTCTCAATCTCCAAACTTCAATTATACTAAAGAAACTCGATGTCCCACTGGGAGTGCTAAAACTGTTGGGGTTATAGATTGCACCCTAGCTGAGGAGGGGATTATTTAGATCTTCCTACTCAAATCTAGTCCAACATGGGACTGATCCTAGGCTATGGGTATCCTAAAAGTGGATCAGACCTCTGAAGAATATCGGCTTCCTTATGGATCTATTACCTATACTAAACCTAAACTAGCACCTACTTGGAAAAGGGAGAGAGAATTGATAAAACTTATAAAAGCATGTAAAAAAGTGGTGATGCACCAATGATTTGATCACTCCAACTCATAAAACACACACTATGAGACACTTTTCAGACAAAATAACATCAATCTCATATAAATATTTCAAAACAAGGCATTAATCAATTACCAGATTAGCAAGAGAGGGTAAATATCCACTTTCAAACTACACAATAAATTGTAGATTTCACTCATAATGACATGTGAGACTATTAAGCACTCCTTGAAGGTAATAAAAAATTAGACATAAGCAAGGAACATACATTCACTTAACAAGTCCATGAATTCATAAAACACACTTCAATCTAGCTTAGAAAAGGATGGAATTCAGTCTTTATCGCATCAAAAGGTGTTATAGTACAAATTTTGGTAGATTCTGGTCATACAAAAAAGAGGGATAGAGGGATTAATATCAAAGCTTAGAAGCCTATATTTATAGAAAAGAGAAATAGAGAGAGAGAGAGAGAGAGAGTCATGCATTAGAAAAGGCCCAACCGCTTTTGATGGATTAGTACTCTCGAGGATGTTGACTCAGATCTTATCAACAAAGAACCAATTCTATAAAAGAATTAAATGTCCATTTCCCTTATCCAATTACCATATCTTTTCTTTAAATCATGTCATTATTTAATTAATTTTTTGATGAGGATCATGTCTTGGAACTGGTTGAAAAGTGCCACATCTGCATTAGGTGGCCATCTAAACCTAAAAATGTGAACCATGATGAGGTAAGACATAGGTCCACTATATGTGAAAACCAATCTTAGACCATTGTTTTTCACATAGTAATTGATCTATCTTTGAATTTTGTATCAGATTCAAAGGATCTATTTCACATATATGGAGCTTTGTTGATGATGTTTGGTTTTTGAACTATGGCCCTAGTTCAACTCTAGTTTAATTTAAAGTTTGACTCTTTGACATTTGCTCTGCTTAGGTCCATTTAAACTTCTTCAACTTTCATTAAAAATTTCTCAAGATCACTCTCACTTATTGGCTATCAATTTCCAACTAGGACTATCTACACCATGCTCAACTATCTTTATGTTCTTTGGCTCCACATATACACTGACTTATTGACTCTACCTCATATCATTAGATCTAGATGTATGAATACATGTGAGTCTTTGATCTTCTACCAATCGAATGCATTTATGCCACTTGTCCTTGACTCATTAGCTCTTTAGATTCATTGACCCCTTTGATTTATGTGCACCATTTGATCAAGATGTATGAGTTCATGTGCACCATAGATTTCCTTGGTCCTAATTTCTTGTTAATTCTTTCACTTTGTTAGATCATTGGTATAATTGAGTATTATCTCTGAATTTTCCTGGGACCTATCCTTTTTTTAGTGATTTTGATCTGTTGGATCTTGGCTTTATTACTTATCACCATTGGATTATG
Organism: Torreya grandis; assembly: GCA_037957365.1. Classification (NCBI taxonomy): domain Eukaryota; kingdom Viridiplantae; phylum Streptophyta; class Pinopsida; order Cupressales; family Taxaceae; genus Torreya; species Torreya grandis. The sequence continues at coordinate 998,395 of JARHVA010002012.1, read as the reverse complement.
TCCAACTTGTATATCTTTAAAGGCTTTAACCTGGGGACCTTTTGACTTGGTTGACTCAACACAAATCGTTAAATCGTATGTGTCAGTATGAGGATTATTATGGACTATTAGATCTCAACCAACTTTAAACCTTTTAAGGACCTTTTAAAACCCAAATGGTTGCTTGCCTTGATCAAAATTGGCATATGTGTGAATGTCATTCATTATTTGATCAACTTTGATAATTTATATCTTAAAGCACAGGAATCATGGAGGGACTAAATTTTCAAGAGATGTTTTTGAGACTGAAAGGATGAACCCATTTGATTTGCTAACCTGGGAGCCTTCTGAGTGAAGATATAAAATGCTCAAGTTGACTAGTTCATATCTAGTTCGCATGACGTCATGGCAATGTTCTAGCTTATTTGGATAAGTATGGAAAATTTAGAAAAATATTATTGAGAATCCAACTTTAAACTTGCAAAAATTATACCATGCTTCAATGGATGATCTAAAACTTAGCACATATAAATTAGGGACCAAGCTGGATAAACCCATGTGATCACTTTTTTTTGAGACTATCACACGTGTGAGATGTGGCCTTGATAAAATGTCTACTTAAACTATCTTCCATTGGACTCAAATTTCAAGATAAAACTCAATGAAGAACCAGATGAAATCCATGCACTTTCATATCTATTCCAAGCACTTTTGACACCTTATGGAGCTCTATAACTTTTGGACCTACTTTTTGTGACATTGGGTCACTCTTCAATCAAGATCCTGCTCTTACCACTAAATTTTTGGACTAGGCACATTTTGTTATGTAGACCAAATTGGCCAATAGGTTCAAAATATGATCCTCATCCTATATCATCTCTATCACTTTTCATCCACCTCATATTCATCATCACCTATCATACTAGCTCGGTCCTTTGAACCTACTTTGTTCAAGAAGCCATTTCTAATCCTTAATCTACCTCCACATTGAACCCCATTATCATCCATATTTTATCAATTATCCTCATGGATTTGGACTCGATTCATAGAGACCAATATATCTTGGCCAATAAGGATGATGTCCTTTTGTGAGATCTAGAAATGGGTGCTCACCTCCCTTTTAATCTTGGTCCCATTTGCCCCAAACCAACATCCCCCATCCTTCCTCATCTACAATCCCCTAGCCCATCAAAATCAATACCAACATTCCTTGATGTGGTCACCATAGTCAATCAATACAATGTAGAGAATAAAGATGAATTCCTTTTATGGCTATTAAAGATGGGTGCCCACCTTCCCAATGATAATGAGCCCAAAAGCCTAAGGACCTCTCCCAAGCAAGTTTCTACTCAATACTCATCCCCATCCCATTCCTTTCCACCATCTACTAGTCCTCATCCTAGCCATGGCCTCTCCACTTCACAAATTGCCTTGTTTTATAAATATCTTGATGAAAACCCTTGTAGCTCCTTGAGATGGGTGTCCAATTTCTCAAAAACCTTAACCCCATTTAATTCACCTTACCCTTCATCCAAACCCATCCATGTAAGTATCCTTCCAATTCCCCCATCTACTAATCATAGTTAGTCATCTACCCCTTCCCATACTAACAAAGGGAATCTTATCTTGGCCACCTTGCCTACTATCAGGCCACCTACCTAATTATGTTGACAACCATCCAATCATAAGTCCTGTGATTCCACATCTACATCACACAGTGAAGTGGGTCCTTATACTCCCCTTCTGATGTCATTGGAAGCCTTCTTCAACCAACTTATTTCCACTAACATGATGATCTATCCACCCATATGACATCTTGATCCCACTAAGCCTAAGCCTTCCTTCTATAAATCAAACCAATACTATCTATAACATCAAACTTGGGGACATTCCATTAAATGATGTCAACCTTTCTGAGACTATGTACAAGACCTCATCAACTATGGTGACATATTAATTGAGGATGAATCAGATTAGTTTATCTCCATGGGTGAACAAAAAGAGGAATGCCAAGATTCCATTCCCAACCATGATCAAGCCCTTGCCATTCCAATCCAAGGTCAAGACATCATGTCCCTCTTCCATGATCCCCCAATCATTGACCAATCCCCCATCAATCATAAGACCATTTCCCATATGCCTAGCCCTCTCTTTGCTCATCACATCATTCATAAATCATCTCCTACTCACCCATCATAATAAATACCCCATGTTAAGAGGTCAATCATGGACAATCACTCCCCTAATCGCAGCATAACATCATGCACACCAAAATTTGTATTAGAACCACTATAAGGATCATGTGCAGTACTAACATTTGCATCAGATTCCTCATCAAAAACATCATCCCTCATTGATATTATAGTAGATGATGATAATGTCTGCTCTTTTAAATATTTCCACAATCTAGATGATACATAATCACCAGGCATACATTTAGATCCCAATCAAGATGATGAAGTCATAATTGAATTTTTGAACGCTTTATCTGATTTTTAGAGTGGATCTGACCCTACCTCAGATGAGTGTCTTAGTGATCCTTTTGATATTTTTGAGGACACTTTCTTTAACATTAAGGCTAGGTATCTTAGTGACCTTTATGAGGACTATTACTCCCATTATCCCCTTAATCCATCATACAACATCAATCATCCACCTCGCCTTGACAATCCCCATCTCCCACTCCTTAAAGGGAATAAATAGGAACATGCATCATTGGATTCCCCCTATATTTAGCATTTTGTGCCATAAATACCAAGGTTCAAGACAATATGGATGATACACAATCACCAAGCATCATTGGATTCCCCCTATATTTAACATTGTGTGCCATAAATACCAAGGTTCAAGACAATCTAGATGATATTATAATAGATGATGATAATGTCTGCTCTTTTAAAGATTCCAACAATCTAGATGATACACAATCACCAGGCATACATTTAGATCCCAATCAAGATGATGAAGTCATAATTGAATTCTTGAATGCTTTATCTAATTTTCAAAGTGGATCTGACTTGACCTTGGATGAGTGTCTTAGTGATCCTTTTGAGATTCTTGAGGACACTTTATCTGACATTGAGGCTAGGTATCCTAATGACCTTTATGAGGACTATTATGCCCATTATCCCCTTAATCCATCATACAACATCAATCATCCACCTCACCTCGACAATCCCCATCTCCCACTCCTTGAAGGGAATAAACAAAAACATGCATCATTGGATTCCCCCTATATTTAACATTGTGTGTCATAAATACCAAGGTTCAAGACAATCATTCAAAATTAAATCAAGATCAAATCATCTTTGATCCTATCAATCAAAGTCAAACAAATTCAAACCATCAACCTAATCATAAAATATCTTCCCCTAGTGAAGCCCAATAACAAGCACTAGGGGACCACCAAAGTCAAAATATTCATTATATATCAAGTCAAAATTCAATTTCCTCTAGTCAAGCCCAAAATCTAGGACCAGGGAGTAGTCAATATCAAATCCAATCAGTAAATAAAACTAAAAGTAATAATCACATAGTCAACCATCCTCTTAATATTTGGATTAAAGAATCAGCAAATCAAAAGGTCTTGGATCCCTTGATCTCATGGCACCAAACTCAATAATCCCCTCAACCATACCCAACAGTGTATGCAACTATTGAACCCCATTTTTGCTCCCCATCTCATCATATCATCTGACATGATCATATGCCTTGTTCACATCCTATATCCCATCATCACATTTATGGCATAACCCTATCCCCATCATGCCTCAAATATTTGGGCAACATTGTCCCTCATAGGGGTTACAAAGACACCTGGTCAAAATGTTTGGAGGATGTTAAATCAAAAATGACCATCAAGACATGATCCTAACATCACATATCTCTAGAGAACAAGCATCTATTAAAGATCACAATAATGCTAACACATTGCATCTCATTCTTCTCCAATATATTGAGATGCTCAATAAAAAAATAAAAAAAGAAGTAAAAAGTGTAATAAAAATCATTCATTCAATGGTGAAAACTAGTCTTCTAACACCTTGGTCAAGTACCATGATGAAAACCATTTTCTGGTGTCATGGTAGAATAATTAATTATTTACAATCTACCTCAATACTTAAAGGCAAAATCCATCCATTTCATCCATCAAACCCATCCATGTCATCCTTTGATCCATTATCCTCATCCATCATCTCTCATCATATCATGCAAGTAAGTGGAAGGTGTCTTGATAAATGTTCTCAAATCATCTTGGCATATCCTCTAATGAACACTCTAGAAACTATAGAACATCTGGTTCCTTCATGATGTGGTCATTAGCAATCCCTAGTCCATTATTCCTTGGTTCCCATCCCCTCATCCTTTTGTCAACCTCATCCATCATTCCATTCATCATCATCCTTATCTTGGTTATTAGGATTTGTATTCCCTTTGCTAGTAACCCCATTTGTATAGTGTACATACATATCCCAAAAAGCACTAAAATTTAAAAAATGTTAAAAACCTAAAAAATCATAAAATTATTGAAATGTCAAAAATAATCCATGGTGTATTATCTTATGCCCAATCCCATAGTCACATCCATCTCTATCTATTTCATATCTTCCCATCTTTGGATACCATACTTAGTCTTGGAACCAAATTGGAGTGGTCACCCATCTCTCCATATCTTCAATCTCATCCTTGTCCTAGGTATTATTGGCACACATCACCTTGTCAAAGAATTTAATATGGCACCCATCACTTCTCTATCATTGCCTATTCACACCTAACACCCATCACATCATGTCTTTGCTAGTGTGGAAGGTACTTGATCCCATCATTGTCTTTATCATTGCCTCTTCGTATCTAGCACCCATTCAATCACTCTTTGATATTATAGAGGCTATTTGATCCCATCATCTCCTAGTCTCCTTGTTATATCAGACTCTTACAAGGCCTTATCTGTTGGTAATCCTTAGACATCAAGACCAAATTAGTATTCAAAGACCTTATCATGTCATCCATCCTTCTATCTTAAACTAGGGGCAACATCTAATCCATATCCTCATCCAAGTCTTTATTATCATCCTAACCCTAATCATGATCATCCTCTCCAAATCCAAATCTATCCTACATCATAACCATCAAAGTCTAGCCCATCACCCAATCACTCATCCCATCATTAGATAAGGCACTATAACACTGCATGTAGATACTTGTGTATGTCACTTGTTTGTTATGTTTGTCTTGTTTGCATGTCTTTTATCATGTATATATCTTGTTTGTATTATGTTTGTGTCATGTCCCTTTGTTTATTAGGCAATGAATGAGGATGCTATGAGGATACCAAAATTACCCTTGAGGATGCAAAGTTCACTATTTGCCCATGCACTTTATCACCATGTCCTCTTGGTCATGTCTATATTATGGGGCATGCTACCAAGTGTCATATCTTTTGGATTTCTTAGACTATGATGAGCCTTATAAAAATTATGATGGATTGATCATCTACACCCTTATCATTTATCTAATCATCTAATCATCCTTCTTCCCATCACTAAGCTTTTCCTCTTAGCTCATCTAACTAACATCCAAACTTTTATCCTCATCTCATCATCTAGTTTATCATCCTCTAATCACTAATCATCTTCATCGTCATCCTCTATCCTCTCATCAGAATTACATTAGACTGAGGTCTTTATAGACTATGTAGGCAACACTTGACCACTTTTCAATGCTCAAGGATAGCTCAACCACTATCTCCTCTTTTGCTCCCTTGCATGTGTATTTGTAAGGGGCATCATCGCTACTCATTGGTCATTTGATCATATCAATTATTCTCTATCATCATCTTCATCATATCATTCAACTTTAGCTTTGAGCTCCACCTATATTTATTAAATCATCATTTTATCCTAGCCTATATCTCTCCATTGCATGTGTCCTTGCTTGGGATACATTTAAATATTATGTACTTTTAATCCTATCATCATCATGTTAAGGCTAATTCCCCCTTGGAATGTGTTGACAACCATGACAAAATCATTTCCTCCCTATCCATGTGTCTTTGCCAGGGGCATCACTAATTTGTAGCTCATTACTCAAGTCAAATTCATCTTCGACCTCTTCTATCTCACATTTGGCATCCCATCCCCTCATCTATTCATCTCATCCCACTCCTCTCTTATTCTTTTGAGTGGCCATCCATCTCATTCTTCACCACATGTCCCTTTGAAGGGGCATCATATCCCCTAACATCATCTACTAACATTCATCTAAGACATGGTTTTTCTTTGAAATACCATTACTCCTTCCACTTTATTCCACTCATAATTCCATTTCAAAGAGGGGCAAACTATATGCACTTAAATTCACTCGCCTATATTATCATCACTAATAATACTATTAGTCGACACTAACACCACTCATCTCATTTTATTCTAATTTATCCCACTAATTTATCCCCTCCCTAGTCACTCATCTAATGTTCCCCTTTTATCATTCTTCATCTACTAACTTTATTCTATCCCACTTCATCATTAATTTATCCTAAATCCCCATTATCCTAATCTACTCTTATTTACCTATTATTTGAGAATTTTAAATTCCTAATGTCCCACCTACTAGCCTACTCCTAGGATCTCATACACCCCTAGTCCCTAATCACCTACCTAATCCCTATCAAATCCCCCATTGAATCATCATTAATACCTAAGAAGGATTCTAGAACCCTCCAAATCTAGAACCTTCTCTATTCTCACCCTCCTCTCTAGAAGCTCCAAATCTAGAGGCTTCTACGGAATTTTAAATTCTTTTTAATCTTCAACCTTTGATCTCCTTACCCCAACTTCAAATCTCCACCATATATATTTTCCTCCTCTTTATATTTAATCCACTCCTCTCCTCCATTGGAACCAACTTGAATTCTCATGCCATATCCATGTCTAATTAGAAATCTCTAAGCTTCATAACAAATCCATGTTAAAATAATCAACAATCTTAGGAGTTCATAATCAAGCATCCATCACCCTTGATCAAACATCCATGTCAAAAATTTGATTCAAGGTAATCCCAATCCTTTTTATCTTTTATCCCATTTAATCATGGTGTAGAGAATTTAGCTTTAGTATTTTATAATGTTGGTTTGAATGTTTATTGACCTATTGCATTGTGATTCTAATGACTCTATCACTTTAACTAGTAGTTTGATCTTTGGGTTTGAATTTACAGAGCTAAATCCATATTGTGCTCAAATTTCATCTACAACTACTTTGATCCCTGGAGTACTAAGCTTGGTCACCACAATCATGCAGATTATTGTCATTGTAGTTTAGAGTTGTTACTTTAAAAAAAAAGATTAGTTTATATTTCATACTAAGTTATAATCACCAAATGTTCAACCCAACCTATCATAGTTACATAACTTATCCATTCAACTGAACATGAATTCTAGAATGTTTTATAATATCCATAATTCATATATTAAGCATAAGCAAGTATCATTAAGTAAAATCCATCATCATAGTGCTTTATAATAGGTGTATTTATACTTGTTTATTTTTTACCAAGTATTTACATCATTAATGATAGGGGTATTTGAATAATGAACTCTCAATAAATTGAGAGTCATGGCACTCTATCAACTAACTTCTCCTAAGGACCTGGGCCTTTCCGCCCCCTATGTACTCGCTCTTTATTAGATCATTGCTGCCATGTGTTCATTTCCTTATGGGCCACTGTAAAACTTCTGATGGATAAGGTCTGAGTGACCCATATGAATTGCTCCTTAACCATTCCCACTTCTTATGCACTCCCTAAGTCTTTTGCTATTGTTTTGAGTCCTATACTCTTAGGTTCCTCGTGACTAATTCTCCTTTGACTGGGTCCTCTTAAACTAGTGCTTTTGTGCCTTAGTGCTTTCACACCCTACAAGTTCCACACCATGGTGTTTCAACACCATAGTCTTCCACTCAAGGTTCCTTTTATGTAGTGTCAGTTCTATGCCAAAATGTCAAAAAACTTGGCCAAAATTTGGGGGCCAACATCTTGTATCAAACAAAATAATGGTGACCTCTTGTAAACAAAAAAGTATCATGCCACTATGTAGGCTATGTATCATTTTCATATTCATATATATATATATATATATATATATATATATATATATATATATATATCATCAGGATTATACCAATGTATAGTATTAAAATTATCATCATCTCAAATTTGAAGTTGTAGAATGCCACTATTATCTTATTTTATATTTGGATATGTAAAATCAACTAATATGTATTGTGGTATTGACTTTTCTAATTTCTATTTTGTAATATGTACTGGCTCATTTTCCTGTACTGTTATTCCATGACTAGTGTTTTTTTGTATACTATTTGAAGATATGCTTTTCATTTGTTACTAAATTTAAATGCATTCTATCTTGTCTTGAAATTGTAATCATGGCACTTTCATGTTCAAATATGACATGGTTATAATCTTTACCCATTTTTCTCCCATTTATTTTATCCATGATCTTCTTAATTCAACAATATATTGGGCCAAACTCAGACATACATGAAATACCACTAAACATGTCTGTGGACCAATTGTGAAAGGTAGCTCAATGGATATGATAAATTATTTAGATACAATAATATTACTCAAGTGTTCCTTATCATATCCAAGAAATTGTAAGAGTGTCATGCTACAAACATTCATTTCAATAGTGTTATTAATCACAACATAGGTACCTTGCTTGCCATCAATGAGAGGGTTAAGAATCAAAGGCTCGATAAATGATGAACACTTATGAGTTGAGTCCTTTGAAATCACAATTTTAACTTTAGCTTTTGTAGGCATCTCTTTCTTTTGAACCTATTTTGTTAGAAACCCTTTCTTAAAGATAATTTTTTGCTTAGGTTGCACTTGTTTTTACAATTTATGTTCATATTCTATTTGTAACATTTCCTTTGGTAATTTTTTTTTGATTTTGTGCCTTTTATAATTTTATTTTTTCTATATTTTATTTCTTTGAATTGTCCTTTGATATCCATACTTATTGTCTTTTTTTTTGTATTAATTCTGATTTTTTCACTTGTTCTATTTGCACTTGTTCCATTGTGGTTTGTTTGATTGATGTATCTACTATAGAATCACCACTATCAATAATACTTTGTATTTTCTTCTTTAAATCTAAACAACTATCTATATGATGCCCATACATTATATGATACACATAATAGTATTTGGATATCCTTAGAGGATGTATAAGAGATAGTTTGACTAGCTTGTTTCTAAATATTTCTCGTAGAATCTCACTTGAACTCTCATTAGGATTTAACATAATTTTTGAATCAATTGATGTAGCTTTCCATTTTGATATGAAGTCTTATTAGGTACCACATTGCTAAATGAATATGCAAAGACACGATTAACACTAGCATACTCTGGATTCTTTATATATGCAATCTCATTTTCTAATGTTGTGATATTTGAACTAAAATATTGATTTTAATTTTTCAACTCTTCTATTGATCTTCTAAAAATGATGATTAAATCCTTAAGGGCTTCACAAGCACAAACCATAGGTGCTTGTGATTTAATATGAAAAGAGACACCCTCTAGAGGAGATGTGGAAGGTGGAGGGGTTTGAGGAAAGATATGTTGGTTACCTTATTTTGGCATTATAGTATAGGAAACTTTATCCCTTGGAGTAGTGATAATATGGACCTAATTAGAGGTAAAGTGGCTATCACCTTCTTGAGGCTTAGGAGAAAGATATACATTTTTTATCCATTTTAAATTTTCTAAAGAATAAGATGAGAAAAAGAGGAGAGACTTATAAATGATATAAAAACACTCAATCATGATTAGGAAATTAGAATTTTAATTTGAAACTCTAACACAAAATTTAGAAGTAAAAACCCCAGGGAAATCTAGGGTTTTCAATTTTCAATTAATAAATGGGTTCACTAATATGTTTTATCAAATTTTGAAAAATAGAGATGTTAGACTCTAATTAGATAAAATGTTGTGAAAACTCAGAATGCTATAGATATGTAATAAATGACACAACTAATTTAGAACTTATTAAATTTGAAAATAAGTTAAATGAAAAAAGTACTAAGGAAAATAAAAATTTATCTCAAAAACTGTAATGCAAAAGTATATCAGGGACTGAAATTAACTAGGAGATTGTGTTGACTGAATGCAGATCTAAATCAAGGATTTATAGGCTCTTTGGATAGGAATGTTGTAATTGGATAAGAGAGCATAACATTTTTGTCTTTAGGGAGATATGATGTTTGATGGATGGTAGAACTCTAATATTTCTATGATAGCTATGGACTGTATGAGAGCTTTGATCTATTGCAAAACCCATTATGTATCTTCTTTTTACTTGTATCCCTAGCTCAATATACCAAGAGAACAAAAAAAATAATGGGGTAAAAAGGGGTTAGTGGTTGAAATTGTGCTTGACCTCAACACCCCCTATGTTGAGTGTTGCCTACATATCAATACTTTAAAGAGGGATCAGACTTTATATAGTTCTCCCATGCTACAATGGCATGTGTGAAAGATTAGTGTAAAATACTAGATGTTGGTATAATCTCAATGTTATTAAGTGCTTCAACTATGACTTATGACTTTGAAAGTGTATTCAGACTTCAACTCAGGGCTACTAGGGTTGTATGTAATCAAATTGAGAGAAATAGAAATTTTGCTCTTAATGTGCAATTAGAATTATGGGGTTTTTTAGTATGGAAGCCTCTTGTATGTAAAATAACTTGAAATATATATTTATAATGATCAATAGGGAACTCCTTCAGATGGGTCTTATTAAACTTGTAGGATGACCCATTACATGAATTTGAATTTGATAAATTAACTATTATTTGATGGGAAGATGAGAGCGATGGAACTAGACACTCCTATGGAGCATTGTTGTCTTAGGAGCACAAATAACTAATCTAAGAGTATGAAACAGTGTGTGGATAAAATCAAGCTATTTTGTGTGAGGAATAAGGACATTTTGAGATCATTGGTTTGCTTATAGGAATAGGTCGTCCACATTGAAAATGAAGGAAAATGGTCAAAAGGTTGTGGAATAAGACATGAGCTAAGTGTGTAAAAAAGGTGGTCAAAAGTGTACTATTTTAAATTAAATGTTAATTTATGTGTTTACAGTTTTAATCATGTATTGGGTAATTGAAACAATGTAGTGGAAGTTACAAATTGCATTGACAAATATGAGATTTCACTAAACTTTGCACATGTATCTATTGAGAATTTTTTGAGTCCATCACCTAAAATACTCTGTCATTACTCCTCACCATCATCATCCAACTCACCTTACAATATTTTACTAATTTCATGCTCTATATGGCCCTATCCTTCCACACCACTTCTCCATTTGTCAAACTCATTGTGAACCAAAATAAAACAACTCCTCCTCGCATAACTCATTATTATATAAAAAATACACAACCTCATTTTCCATTATCACCTCCACCAAAAATATTATATTATTATTTCTTGATACTTCATACATAAAAAAATAAAATATTGAAAAATCATAATTTTCAAAATAAACACATTTACACTTTCCTTTTACAAAACCTCACTTTTACCGCACAAGAAAACTACTCGAGTCATACATAAACTCATTTCCTTTTTACAAAGATTCCCTCATCCTAGATAATATACCTTTTTATTCATGTGCAATATATAAAGGAGCTGAGTTGAAGAAGCCACTATAAAAATATGCCAAAGTATCTTTTGACAAAAAACATTTATGGAAATTGTGTAGACTTTGCATATGCATCGATATATTTATAAATGGGGGTTTGTTGATGTGTTAGGTACTTCGATAATTTTCTGAAACATGACTTTGTATACATGTTACTATTATTTACTATCTATGATTTTGATAATTTATAAAAGTAACTGTTTTCTACCCATTGAGATAACACACTGTTTTGGACAAAAACAAGGTGCACCCTTATCCAAATGGAGTGATCCTATCCAAAATAGCTCTCTAAGAAATTTATAGGTATGTGTTATGATCCATTATGCAAAGTCTATAAAAATTTGCTTGTATACTACATTATAGGGGCTTAGTCTTTAAGACAAGCCATTGTATATGCCCCCTCTTTTGGGGTGAGTTATGAAGCTTGCATAATATCTTAACTCAAAAGAAAATAGTTATGTGATTATGCAAGCAACATTATGAATAGATGTAAATATATTTAGTAATGATGACATATATAATCATGACATCATCATATATAAAATATGCAAATAATTTTAATGTAAGATTAATGTGAAAACAAGCATACATAGTGACATTGTCTATATAAATGTTAATAGTGAATAACGCAGATAAGTAATCTAATTGAGTATGTAAAAATGAAATAGAGAACTCAAGGAGGGATGCATGATATTGATTATGACATTTATGGTTGGGAAGATGCATGATGTCCATCATGGCATCAAAAAATGAGCAAACAAGTGTCATAGCTGTGACACACACACAAAGAGTAAAAGTAAAACACATAAAACACATAATAGAAGCCAAGGGGCCACATCTAAGGGACATGTTCAAATGTCACTCACACACATAGAAACATACAATGAATGCTTAGAGACACACACAAGAACATATTCAAATGTCCATAAGCCAAAACAAAGAATACACACAAGTCATGAGGTGGGAAAATAAACATAAAAAACATGCATGCATATACGTAATTGATCAACATAAGCCCTTTATAACACTATTATATTTGATAACTTAGGTAACTAGTAAAATATCAATGTGTAGGTAAGTGAACAATATTGATAAATGTTATGAAATGCAAATAACTTAGATATGAATAATAAGGGATAGCCAAAGAAAGATAAAAATTGTGTAGAAGATGCTCCCAATGAGCATGTTGATGTATAAACATGTTGTAAGAGGCCTATGTATCTTTTGAATATGATAAATAATAACATGTACTCACTGGGACAAGACCAATGGAATAGGATAATAACGTAGGGCATTCTTTTCTGAATAAGGCATTCTTGTTTGTTTATAGTTTTTGAGTCTGAGACAATGAAATAACTTGTGACTAGTTTTGGGAATGGCAACCTGTATGATCTGCATCCACTCATGTACACTCATGAATCATATATGATATGAAACTAGATAGAAATAAGTATTGAATAACTAGTATACAAATTAATTGATGTAAATGAACTAAACATAAGCATGCATAGGTCCTACTTTTTGAATTTTCTAGAATAGTTTAGTTTGTATTTTTTTGTTTTACATGAACTATGAAAGAGAAAAAAGGATACTAACCAATGACTCCCTTAAGAAACTTATGATTAATATATCTTGTATCAAATAAAACAATGGTAACCTCTTGTAAATGAAAAGTATCATGCCACTATGTAGGTTATGTATCATTCCAATATTCATATTATATATATAATCAGTATCATCAAGATTATACCAATCTATAGTATTACAATCATCATCATCTCGATTTTGAAGTTGTGGAATGCCAATCTTATCTTATCTTATTTTGTATTTGTATATGTAAAATTAACTGCTCTATATTTTGGTATTGACTTTTCTAATTTCTCTTTTTTAATGTGTACTAGCTCATTTTCCTTTACAATTATTCCATTACTAATGTTTTTTTGTATACTAGTTGAAGACATGATTTCCATTTATTACTCTAGATTTAAATAAATTCCATCTTCTCTTGAAACTTTAACCATGGCACTTCATGTTCAAATGTGACATGGTTATAATCTTTAGCCATTTTTTATCCCATTTATTTTATCCGTGATCTTCTTAATTTAACGTTATATTGGGCCACACTAGGACATACGTGAAATACCACTAAACATGTTTTTGGACCAATTGTGAAAGGTAGATCAATGGATATAATAAATTATTTATATACAAGAATATTACTCAAGTGTTCCTTATCATATCTAAGAAATTGTAAGAGTGTCATGCTTCAGACATTCATTGTAATAGTGTTAATAATCACAACATAGGTACCTTGCTTGTGCTTACCATCAATGAGAGGGTTAAGAATCAAAGGCTTGAGAATGATGAACACTTTTGAGTTGAGTCCTTTGAAATCACACTTGTAACTTTAGATTTTGTAGGCATCTCTTTCTTTTGAATCTCTTTTTTTAGAAACCCTTTTTTAAATATACTTTTTTTGCTTATGTTGCACTTGTTTTTGAAATTTATGTTCTTACTCTATTTGTAACATTATATTTGGTAATTTTTATTTTTCATCTTGTGCCTTTTATAATTTATTTTTTCTATATTTTATTGTTTTAAATTGTCCTTTAGTATCCATACTTGTTATCTTTGTTCTTTTTGTACTAATTCTGATTTTTTCACTTATTCTACTTGCACTTGTTCCACTGTGGTTTGTTTGATTGATGTATCTATTATAGAATCACCACTATTAATAATACTTTGTATTTTATAATTTAAGTCTAAAAAAATATCTAATGATGCCCATACATTCTATGATACACACAATAGTATTTTGATATCCTTAGAGGATGTATAGGAGATAGTTGATCAACTTGTTTATAAGTATTTCTCTTAGAATCTCACTTGAATTCTTATTAGCATTTTGTATACTTTTTAAATTAATTGGTGTATATGTATTATGTTGTAGCTTTTCATTTTGATATGAAGTCTTGTTAGGTACCACATTGCTAAATGAAGATGCAAAGATATGATTAACACTGATATACTCTGGATTCTTTTTATATGTGATCTCATTTTCTAATGATGTGATATTTGAACTGAAATACTGATTTTACTTTTACAACTCTTCTATTGATCCTCTGAAAATGATGATTTGATCATTAAGAGATTTACAAGCATAAACCCTAGGTGCTTGTGATTTAATATGCAAAGAGACACCCTCAAGAGGAAATGTGGGAGGTGGAGGGGTTTGAGGAAAGATATGTTAGTTAACTTATTTTGACATTATAGGATGGGCTACCTTATCCCTTGGAGTAGTGATAACATGGACCTAATCAAAGGGAAATTGGCTATCACCTTCTTGAGGGTTAGGAGAAAGATATATATTTTTTTATACAGTTTAAAATTTCTCAAGAATAAGATGAGAAAAAGAAGAGAGAGACTTACAAATGCTAAAAAATGCTCAATCATGACTAGAAAATTAGAATTTTAATTTGAAAACCTAACATAAAAATGAGAAGGAAAAACCCTAGGGAAATCTAGGGCTTACAATATTCAATTAATATAAGGGTTCACTAATATGTTTTATCAAAATTTAGAAAATAGAGATGTTAGACTCTAATTAGACAAACTGCTGTGTAAAAATAATAATGCTATAGATATATAATAAATGACACAAAATTAATTTAGAACTGACTGAATTTGAAAATAAATTAAATGAGAAAAGTATTAAGGAAAATATAAATTTATTTGAAAAACTATAGTGCATAAGTATATCAAGCACTGAAATTAACTAGGAGATTGTGTTGATTAAGTGCAGATCTAAATCAAGGCTTTACATGCTCTTTGGATATGAGTGTTGTAATTGGATAGGAGAGCATAACATTGTTGCCTTTAGGGAGAGCCGATGTCTAATGGGTGGTAGAATTCTGATATTTCTATGATAGGTTTGCCTTTGCTTGTGTGTTCTATGGACTGTATAAGAGCTTTCGGTCCATTGCAAAAATAATTGTGTATCTTCTTTTTACTTGTATCCCTAGCTCAATATACCAAGAAGACAAATACAATCATGGGGTAGAAAGGGGTTAACGATTGAAGTTGTGCTTGACCTCAACACCCCCTATATTGAGTGTTGCCTACATGTCAATACTTTAAAGAAATTTTAAACTCTATGTAGTTCTCCCATGCTACAATAACATGTGTGAAAGACTAGAGTAAAATACTAGATGTTAGTGCAATCCTGGTGTGATTAAGTGCTTCAACCGTGACTTATGACTTTGAAAGTGTATTCAAACTTCAACTCAGGGTACTAGGGTTGTATGTAATCAAAATTGAGAGAAATAGGAAATTTGCTCTCAACGTGCAATTAGAATTTTGGGGTTTTTCAGTATAGAAGCCTCTTGTGTGCAAAATGACTTGAAACATATATTTATAGTGATCAACAGGGAACTCTTTCTGATGGGGCTTGCTAAACTTGTAGGATGACCCATTACATGAATTGGAATTTGAGAAACTAACTGTTATTTGGTGGGAAGACAAGAGCGGTATAACTAGACACTCTTAGGGAGCGTTGTTATCTTAGAAGCACAAACAACTAATCTGAGAATATGAAATAATTTGTGGATAACCCTGAACTATTTTGTGTGAGGAATAGGAGCATTTTAGGATCATTGGTTTGCTTATAGGAATGAGTCATCATCATGGAAAATGAAAGAAAGTGGTCAAAAGGTTGTGGAATAAGACATGAGCCAAGTGTGTAAACAAAGTGTTCACAAGTACACTGTTTTAGCTTAAGTGTTAATTTATGTGTCTATAGTTTCAATCATGTATTGGGTAATTGAAACAAATGTAGTGGAAGTTACAAATTGCATTGACAAATGTGACATTTCACTAAACTTTGTACATGTATCTACCTAAAATTCTTTGAGTCCATCACCTGGAATACCTTGTCATTACTCCTCATCATCATTGCCCAACCCACCTTGGAATATTTCACCGCTTTCATGCTCTCTATAGCCTTACCCTTCCCTACCACTTCTCCATTTCTCAAACTCACCGTGAAACGAAACAACCCCTCCTCACACAATTTATTATTGTATGAATGAACATACAACCTCATTTTCCACTATCACCTTCACCAAAAATATTATATTATTATTTGATACTTCATACATAAAAATTAAAATATTCAAAAATCATAATTTTCAAAATAGGACAACTCATTTACACTTTCATTTTACACAACCTCACTACAGTAAACTAGAAAACTACTCGAGTCATGCATACCTAACTCCTTTCCTTTTCTACGAAGATTCCCTCCTCGTGGATACCATACCTCTTTTTTCACGCGCAACATATGAAGGAGCCGGGTTAAAGAAGCCACTATAAAAATATGCCAAAGCATCTTTTGACAAAAAGCATTAATGAAATTATGTAGCTTTTGCATATGCATCGATATCTTTATAAATTGGGGTCTGTTGATGTCTCAGGTACTTGGATTTCTCAGTTGCTGTCTTTGCCACCGAATAGGGGTTGGCTTGTTACACGCCTTCAACAACATAAATGGAGTATGTTGCAGCGGAAGAGGAAGAAGAAGAAGAAGAATTGTTGTTTAAACAAGAATATCAACAAGCCATGTCTGCTTCTTTGGACGAATATGCCCATCAACTTCAATTGGAAGAAGTCATTGCATTCTCAGACACATTCCTTGCGTCTGAATTGCAGCTTCAAGAGGCACTAAATGCATCGTCCGATGTCTGCTTTTCTTCCTCAACCCCAACTGCAACTTCTTCACAACAAATTCAAGAGTATGATGAACACGATGATTATATCCAGGTTCAATTTTCTCTCCTTTAGCACTTTGTTAATGTTATTTGTTCAGGGGTTTGTGAATTCCATTTTGTTTTCATATTCTTCACAGGTTGGAAGTGGCAAACGGCCGAGAAGCGGTCCTGTATTGGGTTCCTCGCCCAAAAGGGCCAGAGTGGCAGTGAATGAAGTGGACTATGTTGTATTATGTGGGATTTGCTTCGAAGCGAAACAACAATCTGAATTTTCTGACAGGGAGGGTTGTTCACACAGGTTTTGCAATGGTTGCATAGCCCAACATGTCCTTTCTAAGCTGCAGGAAAAAATAGTACCCATAAGTTGCCCTGAGCCAAATTGCAGTCAGAATTTGAGGCCTGATTACTGTGAAACTTTTCTTCCAGGAGATACATTGGATATGTGGCGTTTAGTATTGTTGGAAGCTGATATTCCTGATTCTCAGAGGTATTATTGCCCTTTCAAGGATTGCTCTGCGCTTCTGTTGAAAGATGTGCCTGAAATTGGAAGCTCGACAGGGGCAAGGATTAACCAGTCAGAATGCCCAAATTGCAGAAGGTTGTTTTGTGCCCAATGTGGGGTTCCCTGGCATGCTGGTTTGGACTGCAATGAATATCAGAGGTTGTCTCCTTCTGAGAGAGAGCAAGATGATTTGAAACTGTTGACGCTTGCAAAAGAGAAACAGTGGCAACGGTGTCCTAAATGCAGAAGGGTTGTTGAAAGAGAATCTGGATGTTCTCACATGACTTGCAGGTCAGTAAACTTGTAAATAGTATCTCATGAGTCATGGTTATGGGATTTTTTATTTTTTTAAAGATCAAACCCTCTAGTACTCTGATCAGGTATCAATATCCAAATCCTTTAATTAGGCATTACGAAGTTGCTGACTACGTTATTTTATTATAAATACAATGATTTTAGTTGCACACTCCCCCTATTTGTTGATCAACAAAGCTGCTTAAAGCTTTTAATATGAAAAATAGCGTATTTTATTTCCTTGTGTTAAATCAAAGTTGCTTTTGAAACCGTCTTTAGGTGAGGGGAATATGGTGTTTGAATGAATCCTTTATCTAGAATTTTTGTGGCTTTTTTTTATAAATTTTCTTCATAATTCCAGTAGAGTGAAGGGATGGGTTTATCTCCTTCAAGCTATGAAACAATGGTGTTTTCAGGTGCAGTTTCCAGTTTTGTTATAATTGCGGATCAGAATGGAAGAATGCTAGAGTACCATGCACATGCCGTGGGTGGCAAGAAGATGAAGAAGACATATAGAGGGATATTTTTAACTAATGAGATCTGGGACCTGGTAGTATGCCCAATTTTCCAAGATATATCCAAAGAAAGCTAATTTTCTTCTTTATTTACAATACTTTCTTGTTGGTAAGAGAGAGAAATATAAAACTCAAGGACAGTAATAGTCTATGAACTGTTCTTAATTTTTTTTTTATGCAAAGAATTACATCTTTCTATTGAAAGTACCATCTTAAGGTAACGTTTGGCTCTACTTGAATGGCCATTGTTCCATGGATTGTGATTGTTGTTGGAAGATAGTGATCTGACTTTTTTCTTATAGCGTTCCTCATGGAAGTGAGTTGAAATGTTTAAATAGGGGTGGGAGGTTTTATTCCAAATTTCATGTTACTTAAAATCATTTGTACGTCTTCCACTTGTTATGTTCCATTTTTGAGTCTCCCATATAAACTGTGCAGAGAAAATGATCTAAAGAAGGAAAATCATCAAAAGTAATGAATATCCAATGGAGGCATACGAAATAGATGACCTTTGCAAAAGGATATTTCATAAATAAACTACTAGTTTGAGATGGAAACTCATCTTCCTCCTCTTCTTCATTTTCACCGTAAATTTCCTCACATGTCTACAAATAATTATCGTATTGAGCCATTGCTCATTTTTCACACCCATGGGCTGCTTTATTGTGGTATGGATGTGAGAACATGGTCTTCCTAATCGTGGTGTGAGATTGAATTTGGGGCACACACTTGTACCCCATTTTCAATACTCCAAAAGTTGCTTGCTCATTTTAATACTCCACAACCTATATGATGTGTTCTGAGTTATGGGCCACCTTATCGCATTATGAGGATTTGAACCTGGGTGGCTCGTTTATGAATTCACCCCTTTACCATTGGACCACAAACCAAGTAGGTGTAAAGGACGTTAAAATTCATGGTCATCATTAAACAAGTAGTTTTCTTGCAATTGCAACTCATGGAAGTATACTAATGGCTTGTGATTGTAAAATGGTATTTCCAAGTCTTTTGATTATCAACACAAGTTTGCAAAAGAAAACATGATATTGTAAAATTGACAAATTTCCTTTATTAAAAGAAAAAAGCCACTAAGGCCAAGTAGATCATATAGCATACAGATAAATCCCATTCGAACTTAAAATTTCTTGAACTTTGTAAGTTGTGAACAGAGCACCATGTTATCGGGTACTGCCCTGGTGGCACTGCACCTGTTCCCATACGGTTTTAGTACTAGTACTGGTCTGGGTACCTCCCAGATTCTTCTATTATTCTGGGTACCTGACTGTCATAATAATAACATGATAAAAGAACAGTGCTGGTTTGGGTTTTGTTAACACTAACTGGTTGCCGCTACACCAAAAGCTCGAACTGTTAGTGAGGGTGAGACCGGAGAAGTTATAGATTCTGGGGGAGCCCGAAAGCAAGGGCTGAGGGTCTCGGAGCGTGAACAGTTTCCCCCCCTTGGCCGAGAGGTCCGGTGGACACTATCCGACCACGAGGCAAGGGAGACTGCTGAGGGCGAGAATCGAACCCCTCCCCAGCGGAGTCGCCAGTTTGTTAACACTAACCGGTTGCCGCTGCACCAAAAGCTCGAACTGTTAGTGAGGGTGAGACCGGAGAAGTTATAGATTATGGGGGAGCCCGAAAGCAGGGGTTGAGGGTCTCAGAGCGTCAACAGGTTTGACAGCCATAAAAACAAAAGATTAAAAAAATAAAAAACACGATAAAAAAGTAAAAAAATAAAAACACACACAACTAACTAAGCTGTCAGTCATACTGCATCTGGTTCAAATTAACCAATTGTTGATTTGGATGCTGTCGATGAGGAGAAATATGATTATTTGATCATGTAGTTTTTGAGTTTTACTATGACCATTGACTATTTTCTTATTTTGAACAGATAATATAAACCTATGTGATACATCGTATGTCATGACTCATTTAATATTTTGATTTATCAATTATCAGTACTGTATTGTCATTTTTTTGTTTATTTTATGCATATAACATTGAAATTATGGTCAATTTCATTTATTTTGTCTATAATTTTAATAATTGTAATTTTATTTTATACAGATGTACCCAAGCTGTACTGTACCTCGGGTCCCCAAAAAAGGGCAAACCCCTGCATCCGAACCTGTACCAGTAACTTAAAGAGAGCAATATAGCTGCATGCAACTTATTTCCCTCTCCTTATCACTGGGGATGCAATAAATTGTTTTCCATTAAAAAAATATAACTCAGAGGTCTTATCCAAACCTTCAAAGTTTTTCTGGAGGCAGCCTACTGATAGGCTTTATCTTGCTCATTCTCCAAAGGACCTCCTTAGAATCACTGTTGCCATATCCTCGCAGTCCAGCTTTTAAAAATATTATTGCATACTTTTCTTTTTCAATCACTTATAGTTTTGTTTTTCTCAGATTTGCCATTATAATATGTACAACAGCATCTCTTTTGCTGACCAGACTCCATCGAGGAAAGGTCTATACATTTGTTCATTCAAAAGATAGAGCCTTCTTACCAGAGGCTGCTATAGAAGAATGGCCATCTAACAAATCAACCATAATTCTTTAGATTAACTTCTCATGCTAATTTTGTACAACCTAAGAATTCATGGAACCATCCTATGTCGATAGCAAAAAATCTTAAGTATTGAACTCCTGATAGCTGCAAAAGCCGATAAACCAATGAAGCTTTGTGCAAACAGTTCCAATGGCATCGCTTGGCCAATTTAGCTACTCAATCAAAATTTTACATGAACACATTGGGGGTTGATATTATAATAAAAACTGGCTGTTGCATTTAAGTTAAAATAGGTGCCAATTTAGAAGCTTAGCATCCATGTGCACGCTCTAGAAGGAACTTTGGGATTGTGCCAAGGATTGTTGCATTTTGGATTGTGCTTCTAGATGTAGATGTGTTGAAAATTATCTGTCTTGAATCGATTGAGAATTCTATATTTACAATTAAAGATCTCATAACAAATGAATAAAAATTACCAATAGTGTAAAACTGATGAGTGTTCTCTCTCTCTCTCCACCCATGTATTTTTAAATTTGCTAGCTTGCTTGGCCACTTGCTGCAATGTCCCTGATTCCTAATTTGGGTGTGGTCAGTTACTATCATTCAAGTTTGAAGGGGTTGGTGGCCGGTAAATTGGCTATTTCCTTGACCACTTTTGTTGATTATATCAACTTTGAGACCTTGGGTTTGTTCGCTTGGACAGCGTGGGTCTCTTGGTAGCTAGACATTCTTGTAGCCTCCTAGCCAATTGGCCTTAGCTCATCCAGATTCCCAAATATTGAATACATCTGGGACATAGCTTGAAATGTCCTAAACTAAATGCATACAAATAATCAAACCCATAAGGTCTCTAACAAGAGAGATTTTTTTATATTATTTTCATGAAACACATACATGCAAATGGAGAACAACTAAACTAATACAACTCATTGGGAAAGTGCCCAACATACAGTTCTGAACTCTGAAGTGTCCTTAACACATGCAGCCATGCAATTGTTCGTCTTGCTGATTGTTGAGGCTCTGCGCAAATCTGAAATGCCCTGCACCATGTATTCTCCTGAGGGTTGTCATCCCCAAGAGGATCAGGTTCACCCTTGAAGGCTTTCGTCCTCGAGCGACAAGCAAGCTGCTGTAGCAGTGTCACCTTCTTGTAGCTGAACTTTTGTTTTGTTAATATCGTAGTTGTAGAGAGATGCGTCCCTGACCCCCCAGGATGCGTCTTGGGTACGGGAGATGGGTACAAAGACATCTCCCCTACCCGGAGACGTTTGTCTGAGACTGCCCATGTCTCTCGACCATTTCTGGTTGCAAAAAGTCCGTACACTAACCGATTTTTTTAAAAAACCCTAAATGATTTTTTGGTAAAAGCTTGCAGCACCTTAATGGATTTTTTTGTAAAGCCTAATTGAAATTTTGGTTGGAAAATTATGCTTATACATTGCTGTAGTTTTTTTAATGCTGGAAAGCCATGCATCCCTTTCGAGATACACAGTTATGTGTAGCTGGAATGACAATGCCGTCTAAAACTTTTAAACGTATACTAAAGTTTAACTTTAAGTTTCAAATTTTTTATTTTTTATTTTAGATAAATTTTTAATCTTTAATTTAATTTAATTTTTATAAATTGTAATTTATAATTATAGTTTACAAGTCTATATTATTTTATTATATAATATTAAAATTTAAAATTTATATTTTAATAAATTGTTTTTAAATTGAAATTTTCAGTTTTTATTATTTTAATATATATATATATATATATATTGTTGTCTACCTGTACTCGTCTCTTGGCAATTGTGGTTAATATTCAAAAAGATATTTTCTTTTTGCCTTATGCACTGTTTATAGCCCAGCTACCAACAATCCTGAATCATAGGAAGTCAGTCCACAAATGATGGCAGCAAACTGATACTTTCCTCAAATGTAGGCAGCTAACTGAACAACTCTCTCTAATTGTGATGCTAACTGATTGAGACGGACAATTTCTCTCTGCTTTATTTTATGGAGTAACCTCCCAAATGACTTTATTCTAACTACAAACAAACTTAGTTGCTTTATTCTGATTGAAAGACTCAGTCTTTTATTCTAACTATAGGCAGAACACTTACTCAGTGCGGCGTGTTAAAAGGGGACATTGCAAATCCGTCCTCCGCACAAGCAATGCAGCCCTAGATGTTTGAAGATCTTTGGCCCTCCCAAGTAGCATCCTCGGCGGGTAGGTTCTTCTAATGGACCAAGTACTTTGTGACAGTCCTGTCCCCCAGTTTCTTCTCCTGTATGTCAATGATGGCCTTTGGAACTAGTACGAGTGTCCCCTTATCATCCAAGGGTGGAAAATCAACTGATGGTGCATCATGTTGGCCAAGTGCCCTTTTGAAGCAAGATACATGGAAAACATTGTGAATTCGGCTGCTAGCTGGCAACTCCAACTCATAGTCCACTTCACCAACTCTCCTCAAGACTTTTTATGGTCCATAGATGTGGGGTTTGAGCTTTTCAACCCCACTTCTCTTAATGGAAGTTTGCCTATAAGGCTGCAAGCGTAGAAAGACCATATATCTAACCTCAAAGAATCTCTCAGTGTGGTGCTGGTCTGCATAAAGCTTTTGTTGATTTTGGGCCTGTTGCAAATGATCTTTGAGTGACCTCAAAATGTCTCGGCTATGCGCCCCCAAGTCAACAGCGACTGGTACTGTGCTGTCAGTGAACACCACATTAGTGAAGGTAATTGCATCATATCCATATAGGGACATAACTGTTGTCATGCCAATGGACATACGATAAGTGGTTTTATAACAATATTGTCCAAGATGCAACCATTTAATCCATGCTATTTGCTGATCTGTAACATAGTTCCCCAATTACCCGTTGACCCACTTATTTACTATCTCTATTTGTCCATCGGTTTGGAGATGATAGTTGGTACTAGGAGTGAGCTCAGTGCCTGTCAAACAAAATAACTCGTGACAAAAGGAGCTAACAAATATGTTATCCCCATTGCTGGCAATAATTTTAGGCAAACCATGTCACCAAAATACTTCTTTGAAAAACAAGTCAACTATCTATTGTGCTATGAACTCAGTAGGGATGGAAACAAAATGTGCATATTTAGTTAACTGATCCACCACAACAAAAATGCAATCCTTGCCATTTACCTTAGGAAGACCTGTGATGAAATCCATGGATATACTTTCCCATTTCTGGTTGGGAATGGGCGAAGGCAAAAGTATGCTCCGCCTTATTCTATTGAAAATTAGTACACTCTAATATACCTGAGAACATCTTCCTTGAGGCCTTTCTAGGCAAATCTCTCTCTCAGCTGCATATAGGTCTTGTAGAAACCTGGGTGACTAGCCATAGGTGCATCATGCAAAGTCCTCAATAATTTTCTCCTTTTTTTCGGACTCGAGTACAAGGAATTTTTTTTTCTTATACAAGATAAGACCATCTGCCACTATATATTGTCATCCTTCACACTTCCTTCTAAAATATTAGTAGTAAAAGTGTTCTCACCATATTCTGTAATGATAACAGCCTTCCAATCAGCAGCAATAAAAGACATGGCATAGAAAGTAGACATTGGGAAAGAGCATAAGCAACCACATTCTATTTACCCTTCACATAATCTATGTCAAAATCATCAGCTTGAAGCTTTACTCACCCACTTTTGTTGTTGATCATTCAAATCACATTGGCCAAGGAATAATTTCATATTGTTGTGATCCGTTCTTACCAAAAGTTTGCCACATACTAAGTATTGCCTAAACTTAGCCAAAGCATGCATGATAGCAAGCATTTCCTTGTCATAAATAGAAAATACCCTTTCTGAAGCTTTTATTTTTTGCTCTCAAATGTTATGGGATGCCCCATTTGCATTAGCACAGTGCCAATCCCCTCACCTAAAGCATCACACTCTACAAAAAATGGTTGTGAGAAATTGGGAATGGAAAGTACAGGGCATGAGCTCATTACCTTCTTGAGTTGTGTCATTCCATAAGAAGGCTCTCTTCTTAGTCATGTCGGTCAGTGGTGCTGTCACCGTAACGAATCTTTGATAGTAATGGCATAGGCCAAAGAAGCCTCTCAAATGAGTTAACATAGAAGGAGTTGGCCAATCCAGAATGGCTTGGATCTTTTGCTGATCCAACTGAACACCTTGAGCACTAATGATGTGACCTAAGCATAGAATCTGTCATGTCCCTTTTTTCGGAATAATTAAACGGGAGTGGGCCTGAAGTCTATTTTTATTTCTTGTAGGCTAAGGGGTAGAGTTAGGGAAATAAATTAATAATAATATGTTTAAGCTGTCCTAAGTCACTTTATTTCATAACATGAAAAAATGACACTTATGTATATTTATTATGAAGGGGGCCAAATAGTAACATTCATTAAGGAGGGTCAAATAATAATTTTAATTAAGTTGGCCTAAAAGTAACTTATGCTAGATTTTTATAAAGACAATTTATATTTCATTATTAAAAAGGTTAATTCTGATAACAAAATTAGAATTTAAGGAGGGAAAGTTGCTTTTGGGGATTTTGGAAGGGAAAAAAATGGAAGGGAATTTATAAAAGGGTGTTGGGCTCATTTAGAAACCATTCTATTTTGCCATTCATTTTGTGAAGTTTGAACTTTGTGTTCAATCTTTCCCATCCAAGGATGAAAACCCTTGGCTGTTCGAAGATCTTGGAGGACGAAAACCCTCTTGGTTTCCAAGGCTGGATTTGAAGATGACAACCCTCATCCATAAAAGGTGATTCCATCTAGGAATCACAATTTGTCCAAATACATCAAGTTATTTTCAGATTTCAGTTGGCTGGAAGTTATCAGTTTTCAGAGTGTTTATGAGGGTTTGTCAGTCACCTAGATTAGGGTTTACTGCTGTTCAAAGACCATCGTACCCCATTGAGAGTGTTGTAACACATTGGGTGTTGTATTGGTACCTGCTGTACCTTTATTTGCTATCGCTGCTCCATCATTACTGCTTGTTGTACCTTCATTTGCTGTTGTTGTTCCATCATTACTGCCTGCAATCATAGCCCTTGGATTCATCATTAAGGCTGTGTTTCATCTTCAGCCTGTAGAGCGTGACCTTTGGAGCCAGCATTTCAGTTTATACAGCTGCTGTTACAGATCCAGCCTGCCATACCTTCAGCTACAGCTGCTACAATGTTAAAATCAGCGTTCAAAACCCAGCCACAAGCTATATTGTCCAGCGCTGATAGTAAGTACCTTGTTGTTGGATATTTGTCATTAAACTTAGGTTTTATAATATGTAGAAGGGTTTACTATTGTACATATTGTGGTTGATCAGCTATGACAACCCTAGTATTTGGTATGCACTTATTTCAATGCAATTAAGATTTGAATTGGGTATTTTGTTGTTTTAGTATTTGTTTGAATTCCCACAATTGAAAGGAACCACAATAAAATCAGAATTTTGAAATTTCTCTAAAAAGGGACATTACAATGATATCAGAGCCAAATTCTTGGCTAGCTGTGGGGATTTGAGGTGTTTGCATACTCGACAGTGATAGAGAGTTGAGATACCAAGAAAGGGAAAAGAAAAAAGCTTCCATACAGCCAAGGCAAGAGATGGAGCTGCAAGGGCAAGATGGCACGAGGGATCCGGATCAAGCTAGGTTTGAAAAGTTCTCTCAAAATCAAGCTTTGATGATGGAGACAATGAATGAATTCATTCAAACCATGAAGACTATGATGGGGCTCAAGCCACCAAATGGTGAGGGCAGCACTCCAGGGGCATACAACAACCCTCCCCTTCCACAAAGGGTGATGAATGGATCCCCACGAAGGCCTAATCAACCCAATTTCCTTCGTAGGGAAGAAGCCATTCTGGAGAGGGAGGAGCAACCTTCTATACAAAATGAAATGGATGCAAACTTGGAGGAGTATATGACTCTTTCACTGGCATTTACAGTTAGAGGGGAAATGAGTCTTGTAGATTTTGTGGCATTAAAGAAAGGCAAGTATAATTCTAGGGCTGGTCATAAAGCAAGGAACAACCAAGGAGATTTTCAATATGCCTTGGGAAAACTCACGCTTTCCACCTTTGATGGTTCCACTAAAGGTTTAGCTAGGGCATGGATACAAAAGGTAGACATGTACCTCACACCAGCTCATGCTAGAGGATGAGGCCATAAAATTTGTTACATTGCGTTTGGAAGGAGTTGTCCATGAATGGTGGTACCGTGGGTTGGTCACACAAAGGCACCAACTCATAGACACCTATGAAGAATTCAATAGAAGGCTAATTGAAAGATTTGATAGGGCTGACCCGGAACTTCATTTCAGGGAATTGGCCTAGCTGAAACAAAGGACTTCCGTAGAGGAATATGTGAATGATTTTTGGAGGATCTCAATTATAGTTTTGGATGTGTCAGAGAGGAGACTTGTAGTTTTGTTCATAGAGGGGTTGGCTGACCCACTCAAGGGTTTAGACAAGGCTTTCAGCCCTCTTACTCTTCAAGAGGCCATGTAAAAGGCCCTTGATCTTCAATCTTCAGCACCTAAGGGCAAATTTCTGCCCTATGGACAGTCTAGATCATCACCTTATGGGCAGCCAAAATTAGAATCTAATGAGCAGCCAATGACATCATCTTTTGAGTAACAAAAGAAACCATTTCAGCAAGGGGTTTTTCAACAAAAGGAGCTGCCAAAAGCAAACAAAGAAGTAGAAACTAGAAATGAACTCAGAAGAAAGAATTGTGCTTCACATGCAAGGATCCATGGGAGCCAAGGCATAGATGCCTTGGAAAAGGACAAATACATTACATAGAGGTGATATTAGATGATGAGTCAGAAGCAGAGAAACCTAAAATAGAAATTAAGGTAAGAGTATCGGCATCTGAAGGAAGGGAAGAAGGAGATAGTTCAAGAGGCATCCTTGCCACACATATTTTAGAAGGCACTTGTGCCACACTTTTGGTGCACCCAAATATTGCCCTTTTAGAGTTCGTGGAGTTATGCATGGTCATATACTCACAATGTTGGTTGATAGTGGGGCAACCCACAATTTCATATATGAGGGATTGGCAGCAAGAAGAGGTTTGCCAACAAAGGACGTTGAAGGGTTCAATGTTATTGTGGCTGATGGTTCTATTATTCCTTGCACTAGGAGGATTTAGTAGTTGGAAATTACACTTGGTAATCACAAGGTGTGTGATGACTTCTATGTTGTGGGCATAGGAGAAACATATATGGTTTTAGGGGTGCAGTGGTTACACTCCCTTGGGGAATTCATATGAGATGAAATTCAAATCTGATGGAAAAGAGGTAGTGCTTTAAGGTATTGTCAATGGAGCCCCTACAATTGTCACAACCAAAAGGATGGAGAGTTCTTTTCGTGAAAGACAAGTAGTAGGGGCAGCTAGATGCTTAGCTTTAGAAGGCATCTGTACCCTCTCATTGTATGGTAAGTTGGGTAAACACCATTTTGATATTCACAATGTTATGTCTAAGTTTAATAGGGTGTTTTTGGAATCAAGCTACATAGAGGGTTGCCACCCTTGGTTGTATGAAGGAGTTCATATGAATATCAGAGTAGTGCAACATAAGCATGGTGGAGTAACTACAAAGGGTCGTCACCTAGATATGAGGGAAACAAGTGGTGATAGTATCCTCTCATCAAATGTGAGAAGGAACACACTCATGAGAGCTATGCATCTGATCTTCAGATTTAATGCTGCTGTCATCACCATTACTAGCCACCACATTACTTCATTTGAACTCATACAAGTGGATTTGGAGGGATTTCTAGACATGGGAAGGAGTACTTTTCAGTTTGGGACTATTAATGGGGATTTTTTAGCTCTTGCATGGCTGCCCACCATTTCTATATTGCTCACACTGCCAATTGTTGCACGGATTTGCCATTTTTATAGCTGTTATATTATCTTCATATTGCTGGTCTTTATGATTTCAGTTATTAACAGCTATAAGTATGCACATTGTAAACAAGTTTGCGAGTTCCCAAGGATGAGTTGGGACCCAGGTATTACAAAGGTGATCATATTGAGTCAAGAGTGAGAAACTCCCAGAGTTGTAGTCCTTGAGAACAAGCAATTTCGGGAAGAGCGGAGTGTCATGTCCCTTTTTTTGGATAATTAAACGGTAGTGGACTCGAAGTCTATTTTTATTTTCAATAGGCTAAGGGGTAGAGTTAGGGAAATAAATTAATAATAATATGTTTAAGTTGTCCTAAGTCACTTTATTTCATAACATGGAAAAATGATACTTGTGTATTATTATTATGAAGGGAGCTAAATAGTAACATTCATTAAGGAGGGTCAGTTATATCATCTTCATATTGTTGGTCTTTATGATTTCAGTAATTAACAACTATAAGTATGCACATTTTAAACAAGTTTGCGAG
The DNA here is from genome assembly GCA_037957365.1 of Torreya grandis. Taxonomy (NCBI): domain Eukaryota; kingdom Viridiplantae; phylum Streptophyta; class Pinopsida; order Cupressales; family Taxaceae; genus Torreya; species Torreya grandis. Next base: position 968,697 of record JARHVA010002012.1, on the reverse strand, counting down.
TTCCCAAGGATGAGTTGGGACCCAGGGATTACAGAGGTGATCAGATTGAGTGAAGAGTGAGAAACTCCCAGAGTTGTAGTCCTTGAAAACAAGCAATTTCGGGAAGGGCGGACTGTCATGTCCCCTTTTTTGGATAATTAAATGGTAGTGGACTCGAAGTCTATTTTTATTTTCAGTAGGCTAGGGTAGAGTTAGGGAAATAAATTAATAATAATATGTTTAAGTTGTCCTAAGTCACTTTATTTCATAACATGGAAAAATGACACTTATGTATTATTATTATGAAGGGGGCCAAATAGTAACATTCATTAAGGAGGGTCAGTTATATCTTCATATTGCTGGTCATTATGATTTCAGTCATTAACTATAAGTATGCACATTTCAAATAAGTTTGCAAGTTCCCAAGGATGAGTTGGGACCTAGGTATTATAGAGGTGATTAGATTGAGTGAACAGTGAGAAACTCCTAGAGTTGTAGTCCTTGAGAACAAGCAATTTCGGGAAGGGCGGACTGTCATGTCCCCTTTTTTCGGATAATTAAACGGTAGTAGACTCGAAGTCTATTTTTATTTTCAGTAGGCTAAGGGGTAGAGTTAGGGAAATAAATTAATAATAATATGTTTAAGTTGTCTTAAGTCACTTTATTTCATAACATGAAAAAATGACACTTATGTATTATTATTATGAAGGGGGCCAAATAGTAACATTCATTAAGGAGGGCCCAATGGTAATTTTTATTAAGTTGGCATAAAAGTAACTCATGCTATATTTTTATAAAGACAACTTATATTTCATTATTATTAAGGTCAATTCTAATAAAGTAACTCAAAATTAGAATTAAAGAAGGGAAAGTTGCTTTTGGGGATTTTGGAGGGAAAGTTACTCTTGGGAGTTTTGGAGGGAAAAAAAAATGAAAGGGAATTTATAAAAGGGTGTTGGGCTTATTTAGAAACCATTCTATTCTATTTTGCCATATATCTTGTGAAGTTTGAACTTTGTGTTCAATCTTTTCCATCCGAGGACGAAAACCCTTGGCTTTTTGGAGATCTTGGACGACGAAAATCCTCTTGGTTTCTAAGGTTGGATTTGAAGATAAAAACTCTTGTCCATAAGAGGTGATTCCATCTAGGAGTCACAATTTGTGCAGATACATCAAGTTATTTCCAGATTTCAATTGGCTGGAAGTTATTATCAGTTTTCAGAGTGTTTATGAGGGTTTGTCAGTCACCCAAATTGGTGTTTACTGTTGTTCAGAGACTGTCGTACCGCATTGAGAGTTCTGTAACACATTGGATCCTGCTTTGGTATCTGCTGTACCTTTATTTGCTGCTGCTGCCCCATCATTACTGTTTGTTGTACCTTCATTTGCTGCTGCTGTTCCATCATTACTGTCTGCAATCATAGCCCTTGGAATCATCATTAAGGCTGTGTTTCATCTTCAGCCTGCAGATTGTGACCTTTGGAGCCAGCATTTCAGTTTATACAGTTGCTGTTATAGATCCAGCCTGCCATACCTTCATCTACAGTTGATACAACGTTAAAATCAGCGTTCAAAACCCAGCGCTGATAGTAAGTACCTTGTTGTTGGGTATTTGTCATTAGACTTAGGTTTAATAATATGTGTAGAAGGGTTTACTATTGTACATATTGTGGTTGATTAGTTGTGACAACCCCAGTATTTGGTATGCACTTATTTCAATGCATTCAAGAATTGAATTGGTTATTTTGTTGTTTTAGTATTTGTTTGAAATCCCACAATTGAAAGGAACCACAGTAAAAATCAGAATTTTGAAATTTCTTTAAAAAGGGACATTACAAAACCTTTGTAACTCCGAAATTACACTTAGATTCTTTTGCAACAAAGACCTATTGTTGTAATATCCCAAGGACTGTATCCAAGTGTCTCAAGTGATCTTTCCAAGTTTTACTATATATCAGTATATCAACAAAGAATAGTAAATACCAAAACAAATTTTCTCAACTGAGCATTGAATACCTAGTTCATAGTTTGATTGAAAAGTAGCATGAGCATATGTTAGCCCGAAAGGCGTGACCAAGAACTCATAGTGTCCACAATGGCACCTGAAGGCTGTCTTGTGCACGCCCTCATCATGCACATGGATCTGAAGGTAGCTGAACCTCAAGTCAATTTTTGAAAAATAGAGAGCTTCATGTAATTCTTTGACAAGCTCATCGATCCTAGGAATGGGATATCTATTTTTGATTGCCTTCTTGTTTAGGGCTTTGTAATCTATACACATCCTCATCGTACCATCTTTATTTTTACAAGTACCACTGATGATGCAAATAGACTAGAACTATGTCTGATGTGACCCATCTCCAATAGTTCTTTGATGGCCTTCTCTATTTCCTCTTTATATATTCGTGGATGGCTAGAGGAGGTGATTATGATGGGATTAGAACCTTGCTCCAACTCTATGATGTGTTGGAATCCCCTATCCAGTGGCAGACCTGGAGGCATATCACTGAACACAATACTATGCTTATCCAAAATACTCTGAATGTCAGTGTGATAAGTGTGGTGCTTACTCGAAGATGAAGTAGTAGGCTTGCCTTCTATCACAAAGCAACTAGCTACCCATGAGCCCTGCCCCTTGTGGAAAGTCCTTTCCATACTTTTAGTTGTGACCACCTGAGTTGACCCATCAGGTATGCCCCTAAGTACCATGTCATTCTTGTAATGCCCCCTTTTTCGAACTAAGCTAAACATGGAACCCCTAAGTCTATTTAATTTCCCTTAGATTTAAAGAGGGACAAATTCAAGGGAAATAAATTAATAATAATTCTTTAAGTGTTCTCAAGAGTACTTTTAAATCATAACTTAAAAGGGGGACATCTAAAGGGGTATTATTAATTATAGTGGGCCAAAAGAGTATTAATGATAAGCCCAAGTGGAAAATTGGAATTAAAAGTAATTATTAATTACTTTATGGAGCAAAGAGGAAATTAGAATAAAAAGTAATCTTAAATTGATTTTAGGGTTTTGGGTGGAAAAATAATTATAAAAAAGGTGAAAAAAAGGAAAAGGGGATTCATTATTATCATTCAACTTTCAAAATTTATTGGAGAGCTTGAAACTACCATACTTTTTCACAAATGACGAAAACCCTCAGATTTATAGGTACGAGGACAAACTTTCATATCCATTTGGTAATTTTATTCAGGGATTACAACGGTGTTATTAGATTTACGAAATATCAGTTTTAGAGGTCCAATCAGCCAGGGCATCACATTTTAGGAGGCAGAAGGGAAAAAAGAGAGTACAGATTCGTACGTCCATACGACAATCATTTTTAGTCAAGGTGGGCAACATCGGAGTAGTTTAGAGTTGCCGTACTATGCTGAATTGTTTCACCTAGGGTTTCAAGGATTTTTTAGGTGTTTCAAGCCGATTCGAAGTTATGGTTTGACCAATGATCAGCCGTACCTTTCCCAACACTCCAACAATGCCAACAAGTACAATCAATGGTATTTATTCTTAGAAATAATTGTTTTTGGTTTTCTTTCAACAGGGTTTGACCCAATTTAATTGTAATCAATGTTTACGGAAAAATACTTTCATTAGGGTTTGGATTAATTGGTTGTAATCAGCATTCTTCGGCATTTATTTTTTGAAAAAAATCAGAATTCTCTATTTTATCTATAAAGGGTTATTTCAGAGGTATCAGAGCTTGTATCTGTCCAACTTGTGAGAAAAATTTATTTTGCAGCTTCTACTTCATGCAAGGCAGTGACAAAGAACCTAGATATCACCAAAGAGAAAGGAAGAAGGGTCCAACACAGCCAGAGGAAGGTTTAGAACAGCTAGATCCATAATCACTTGCAGGGAAAAGAAAGGAAGCCTTGGGTAATAGAGATCCAGAGGATGTTTGTTTTGAGAAGCTTGTACAAGGCCAGGATCGGTTAGTTGACATGATGGCTCAGCTAGTCCAAACCATGCAAAATAATAGTATACACAGGCCTCACAATGACAAAGGTAGTTTTTCAGGGGCTAATAATAATCAGCCCATTCAGAGGACAATCATAGGCTCTATTGCTAGGCTTTTCCAACCTACCTTTGTTCGTAGGGAAGAGGTAGTGGCAGAAGTGGAATTACAACCAGCAATAGGTGATGAGATTGTAGCCGGTTACAAGGGGTACAGTGCCCTACCAAATGAAAGTAGGGAGGCTATCTCTCACTAATTTCATGAATTTAAAGAAAAACAGGGGTGGTCAAAGAGCTGACACAAGGCCACCAACAAATCAGAGGGACATCCAACAAGCAATAGGGAAGATTACTCTTCCAACGTATGATGGCTCAAGTGTTCAACACATTCTTGGATTTAGAAATTGGACACCTTATCATTGAGGCCTATGCTAGAAGAGGATGCCATCAAATTTTCCACCCTCCATCTGGAAAGTGTAGCACATGAGTGGTGGTACCATGGGTTGATAACCCAGGGGCACAATCACATCCACTCATATGTGGAATTCAGTCCCAGGTTGATAGAGTTGATTCGTAATTCATTTCTGTGAGTTAACTCAACTCAAACAAACCAATTCAGTGGATGACTTTGTTGATTTTTAGAAGCTTTCAGTTATGGTGCTTGATGTGGCTGAAAGGAGGCTCGTGGTTTTGTTCATAGAGGGTTTAGCTGAACCACTTAGAGGATTAGTGAAGGCTTTCAGCCCTACATCACTGCAGGAAGCCATTAAAAAGGCTTTGGACCTTGAAACGACAGCCCCAAGAGGCAGATTTCATCCTATAGGGCAGCAAAAAACATTTCCGTATGGGCAGCCAAGGACAAATAATTATGGACAGCCAAAAACCATTACCTTTGGGCAGCAAAATAAGCAAGGGCAGCAAGTTAATTTTCAGCCTGAGGTGCTGCCAAAATTCAACAAGGAGGTGAAAACTAGAAATGAACTTCGAAGAAAGAAGCTTTGCATCACATGTAAGGATTCTTGGGAACTAGGCCACAGGTGTCTTCCAAAAGGCCAAGTACACTACATTGAGGTGATTTTTGATGATGAGGTAGAGGAGACAGAACTGGAAGTAAGAGTGGAAGAACAAGCCCTTGAAGTTGAAATTGAAGAAGAAGAAAGGATTACAGATGGTACTCTTGCTACTCTTTCAGGAGCACCTAGATACCATCCATTCGGGATACGTGGATTGCTTAAAGGGCACAAAGCTACTGTCTTAGTTGATAGTGGGGCAACCCACGACTTCATTGATGAGAAGTTAGTTGCCCAAAGAGGGCTGAAAATGGAGGACTTTAGTGGATTTAATGTTACAGTTGTACATGGTTGTTCAATTCCTTGTACAAAGAGAGTCAAGAGCTTAAAAATTACCCTTGGTAAGTATAAAGTCTGTGATGATTTTTATGGGGTGAATATAGGTGAGACAAATTTAGTCTTGGGTGTGCAATGGTTACATTCCCTTGGGGGATATACACAAAACTATAAGACTATGGTGTTGAAGTTCAAGGTTGATGGGAAAGAGGTTGTAATGCAAGGTATGGCCAATGGAACTCCAAGTACAGTTTCAGGAAAGAGCATGGAAAGATTCTTTCGGAAAGGCCAAATAGCTTGGGCAGCCCATTGCTTGGTGCAATGCATCCCCACCAATGGACAAGAAGTCTTACCATCTAGACATCCAGGGAATTCTTGAAAAGCATGCAAAAGTTTTCAATGATTTACCAGTAGGGCTGCCACCGGATAGGGGATTTCAGCATGTGATAGAGCTGGAACCGGGGTCAAAACCGGTCATGATTACCCCCTACCATCACCCTAGAGCCTTCAAGGAAGAGATTGAGAAGGCCATTAAAAAGTTGTTGAAAATGGGACACATTAAGCCAAGTTCTAGTCCATTTGCTTCTTTAGTTCTCTTCGTGAAGAAGAAAGATGGAACTATGAGAATGTGCATTGATTATTGTGCACTAAATAAAAAGACTATCAAGAACAGGTATCCTATTCCCATGATCATTGAGCTTATAGATGAATTGCATGGTGTTGCATATTTTTTAAAAATTGATTTGAGATCAGGTTACCATCAAATCAAGGTAAGGGATGAAGATGTGCAAAAAACCGCTTTCTGTTGTCACTTTGGGCACTTTGAATTTTTGGTCATGCCCTTCGGTTTAACTAATGCTCCTGCCACATTTCAGTCATGCATGAACCATATTTTTAGAGAGCACTTAAGGAAATTTGTTCTAGTGTTCTTTGATGACATCTTGATATACAATAAGACCTTGGAGCAACACTTAAAACACCTTGATATAGTGCTGGAAATTTTGGAGCAGCAAACTCTTTTTGCAAAAGAGTCCAAATGTGAATTTGGAATGAACAAAATTTGTATTTGGGGCATGTCATCAATGCCCAAGGAATACAGGTGGATCAGGGAAAGATTCAAGCTATATTAGATTGGCCTTCTCTTACTTCCATGACACTGCTAAGAGGATTTCTAGGCCTTTGCAGCTATTATAGAAGGTTTGTTAAAGGGTTTTCACAGTTGGTTTTCCCATTGTCAGATTCGACAAAGAAAGGAGCTTTCAGTTGGTCCGAAACAACCCGATCAGCATTTGACAAACAAAAGGAGGTAATGAGTTCTTGCCCTGTACTTGTTGTTCCAGACTTTTCTATTTCTTTCGTGCTTGAATGTGATGCATCAAGGGAAGGAATAGGGGGTGTCCTTATGCAAAAAGGACATCCGATTGCTTTTGAGAGCCGGAAATTAAAAAAAATAGAGTGCGGGTTCTCTATTTATGATAAGGAGATGCTAGCAATCATGCATGCACTAGTAAAGTTTTGACAATGTCTTGTTTGTGGCAAATTTGTGGTCAAAACAAATCACAACTTGAAGTTCTTCCTTAGCCAAAAGGACTTGAATGATAGGCAACAAAAGTGAGTAAATAAACTTCAAGCATATGATTTTAATATTGAATATTTGAAGGGCAAGAATAATGTAGTAGCTGATGCACTCTCAAGGAAACCATTTTGTGTGGTATGTGTGAAATTTCCAAGGATTGGAGGGCTGTTATTATAGCTGAATATGCAAAGAATACCTTCACTAATGATATTTTGGAAGGTACAATGCAAGATGATAGGTACATGGTGGTTGAAGACCTCATCCTGTACAAAAATAGGATTTTTTTGGTTCCTGAATCAAAAGTAAAAGACAAAGTCTTGAGGGCTGTCCATGACACACCCATGGCTGGTCACCCAGGGTACTACAAGACTTAGAAGCAAGGGACATTCTTTTGGAAAAGGCTTAAAAGAGAAGTTCTCCAATATATTAGAGTGTGCAACTTGCCAACAAAACAAAGTAGAGCACGCATTTCCAGCTGGTCTGCCTATTCCAAGTCAAAAGTGAGAAAGTATCTCTATGGATTTCATTACAGGTCTTCCCAAAGTCCAAGGTAAAAGCCGTATTTTTATTGTGGTTGATACTCACAAAGTATGCTCACTTCTTTGCTGCCCCAATTGAATACAAGGCACCTCAAGTGGCTGATTTATTTTTTAAAGAGATTTTTAGACTTGATGGACTGCCTAAAAACATTGTGAGTGACAAGGACAGCCATTTCCTTAGTTTGTTTTGGCAAGAACTATTTCACTGGACAGGTACATAATTAACTCCAAGCACAAGCTACCACCCTCAAACTGATGGACAATAAGAAATTGCGAACAAATGTATAGAAGGGAATTTGAGAAATTATGTTACGAGACAACAATCAGCTTGGGTTAAATGGTTATACATGGGGGAGTATTGCTATAATACCACTTATCACATGTCTATTGGTATGACTCATTTCAAAGCTTTATATGGATATGATGCCTCATCTTTTATAGATTTTGTTATTACTAATAGCAGAGTGCCTGGGGCTAGAGATTTGGTAGTACAAAACCAAGAATTTTTAGAAATACTCAAGGAGAACCTCCAACATGCATAAAACCAGCAAAAGTTTTATGCAGATCAACACCGTGTAGAGAGTTCTTTTGAGGTTGGTGACTTGATTTACTTAAGGTTACAACCCTACAAGTAGTCTTCCCTAAAGTAGAGTGGAGTTGAAAAGCTCAAGCAACGCTTTTATGGGCCATACAGGGTTATATAGAGGATTGGAGAGGTTGCATATGAGCTCGAGTTGCCAGAGCATAGTAAAATTCATAATGTGTTCCATGTGTCATGCCTCAATAGAGCATTAGGACAACATGTTACTCCTTCCATTGAGCTGCTTGTTGTCGTTCAAAATGTGCACCCATGGATGCTTCATGATGTGGGGGTGCTTTGCAATAGGGCGCTTGGCGCGGAGGTCTTGCACGAGGCGCAAAAGTCTGTGGCACTGGGCGTGGAAATATTAGAGCTTAGCTGCACGTGCGAGCATCGGTTGTTTTGTCGCAATGATGGGAACGTCCCCAAGGCGTGGGACCCTTACACTCCTTGGGACGAGCCTTCGGAGTAGGCTAGATTCCTTCTATTCTAAGCGCATACGGTTTAAGACCGTCGTGTAGGCCTAAAGAGCAGAAAGGTAAATCAACCGATAATCTAAACCTAAGATCTTCAAGGAAAAGGGAGGGAGAAGGTAAGAAATGCTAAAACATAAAGAGACGATGTGCCCAAAACATAGCGAGCGCCCCTACTGCCGTAAACACAATACAGACATTTGAGGACAAGACAATATCACAACTTCTGCGAAGGATACTCCAAGTGCATAAGTGTTTCGCATGGAGGCGCAGGTATGCAACGCAACACTGAGAGGGATGACAAATGGTCCACAGACAGTATCAACACAGACCTGCAAGTGAGTTCCAAGTTCGATGAGGAGGTGTTGGGAATGGACAATGGTGAGAGGGGTGAACATTACCCACAATCAAGGATCAACAAATGCAAATAGCACACAGATCATCATAATAACAAGAGTTGAACTTAATTCTCATTAGTTTGCAAGATTTAGCCAATACAAGTGCTCATGGAGGGCAAATTTTAGCAGTGTAAGGTTGCTGGAAATGTATCGACACTTTTACAAGTGAAGAATCAGGGTTTTATAATGGACAACCCTATTTTACAATTAATGTGCCACTTGGATGGCAAATGCAATCTTTTAATTCCTTTACGGTGTTGTGCCACTAATTCTTGAAGTTTGCCTGGTAAATCAGACCTGGAGATCATGGTAGGATCCTTTTCGGATACGCGTGTGCATGGGGGACGAAAGATTTCCCTGACAAGGTCAGAGGGTGGCATGAACTCGCATCTTGATGTCTAGTGGCCGCTTATGCATTTAATCATTCTGACAATGCCTCGAGCTCCTCGCGACTGCTTCCAACTACCTTCTTTACATCCTATTGCCACTTGGGAACGTGGCACTTTCTGATTGGTCTCGGATGCAACTCTGCTAAGATGACATGCGTCATCATCTCGTGGGTCCAGTGGGGCACACGTCTCGGTGGGCTCTTGAAAGAGTCTTTGGAGTTTTAGATAGGAGCAGTGCGGGCATGACACGTGGGTGCTTGCCAACCAATGACGCTATTTGCAGCTCCGTCGATTAAGGGATTAGCCTTGGACGAGCGTCGGGTCACCATGTGGAGAGCGGCGAAAGGAAGGTTGCACTTTGCACAGTTCAAGGGTGTAGATATAAGATCCTGTGCATGGGCGCAGGACTGCATTGGCTAGGTGTGAGGAAGACTTTAAATAAGGGTGCGCATAAAGATTAAATATCCTAGGTGCGCTCTTCATGATTCATCACTGCTACCTACGCTCTCCCTTCACTTAACCATCTGGACGCTGGGGTCCCTCATCTTTAAACTCGTGCGCCCTTTGACTTGTGCGCCACAAAAACCTGCGTGCAGACGTGCATTGAGAACTTTATACATGCACGAGTCATCACTGTATTGTCGCATAGGCCTGCGCCTTTATCTTGGGCTTGTGCACAGATAAGAAGCGCTTGGGTCCTTGCGGGTACATAACTCCTTTCTTTGTATGTTATGTGCGCACAGAGTTTGTGCGCACAAGAGTCCTTTGAAACTGTGAGTTTGCGGAAGAGGTGGTGCGTCGCACAAGAGTCCTTTGAAACTGTGAGTTTGCGGAAGAGGTGGTGCGTGGCTTTAAGATTGCATCCTACGATATTCAAGGGCACAAGAGTAGGATCCTGTGCTTTGGCGCAGAACTGTGTTGGATGATTATGGGGAAGCTTTTGAATAAGAGTGCACACGAAGACTGAAGGTCTCAAGCACACCTTTTCATGATTTGTAACTGCCCCTTACGCACCCTCTTCACTTGAACATTTAGAACCTGAAGGTCCTGCGTCCTTGGACCCATGTGCCTTTTGGATTGCACGTTGAAGGATCCTACACTGCATCGCACATCAAGGACTTATAATAGGCGCGAGCCATCATTCTATTATTGCGCAGACCTGCGCTTGACTGCTTTGGGCGTGGCCGTAGATAAGGGGCATCTACACACATTTTACTTGAGCGCTCGGAACCTTGTAGGTGTGCCATTCTCCTATAGGGTCTTGGTGGGTTTTGCGTTGATTGGGGTGACTTAGAAAGTCAACATTTTTGGGGACCTTTGTGGGCCGCTTGCTTGCTAAGCGAGAATCTAGTAGCCTTTGAAGCAATCCATTGGACATAGATTCGTTAAAGCTGCAACCTGCTTAGGCCTTGCGCCTGAATAAACTGAATTGAGTTCTACCTTCAAAACAAAAGGACAAGCAACAGATGTGCGAAATGCACTTAGAAGAAAACAAAACAAAACTTAAGACTATACAATGTGCGCACAGGCACTTAGGGAAATGTAATGCGAACTAACTTAATCTACTATATGCAACCTACAAACATGTGTCTTTGTCCCCCTGGATCAAAATAGAAACCTCTTGAATCCTTTGCATTGTGCGCCTCCCTATTGTTGATATGTGATGGATGGAGGCGAGGTGGCATCTGTTTACTGCGAAGGAGGCATGCCTTGACTACCCCTGAAGAATGCTCAAGGAAGCTAGTTTGCACGAGCTCCCTTTCGATGAATGACTCCACCATGCTGCATGTAAGCTTTCCTCTTGGATGGCTGATGTCATTGAAGTTGAGCCAATCCCTCCCGGATTTCTCAGTGCCTAGCTGTGCTCTTTGCTCAAACTGAACCATCTGGAGTTCGGGATGTTCTGTGCTTGATAATTGGGAAGCTCATGAATTCAGCGGGCTTCCCTTGCTCATTTTGCAGCTGCTGCCCCAAGTCAAATATGCCTTTTGGGAACCCTTCTATGACATGCCTGGGCGTGCAAGGATTGAGAGCGCTCATCGCCATAACTTATGCGTTTTCGTGTTGCCCTTTGTGCTCAACTGGATGACATCTCTCCCTTAGTTTGAACAAGCCTTTTGATGACTCATTTGTGCCTGATGTGCACCGAGATCTATGCGGGTCTCCACCATTTGCGAGGTTGTGACCTCCTCTGCGTGTGTGCCTTGCCTTTTTGTGATGTGCGATTGAAACTGGAAATTGGCATGGAATTGGGCATGGGCCTGCTTCTGAGAGGATGTTGGTTTGTCACTCAGACTCGAGCATAATTCCTCTAGCTCATCCCAAAAGGAGTCCTCTTCTTGCGCTTGTGATTTCGCTTGCAGGCTCACCTTGGGGTGATTGCAATCGTTCTCTTTAAGTGTGTGCTCCCCTTGAAGGTTGGATTCCTCTTCGAGGTCTCCCTCCATAGTACCAAATGGTAGCCCATCTACCCAAGAGAGGTCTGGCTCAAGCTTTTGGATGCATTTTGGAGTAGTGCAGATTGACTCTTCCTCATCAAGATCCTCCCCTTCTATTGCCACTTTGTTCATTCGCTCATCAACCTGGTGCTCCATTTGGTTGTATCTATTTTCTTCTTGCAGAAGGGTTGATTTTTCTGGTGTGGTAGCGCAAAAGGGGACTGCCAATGATGATCTCTTCTTCACTTGAGGACCTTTTGCGCAAGCCTCATCTGCGCTCCTTGCGATGGGACCTCCTTTGAAAAGGGAGATGGTGGGTGGGCAAGGAGTCCCCATTGGCACAGTAGGAGTGGTCTTGACCAAGGCATGCATTTTGAAGTTAGAGTGTCGGGTCCAAGAAGGCTGCCATGTTTGCACTTGAGGCTCCTGAGGAAGGATGGGTTCTTGAGTTGGGTAGGCGCAGGCTTTTTGAAGCTTTGGTACTTTGAAAACAGGGGATTTACTTGGAGGTGCAAAGGAGATATCTTGCTTGAAGCCAAGGACCTTGAGTGCATAAACCTTCTGCTCCATAGGTTGGCTTATAAGTGCATGGGGAGCCTGCCTGATGCTAGGGACGGAAGGAGCGGAGGCGGTTGGTTGCGCTCCAATTTATTGCATATGTGCAAGCAGCTGGCGCATCTGATCTTCTTTGGTTGCAATATGTCTAGCCAAGCATCCCTCTTCAACTCTGTGTTGCTCCATCATCTCTCACTGTTGAGTGTGAGCTTGATGAGCAAGCTCCTCTTGTTGCCTAACGTACCCCTGCTCCCTTTTGATCTCCCTCAGCTGTCTCTGGAAATCAAGATGTATATCGCTGAGGCTCTTTTGAGGTTGATTAGGAGGGTAGTAATACTGATTGGGAGTAAGGTAGCTTGCGTAGCGCTGATTAGAGGCATAAGCAGGTTGCCGCAGTGGTTGAATTGGGGGAAAGTTACAAGCGCTCGCATGAGCTTGATATGAGAAATGGGAAGGCACGACAACAACATTTTCATGGAATGGGGAGTGGAAGGATAGTATTAAGCACTCATACTGCTTAAACCAGTAGATTCAGACATTTGGAGTTGCCAGGTGCTCTGTGGAGTGTCTTCAACACTTGATAGCTAAGGCTAGCACCAATTCCTTAGCTTTTCTTCAAACTGGTCCCACCGAGCATGCCAAAAATTGTTGTCGTTCAAAACATGCACCCGTGGATGCTTCATGGCATGGGGGTGCTTTGCAATGGGGTGCTTGGCGTAGAGCTCTTGCGCGAGGTGCAAAAGTTTGCAGTGCTGGGCATGGAAATATTAGAGCTCAGCTGCACGTGTGAGCATCGGTTATTTCGTTGCAATGATTGGAACGTCCCCAAGGCGTGGGACCCTTGCACTCCTTGGGACGAGCCTCCAGAGTAGGCTGGATTCCTTCTATTCTAAGCGCATCCAGTTTAAGACCGGTGCATAGGCCTAAAGAGCAGAAAGGTAAATCTACCAAACCTAAGATCTTCGAGGAAAAGGGAGGGAGAAGGTAAGAAATGCTGAAACATAAAGAGGCGATGTGCCTAGAACAGAGTGAGTGCTCCTATTGCCGTAAACACAATACAAACCTTTGAGGACAAGACAATATTACGTAGCTTCCGCCAAGGATACTCCAAGTGCATAAGTGTTTCGCATGGAGGTGCGGGAACGCATCGCAACACTGAGAGGGACAACAAATGGTCCACAAACAATATCAATACAGACCTGAGTGCGCACAAAATATGACTTGCAAGTGAGTTCCAAGTTCGACGAGGAGGTGCTGGGAATGGACAACGGCGAGAGGGGCAAACATTACCCATAGTCAAGGATCAACAAATGAAAATAGCACATAGATCATCAGAATAACAGAAGTAAGTGAACTTAATTCTCATTAGTCTGCAAGATTTAGCCAATACAAGTGCTCATGGAGGGCAAATTTCAGCAACGTAAGGTTGTTGGAAATGTGTCAACACTTTTACAAGTGAAAAATCAGGGTTTTATAATGGACAAGCCTGTTTTACAATTAATGTGCCACTTGGATGGCAGATTCAATCTTTTAATTCCTTTGCGGTGCCGTGCCGCTAATTCTTGAAGTTTACCTGGTAAATCAGACCCGGAGATCGTGGCAGGATCCTTTTCGGATACACGTGTGCATGGGGGAACAAAAGATTTCCTTGACAAGGTCAGAGGGTGGTGTGAACTCGCATCCTGATGTCTAGTGGCCACTTATGCATTTAATCATTTTGACAATGCCTTGAGCTCCTCTTGACTGCTTCCAACTACCTTCTTTACATCCTGTTGCCACTTGGGCACGTGGCACTTTCTGATTGGTCTTGGGTGCAACTCTGCGGAGATGACATGCGTCATCATCTCGCAGGTCTAGTGGGGCACACGTCGTCTCGATGGGCTCTTGGAAGAGTCCTTTGGAGTTTTAGATAGGAGCAACACGTGCATGACACGTGGGCGCTCGCCAACCAATGGTGCTATTTGTAGCTCCATCGATAAAGGGATTAGCCTTGGATGAGTGTCGGGTCACCACGTGGAGAGCGGCGGAAGGAAGGTTGCACTCTACACAGTTCAAGGGTGTAGATATAAGATCCTATGTACGGGCGTGGGACTGCATTGGCTAGGCGCGAGGAAGATTTTAAATAAGGGCACGCACAAAGATTAAATATCCTAGGCGCGCTCTTCATGATTCATAGTTGCTCCCTGTGCTCTCCCTTCACTTAACCATTTGGAACTTGGGGTCCCTCATCTTTAAACTCGTGCGCCCTTTGACTTGTGCACCATAGAAACCTACGTGCAGGCACACATTGAGAGCTTTATGCGGGTGTGAGTCATCACTGTATTGTCGTGCAGACTTACACCTTTATCTTAGGCTTGGGCATAGATGGGAAGTGCCTGCGCACTTTTCATTTGAAGCGCTTGGGTTCTTGTGGGTACGTAACTCCTTTCTTTGTATGTTACGTGCGTGCAGAGTTTGTGTGCACTAGAGTCCTTTGAAACTGTGAGTTTGCAGAAGAGGCGGCGCATGGCTTTAAGATTGCATCCTACGATATTCAAGGGCACGAGAGTAGGATCCTGCACTCTGGCGTAGAATTGTGTTGGATGATTATGAGGAAGCTCTTGAATAAGGGTGTGCACGAAGACTGAAGGTCTCAAGTGCACCTTTTCATGATTTGTAATTGCCCCTTGCACACCTTCGCTTGACCATCTAGACCCTGGAGGTCCTGCGTCCTTGGACCTATGCACCTTTGGATTGTGCGCTGAAGGATCTTGCATTGCAACACGCATCAAGGACTTATAATAGGCGCGAGCCATCATTCTATTATTGCGCAGACCTGCGCTTGATTGCTTTGGGTGCAGGTGCAGATGAGGGGTGTGTATGCACATTTTACTTGATCGCCCAGAAGCTCGTAGGTGCGCCATTCTCCTATAGGGTCTCGACGGGTTTTGCGTTGACTAGGGTGACTTCGAAAGTCAACACTGCCTCCTTTGGATGATGAAGGCAAGCTTGTGTTGGTTCTTGAGTCTATTATCAGTCATAGGGAGAAGAAGTTGAAAACAAGGTTATCACAAAGTATCTTGTATGTTGGAAGGACCTCCTAGTAGAAGATGCTACATGGGAAGGAGAAGAGATACTTGAGCATCCGAATTTGCAATTGCTTGAGGGCAAGCAATTCCGGGAAGGGCAAACTGTAATGTCCCCTTTTTCGAACTAAGCTAAACAGGGAACCCCTAAGTCTATTTAATTTCTTGTAGGCTTAAAGAGGGACAAATTCAAGGGAAATCAATTAGTAATAATTTTTTAAGTGTTCTCAAGGGTACTTTTAAGTCAACTTAAAAGGGGGACATCTAAAGGGGTATTATTAATTAAAGTAGGCCAAAAGAGTATTAATTATAAGCCCAAGTGGAAAATTGGAATTAAAAGTAATTATTAATTACTTTATGGGATAAAGAGGAAATTATAATAAAAAGTAATTTTAAATTGCTTTTAGGGTTTTGGGTGGAAAAATAATTATAAGAAAGGTGAAAAAGAGGAAAAAGGGATCCATTATTATCATTCAACTTTCAGAATTTATTGGAGAGCTTGAAGCTACCATACTTTTCCACAGAGGACGAAAACCCTTAGATGTACAGGTATGAGGACAAAACCCTTCATACTTATTTGGTAATTCCATTTAGGGATGACAATAGTGTTATCAGATTCACGAAATATCATTTTAGAGGTCCAATTAGCTAGGGCATCACATTTCAGGAGGCAAAAGGAAAAAAAGTACAAATCTGTACGGATCTGTACGTAGTCCATATGACGATTATTTCAGTCAAGGTGGGCAATATCGAAGCAGTTAGAGCTGCTGTACTATGTTGAATTGTTTCACGTAGGGTTTCAAGGATTTTTTAGGTGTTTCAAGCTGATTCGAGGTTAGGGTTTGACCAGTGATCGACCATACTTCCTAGCACTCCAGTGCTGCCAGCAAGTACAATTAGCGGTATTTATTTTTAGAAACAATTGTTTTTGGTTTTCTTTTAGTAGGGTTTGATCCAATTTAATTGTAATCAACATTTACGGAAAATAACTTTCAATAGGGTATGGATTATTTGGTTGTAATTAGCATTCTTCAGCATTTATTTTTAAAAATAATCATAATTCTCTATTTTATCTATAAAGGGTTATTTCAACTTTAGCGCCATGGATTGATAATTTTGGGAGAATTCTCCAAGGGAATGCAATCACTGTATACCTACAACAATGTGTGCTTCCCCTAGTCCCACAACATAGAAATTATCACATACATTATAATCTCCAAGGGATAACTTGAGCTGTCGAATTACCTTGGTGCATAGGATAGTGAAACCATCAACAATGGTGACATTGAACTCCTGAGAAGTCCTTCACCTTCAATCTCCTCTTAGCCACAAGGCCTTCATCAATAAAATTGTGGGTGGCCCCATATCAATAAGCACAATAATCCGCTGTCCGGATAACTTCCCATGAATTCGGAATGGGTTGATACCGTGGTGCTCCTAAAAGAGCTGAAAATATCCCTTCTCTAGTGCTGGTATTATCTCCCGCCAACTGCTCAAGCTTATGCCCTACAATTGGTTCTTCTGTTGCATGTTGCTATTCTAATTTATCAATCTCATAACCAGTCTCCTTTTCATCAAAAATTACTTCTATGTAATGGACTTGGCCCATGCTTAGACATCTATGATTAGGTTCTCAAGGCTCTTTGCACTAAAAATATAAATTGTTGCTTCTAAGCTCATTTCTAGTCTACTCATTAATCGTTTTTGCTGCAATGCACTGAGGTGTAGCTCTTTGAGGGTATGAATTAAATCCTCTTTTCTGAAAATTATCCTTTTGCTGTCCTGTAGTAGGTGGTTTAGGCTGAGATGAAAATTTACTCCTCAGTACAGATGGCTCAAGTGTCAAAGCCCTCCTAATAGCCTCTTGCAGTGATGGGGGTGCAAAGGCCTTAACTAGACCTTTGAGGGCTCAAATAAACCTTCGATAAAGAGAAAAGTGATTCTTTTTTCTGATACATCAGGTACCATAATTGCAACTCGCTGAAATTCAGCAACATATAAATCCACTAAGGTTTGCTTTTTGATTCTGGCAAGCTCCCTGAAGTACTCGTCCTCATCCTTATGCTCAAAGCGGTCCAGCAATATTTGATTGGAATCATCAAAATTATTCACATGACTATGCCCCTGTGTGACCAAACCATGGTGCAACCAATCATAGGCAACGCCCTCCAGATGCAATGTGGCGAATTGAATGGTGTCTTCCTCCACCATAGGGCTGAGTGTAAAGTAGGTCTACAGCTTTTGCAACCATGCCCAAACAGTTATTTTATTGCTGTCATCAAAGGTAGGAGCATTTAATTTGTTCAACTTTTATTGCAGGGCCCTCCTTTTATCATTCTGATTGCTACTATGGGATTTACCGCCCTAAGCCTTTTTCTTGAGCATCCCCAAATAGTTAAATTTTTTTTACCGTAACCTTGTAATCTTTCGATTTCTCTCGATACTCCACAAAAAGTTTGTCTAACTGCCCTAGAGTAATTTTCTCAGCAGCTATTTTTTCATTCTTTTGTATAACATGAGCTTAGTGGGTTTTTAAAGGATACTCGTTTGAGTGATCGTTGATCGGTCATGTGAAGCTAAACTTCCCTATCTCTGAGATGCCTTAGTATGATCTGGGTTTTGCATGTTATTTTGGAAATGTAATATTTGTGGCATTATTTTTACCACTTTCTTGTCCCCATCGAATTCCTATCAGAGTATCTTAAAATAGATCTACCCTTTCATCTTTTGTCATCTTCCTTTCTTTATCCTCGTGTGCCATTTTCTATTTCCTCTATTACCTCTGTTGATATCACGTTTCCTTGTCACTCTCTGACATGTGGTACAAAAATCTGATTTTTTAATTAATTAATTTATCTTTTTGTATTTTTCACAGGGTGGCAAGATCACAACTCTGATAGCATTGAAATGTTCTAAACTAAATGCATACAAATAATCAAACCCAAAAAGTTATTATTTTTATGAAACACATACATGCAAATGGAGAGCAACTAAACTAATAGAACTCACTGGGAAAATGCCCAACATACAGTTCTGAACTCTGAAGTGTCCTTAACACACATGCAGCGATGCAATTGTTCATCCTGCTGATCCTTGAGCCTCTATGCAAATCTGAAATGCCTCGCACCATGTATTCCCCTGAGGGTGGTTGTCCCCAAGAGGATCAGGGTCATGCCTGAAGGGTTTCATCCCCAAGCGCCAAGCAAGCTGCTGTAGCAGTGTCACCTTCTTGTCGCTGAAGTTGAGTTCTGTTAATATTCAAAATGAGATTTTCTCTCTGATTTATGCATTGTTTTATAGCCCAGATCTCAGTGATCCTAAATCATAGGTAGTCAGTCGACAAATGGTGGCAGCTAACTGATAATTATTTTCTTCAAACGTAGGCAGCTAACTGAACAACTCCCTCTAATTGTAATGCTGACTGACTGAGACAGACAATTTCTCTCTGCTTTATTTTATGTAGTAACCTCCCAACTGACTTTATTCTAACTGCAGACAAACTTAGTTGCTTTATTCTGATTGAAAGACTGAGTTTTTTATTTTAACTGTAGATAGAGCACTTATTCAGTGCTGCAGGTTAAAAGGGGACATGACATAGTTGTTTCTGCTTTCTTAGCACTCGATGACTTGGTGGGCTTTGAGTTATTTTGTTCAACGCTATTTTTTCCCTCTGCCGAGTCTCAAATCTTGATTGGAACTTGTGAGGCCTTCTCAACTCGGCAGCTTAGTTGTGGATACTGGTCTTGGTTGGGGTTTAACTATAGTCGCTCTGCTGATCCCTTTTTGAAGCTTGCTTACTAGCGATGTGGTCCTTTTGCTCTTTAAACTATCTTAGATATTTTAGTGCTAGGACTTGTTAATGCCTCGAGCTTGACCATTTTCTCTGTTTACTTTGCTTGCAATGGTTGCCTTTGGTGCCACTATGCATCCCCCTTTTGGCACCCTAGGTACTCATGAAAACTGCTGCTTTTTGGCATGAAACCCGTAATCATAAGTTTGGTGTTTCACTAGTTTTGAATTGGAGTTATGTTGGCTCCAAGCTACTCGGCAACTTGACACCTACAGGGTTTGACAGCTTTGCTCTATTAGTGTTGGCTGCGGGAAATCATCTAGCTTCGGGTGTATATGAACTGTTTGAACTCAACATTCATCCCAGCAACCCAGATTCTGACTAAACCTTAGATCATCCTTTTGGATTTTGAGTACCTTGCATTAAGGAATTCCTCCATAATTGCTCTCAACAAAACACTAAGGAAAATGGGTTCCATTTTTGGTATAATAGCCTCTTGCATGAGATTGACGGTGTGACTGGTGTTCCCCTACAAGTTGGGACCAACTTTATTTTCCTTTCCTTTATATCCTATGTTGGACATGCTATACTTTGTCGTAAAAGTAAAATTTTGGATATAACAATCTAACTTGCATTGTTAAATGGTCTTTACATATATTTTATGATATTAAGCACATTGAATATCAGTAGAACAATACTCATTTAGAAAGGTAAATAAAACCCATGATTATAACTCAGCCCACAGATAATGTGACTTTTCACAAAATAGATATACACGCAATAACATTATATATATCTGTGTGTGTATGCATATATACTTCGCCAACTGAGACACCAATAAGATTCTGTATGAGAGCCCCCTTGCAGATGCCTACAAGGAGATTATTTTTCCATTTTCATTACATATTATTTTACAACCCTACCCCCCTTCAGATTCGAACGTTTGACCTCCCTGATAGAGTACACATGCCTTCACCATCAGGGCCACACAAGCCACACAATACTAAGAGATTATTCTAAACATTTACAATTGTATCGTCTCAACCAGAAGACAATACACATGTCTTCATCATCAGGCCTGCACAAGCTGGACAATAGTAAGAGATTATACTAAACATTTTACAATTGTATTGTCTCTACCAGAGGACAATCGTTGGCCTTATGAACGATGTACTGCTGTACCACAGTCCACTCATTATGTTTGGACAAGGCTCAAAATAATAGCTAGTAAGGAAATCTGGGGTCTGAATTGAATGCATCTACTCCCCCTTGGCAGGATCATTTTCTGGCAGGATAGGGTCTCTACAGGAAACGTAGGGAACACGGGAACAGGAGGCATATGGAAAGTTCATCTTCTGGTTCTCTCAGAGCTTGGGGATTCAATCTAATAATGTAGCCAAAGCCTTAGGGACAAGGCAATTCAAGATTTTAGGTCTTGATGACATATAGTGGAAACTAACTACCAAATACTGGATGATTTCGTTGATTAAAAAAATCAACTAAGTTAAGAATGAATATTTCTGGATAAAATTTTGTAGAATATTTTTAGATCAACTAAGCTTTTGAAAATCTGGCATTTGGTTAACTCAGTTAAGGAAATTAGAATGGCGATGTGCTCTTTTGAGATTATTATAGTGTTCATACTCCTAGGAAACGTAAAGCAACTGTTTTTGCCAAACTTGCTGCCTCTGTCTCTTTGAACACCTGCCTAACCAATGCTAATTTCAGGGCTAAACAGCGAAATGGATTTGAAGAGACGCAAAGAGCTCAAAATTGTTGATAATGAAGTCTTATATGCAGTTCAAGATGGGGATTAGAGGGGATCTCTTCCTCTGTTATCTCCTTTATCAAAAGGATTTAATGATGAGCCATAGAGTGATGGATAATGGTTATATCTGTTGGAGTCTCAAGGATTCTAATCACCTTGGTAAGCGTCATTGATCCCTATGTCGTAATCTCCCCTTGTAATCCTGTTGAGGACCCTTTTATGATTAGGGAAGCAGTAATTCTTTATTTCACCATTGTCCCTTCGTAAGGATGCATACTGATTGCTTGCTGCTGTTTAATAACGGTTGTATTTATTGTAAGGCTGGGAGTTGCATTGGCTGGAGTCATAATTCTTTATTTCACCTTTTTCCAATGAGAATCAGCCAGCTGGAAGTAAAAGGACTATCCAATCAATTTAGTTTTCCCACATGCACATGGAATTCAAAATAAAAATCAACCAAATTGAAATATATAACTACATGTCCTTTTTTATATGCATTACACTAACGTTGAAAGTGCACTCTCAATTGCTTGTAAAAATGTGTCAGTATTTGGACCTGTGATGTGACTGCAACATTTTGCATGGGAATCACTTCTGAAGGAAACTAGGTGTCATGATTTTGAAATCACTTAATGTTTAAATAGTATATGGCTGTTGCATTGCCAGGCTCTGCCGATATATCGGTTCATGTGTTGTAGGACAATCATCTTTGTACTCTGTTGCAGCCAGAACTAGAAAAGGAGATTACAATGGAATTTAACTGATGATGGCAACGTGTATATAGCCTGAAATATTTTACCAGGAAAAACTCTGAAGGTACAGAAAAACACAAGGGAGCCAGCTAGAGTTGTAAATCAACGGTCCAGCATTGGCATTACCATTACTCCCATGAGGCGGCATCTGTCCACACCATCATCAACTCTCATCAAGTTGAGCTTCTCTGTTTAATAGTGCATCAAATGGCCCATACTTCGATCTGTTCATCATTGCCAGAGCTCCCATCCTGAATTACAATACCAAAGACCAAACTCTGTGCACCAAACATTCTGTATGGCTGACAGAATTCAACGAGGGGTAGTTGGTGAGATTTGTGCCCAAGTGTAGGCATGCGCTTCACATTGCATGTCTTGATATGTGGTAATACAATGATTAGAATCACCTACCATGCAGGGCTGACTTTTTAACGGGTTTCTTTCACCTTCTAAATATTTCTCCATCCCTGCAGAGAAGAACGAAGAAGCAACAGGGCAAGATGAATGTCATGGATATTAGGCCCACTCTTCTTTATTTTGCCTTATATGGCAATCTGCAACAGACAAATGAAGTTCACAGATTTGGCGAGATAACTGACAGATGCCAGTTTTTTGTATATGATGGATAGTGCTTCGAGGTCTCAGTGTTACTGGTGTTGTAGATTTAGCAATAGGGTGCTTGTCACATGAGGTGGTGATAAGTTTGGGGGGCTTCCCATGAAGGTGAACATGTTGGTTGGCAACTCTAACTGACCTGTCTCTATTAGGGAGGAGAGATTGGTTATGAATGACTCGTAGATGCAAAAAATGTTGCTTTCAAATGGATTTCTGTTTGGTTATGAGGATTTAAGGTTTTCATTTTGCATTAATATTTTCGAGTTGTGTTGATTTTTGTACAGTGAGGTCAAGAAGATAATAGAGAGATGAAATTACTACATGGTGTTCAGTTCGGCTTGAAAAAATGCTGTGTTCCACGCATTTCCAGGACGGGGATGGGAAAGAAGTTTCCAGATTTTAGGCACGGCAGGGAGATGGCTACTAAAAATATATATTAAAATAATGTTTGAAATTAAATTACAAAAAATAACATTATAAACAAATTGAAAGAATAATCAAATGACATTTGTCACATTATGATTACTCATGAGTCATTAATAATTAGCATTAATTACAAAAGGCTGAAGTTACAATGACAATCCATCATCAAGAGTTCAACTACAAGTTACGGGTACGAAGTTACAAATTGAACATTGAAACAATGAAAATCAAAATGGCAAAATAAAAATGCTTAGCTGCATTGAGCAGAAATCTCGATAATCGGACTCATCATCCGATGAAAAGAGTGATTCTTTAAAATGTTTTAAATAGTGTTTAATATCCAGGGACGACAGGGACTGGCGAGGGACATTGGGGATGGGCGGGCGACAGCTAGATGCCCCTGGGATGTCTGCATACTTTACAGGAGATGGGGATGTAGTGGGGACATCCCTGTTTTTTCAAAAGTTGAAGGGGATGTTTTGTCTCTGTACCCGGGATGTTGCGGATGCCTGAGATGGCTACCCAGGTGGGGGGAACTCTGAAAAAATGGTTAAGGGTTAGTGAAGTTCTAAAGGTAAATGCAAATGAAACGATCCCATCTGATATTGTTTAAAGGAACCCAGTGATTCGAGCGGAATTGTATATGTTCAGTTTTTTTAATCTTGATGGAGAGTCAAATCTAAAGAAAGTAGATTTGTCAGACAAGAAACTGCAGCTATGATGCCTGAGAATGAACACGCTTCACCCATCATTCAATATGAAAAATATGTGCTTGGATAGTTGGGGTGGTAACTTACACAGGCCAAGAGACCAAACTGACGCAGCATGGAATTTGAATGAACATGACAATGTAGAATGGAACGGAGGAAAAAGAGTTAAATTGATGATTTATGTTCGTTTTGATAAAGTAAGGGTAAAATATTTATTCACAAACAGATTTGTCAAGGATGGCCTTTGGAGTGGATCTCATTGCATCACGACACCCTCTGAAGTTACAAAAGCTAGAACAGAAGAGCTGCTTTCTAGCTACATTCTCAACCTCCCTTAAGCGTTTTTTGTGAAGCTACCAAGGACAAGAAATCAGACTCACATCTCATGTGCCTCTTTAAGAGTAATATTCAAATACTTCAAATCTATTTGAGACACCAAGGAAAAGAAATCAGCCTCATATGTCGTTCCCTTCTAAGAATTTCTAAAATTAAAAGCCACTGTTGACTAATCATAAATTTTTGCTCTCTAATTGTCAACAAAATTGCTATGGAAATTTAAGTGGGCCTTAGCCCTATTTCACCCACTACAGACTCCAGAGCTCGGGCTCAGGCTTAGGCTTAGGCTCAAGGGGAATCTGATCAATTTACTGTTCAATGATCGCTGCTGCTACGTCCGAATTAGGCTGTTAAATCACAGTGGGTAATATTGAATAGAATACGGAGGAATAGTTTAGTGATGGCTCTAAAAGGGGCCTTCCATCCTTATTCCTACCTGCTAATGCGACCTACCTGCTGGTTGGTTCTCAATCCTTTTCATGAGGCTTTACGCTCGCCATTCTCATTCGATTATACAAACTCACAAGTGAGATCCATTATAATATGGTGTAATGAAAATAATATCGGCGCAAGTCTCCTTAACAGCACAAGTCTCGAAAACTTACATGAAACGAACCAAGAAAATAGGAATTGTTGATACGATATGCTTTCTAAGAAAATCCCATTTGACTCTCATTGGAGAGAAACCTAAAGGTAGTAATTGGCCAACAGGCTTTCTGAATTTGGCAATTCCAGGTCCAAATTATCCCCTTTTGCTGTCACATGCCCTCGCCCTCGTTGTATTGTGCAAGGAGATTACATTCTGTTTATTTCTATGATCTATTGTATGATAATTTAAAAAAAAAACGGCAGTGAAAAACATAATAATGTGGACCAAAAAAACAGTGCGAAATACCACTCCAACATTAAGATGTTAAAGAACAATGCAAAACACCACTCCAACATAAGTCATTACTTAATACGAACCGATATCCAAAGAATTTACTGCTGTCATGTCAACTTCATGCTAGTGACAAAAGGTACATCCTCATAATGTAAGCTCACATATAATTGTTTATGGCAGAATGGACTTGTGCATGGAGCTATGGGGAACTTAAAAGTAAGCAGTTAAGGGCATCGCTGGACTATTTGGCATGAGTGCAGTTTTGGCCACCCACATTATTTCAAGACAGACAAAGGCACGAAGGGTTAATTATAATTCCAGAAGTTTCTTGGAAAAGTAATTAATAGAAAAACAAGGTAGAACTGATACAACCCATTATATAGAGGGGAAAATCTATAAGGGAGAGCTGGTAGAAGGAAAAGGGGTTATAGCTTTGCTTCTAAGAGAAGGGGGTTAATAAATGGAGAATATATTTTTTTGATTGAAAAGCTTTTCCCATATATTAATAATACAATATTTTACACAAGTTTATAATACAAAAAAATGAGTGGACATAATCACTCTGAGAAGTCATATCAGCCAAAGCTGAGAAAGATTACATATGTAATTTAATAATATACAAAATGCTTTTCAACCAAAAAAGGTGAAATAGCAATGAGCAAGGGTCATATGAATCCATTAGTAGCCCACCAGAAATTGCTAAGCAATGGGAGAAACAACTAATTGGGATGGAGGAGGTGGAGGATTATCTAGCTTATCACCCCATCCACTTACAATAGGCTTATCACCCCAACCACTGACAACAAGGGATTTGTAGGATTAGGTATGTGATATCAACCATTTCTTTCTTTTTATTTATCTTAAAAATTGCCTTCTCTGCTAGGTGATACGACAGGGCCAAGTGAAGGAACTTTCCTTGTTGAGGCATAGACCAACCAAAGTGGCCAACATCACTACTACCACTAGCGTGAGGACCTAAAGGTAGGGATGAAAGATGTTGCCAAGGGGAGCCATTGTAGTGCTTTCTACTTGGAATGCTTCATTCCTCAATGTCCATACCCACAATCTTGTGGAGGCAATCGGTGGCGAGGGGAATTTTGGAGGGACTTGGATAACGACACAAAGGGCATTGTGCTAATGATCCAACAAAGTCCGGAGGTGGGTCACCTCTAGATGAACTTTTTCTGCTTGAATCTGAATCCAAAGCATAACATTAAAGATAACATTAACCTTATTAGTAGTAGGAAGGCAATCATCAAGAATAACATGATTAAAAGTAGCTTCATTTTTATTCTTCCACAAGTGAAAGAGAATCTCAAGACATGATATATGCCAAATTTACATGTTTTTTGCAAGAATCATGGTCGAGCCCTCGAAAAGCACTATCTTCTAGGTAAACATTTTTGGACAGAAGGGTTGGAAGAGGGTGTGAATCTAATGCAACTGGGCAGGCTTATAGAACCAAAAGATATGTTTTTGATATTATGGGAGGTTGCAGACATAACAAACAGGGTGTGCCATGCCAAGGTGCATCAAATGTGTGCCAATTAGAACTCTGTTGACACTTGGATTCGCACCCTTGAGGAGATGCTTAGCTCTCCTCATCCAAGTGGCACAATGGAGTCACTCTCTTGCTGTGGGTGACAATTTTGTTGAGATGAATCTCTAGATGAGGGGCTAGCTCCCCTTGATGCACTTTTAAATCTCTCTCTAATCTATCAATTCGTGTATGAAAAGGGTTCAAGAAAACAACTAAGAAAACAAAAAAGGTGATGCACCAATGTTTATCTCCTCCTATTTGACTGAGAATACGCTACTTAAGGGTCAACACAACGTTTCTCACACAAAACTCACAACTCTGTGTGTGTTGTCACATCAGTGTTTCACATGTTAGATTCAAAAAGGCATTCGACATTTAGGAGAGCAATGGATGATTACAAGAAGGAATACAGTCATACGCTACTTCTAAAATGTCTACACACTTGGAAAAGAATACTAACAAGGCCCTGTAACGACACTCTTTTTGCTCATTGGTAGACCATCAAGAGTACAAGCTAGAAAAGACAATCTTTCACTAGACTAGACCAACAAGATTCAAGTCATCACTCAATAGTATAACATGTAGTGGCAAAATAACTTGTATTATTTCTTCAAGAGCCTTGCGAGTACAAATCTGGTCAGAGTTTTCCCAATAACCAGCGGAGGCCGCTCAAATGAGCTAAGAGAATGCATATTTATAACTTTGAGCGACAGAGTCAAGCCAAGGAAGTTCAAGAGTCACTTGGACATGTGTCCACAGGTGAGAATTAGTTACAATTGCATGTGGGAGATGTGTCGAGCGAGCTATGCCATGTCATAGAGGTCTACTTGTCCAAAATAAGTCATAAGAATGGTGAAAAGTGGCATAAAACCTTTAGAATTGGCACAAGAAACTACCTCCATCAAAGATCATCCATGAACGTTTGAAACTAAAAACAAGAGAGTCGACACATCATTGTTCGGAGGAAATGGAACTCATGGTGACAGTTAGAAAATGCTCATTCTAACTACTAGCTATCCTCTAGACATCTGTGTTTGTCGATTTCGTGGAAGCTCTTTGGTTTGGGTCAGCGGCCAAAAAAAACTCAAATCGTCGACCTGTCTATTTTTCACTTGTTTTGTCTACACCAGATGCTCGGGATCTTGCCATTTGTTATCTCTATATTTGCTCTTAGGTTCCCGCCAAGTCTTTTTTGACTCCAACGACTATTTTTCATAGTTTAAAGTTGACGTTTTACAGGCCGTCATCCTTTGGGTATTTTCTTCGGATGTTTGTTTCCTTCAGACTTCTTGTCTTCTTGTTTCCCTCAGACAATCTTTCCTAAAAAATTCATTTCTTGGACTTCTTTTTCACGCGGTTGCTTTGTTTTGACACTTTTCTCGAAAGGGCTTTTTGTCTCGGCACTTTTCCCGAAAGAATTTATTCGGCTCTTTGCATCGGGTCTTTTCCTTCGGGCTTTTTGCTTTTGACCATTTCTGTGGACAATTTTCCCAAACAAATTCTTTTAGACTTTTTGTTTCGACATTTTCTTTCGAGAATTCATTTGGCTCTTTTTTCTGCCTTAATTTCTTTGGCCTATCGAATGACCTTTCGGCTTTTGAAAATGGATTGTTTGGTTCTTTGAAATGTTCCTTTGGGGTTCTTTGAAGTGGACCTTCGGGACTCTGAAATGACTGTTCGACAGTTTGAAAAAGACCCATTTGAAAAAGTTGCAAGTGCCTTTCGAAAAAACTGAAGTGCCCTTTGGAAAAGTTGTTTTGGACAAAATGTCCAAACAATTCATTCAGAAAAGTTGAAAATTGCCATTCGGAAAATCTGAAAAAGACCCATTCGGAAAAGTTGCAAGTTCCTTTCGGAAAAACTGAAGTGCCCTTCGGAAAAGTTGTTTCAGACAAAATGTTTGAAACAATTCATTCAAAAAAGTTGAAAATTGCCCTTCGAAAAATCTGTCTCAGACAAATTGTTCGAAAGAATTCGTCACTTGACCGATTGAAAAGTCCAAAAGAAATAACACTTAGTCAAAAACAAAAGACTTGAAAGGATTACTATGCAAAGGCTTGGCAAAAGACCAAAACAAACTTTTCGAAAGAATTAGACTTGTACACTTGTTGAGGGTTTTCTATAGAGCACTTCTTCTGAATGAAACCTGCATATTGGACCTAACCAAAGGTATAAAATAGGCAGTCAAGTTTTCAAATAGGGGTGCCCAATTTTGCCCTGAAGGGCCAAAATTTGGTTAACAAATTGGTGATTTGCAAGAGTAGTATGCCTGCTATACTGACCAGACCAGTAGTCGAATTAATCCGTTGGGCATTGAGTCATTTAAGGATGCTCAAACAAGGAAACATTGGTCATGACTCAAAACCTTGAACAACACACTAGACCGGAAGGAAAACCCACATTACAAGACACAACACACAACAAGAACAAAACAAACAAGACACAAAGCAAAACAAGACAACTCACACGTGTGTAAGCACTTAGGGAACACAAGAAAGCAGAAAACTATGTACAAAGGAAAAGGAGAATCTCAGTAACAATGCTTTAGATATATCCCATTGATTGGGATATGCAGCTCCACTCCATCCAACCTTAAGAGTTGGAAAGCATTGTGTTGTTTGCACTGTGTGATCACATATGGGCCACTTCACAAAGCATCAAACTTTGTGTCTTTCAGGGTTGGCTCTATCTTCATCCCATTTTGGGACACTGTCTCTTTCTTTGAAGCTCCTTGGCATGGATTTCTTGTCAAAATAATTCTTTGTTTGCTCTTGGTGAGTTGTCATGGTGTGCATAGATTGATTTCTTGTCTCTTCAAGCTCCATCAACTTTCATGCTGTTATTCTTCATCAATTGCAGCTGATAGGTAAGATCTAAAGCTGGTAACTCAAGTGAGATAGGAAGTCTAGCTTCCCTTCCATAGACAAATGTATATGGGGAATTCCCAATTGCTCTTTTTAGGGTGATCCTATCAGCCCAAAGGGTTGTTTTCAACTTGGTGTGCCAAGTCCTTTGATTCTCTTCCATTATTCTTTTGATAATCCTTATTAGATTTTTATTTGTGGACTCAGTCCATTACCTTGGGGGTAGTTGGAGGAGGTGCTGAGATAAATACCATGCTTTAAAGTCCATTCACTTGTCTTTGCTCCTAGAAAAACTAATGCATTGTCTGAGATTATTGTTGAAGGAGCTCCAAATCTGGTCACTATACTCTCATATAAGTCTAGGACTGAATTCTCATTTGCCTCTTTAAGAACTACAACCTCCACCCATCTTGTAAAGTAATCAGTGGCAATCAACACCCATTTGTGGCCAGCACTAAGAGGATTGCTTAGGTCTATGAAATCCAAACCCCATTGCATGAAGGGTTGTTCAACCTGGATTGGATGAAGAGGTAAGGTGGCTAGCTTTTGTTTGCCATCAAAGAGAACACACTTTTGACATTTCGTTACCCAAGTGTGAGTGTCTTTAAACAAGTTAGGCCAAAAGTAACCAACGCTCATAATCTTAGCAGCTGTGGTTTTTGGAGCAAAGTGACCACCACCTGGTCCATCATGGAATTCAAAAAATACTTTGTCAGTATGATCCGAATCAATACATCTCAACAACACCCCTGAAAAGTCTTTAAATAGCACTCCGTCAACAAGTACATAAGGAATGAATTGCAGCCTAAAGTACCTTCTCTTGGCCCTATCAAGACCTTGTAGACATTCACCAGTTTGAAGGAAATGGATCATGGCCTGTGTCCAACTTCTTATAGATGAAGGTGCAACTGATACAGAGTCATCATGAAGCACCAAAACGTCTTTTTGCTCTTTCAACTCTGAAGTGAGATGCTCACACAGTCCTTTTCCTTTCACTAACTTGGTAGTTTTGATCTTCTCATCATATTCCATTACCCTTGTGATCCATCCTACCCTCTTTTCATTCAAATCTCTGTTCAACAATAAGTCTTCCACACTAGGATGAGGCACAAAAATATGAATCTTGTTGTTAGACAACATATGCCTAAACTTCTTTAAACTCCTTATGACTGAAAGCACTTGTTTCTCAACATATGTGTCCTTTATCTCATAGCCTTCCAAACCTTGACTAAAGAAGGCAATAGGTTGTTCAAAATTTACATCGTTAGTTTGAGTAAGCATGACAGAGATTACCTCTTCATTCCCAAAAGTATACAGATTGAAATCTTTGGAGAAGTTTGAACTTGCAAGGGTAGGAGCTTGGGCAATGGCTTGCTTGATCTCCTCAAAACTTTCTTTCCTCTTTCTTGTCCAAGTGAACTCTTCTTCCTTCCTTAGCATGGAGGTCAAGGGCTTGACCAGGTTAGCAAAATCATGGATAAACCTCCTAATGAAATTGATTTTACCAAAGAAGCTTTGTAGACCTTTCTTATGTTTAAGCAAAGACAATGCGAAAATGACACTTACCCTTTTGGGATCAATAGACAGAGCTTTCTTGGAAACAATGTGGCCTAAGAGTTTGACTTCATGAACAACAAACACACACTTCTTTGGGTTTAGAGAGATCTTAAATTCTCTACACCTCTCAAAAATCTACTTTAGGTGATTCAAATGGTCATTTGCATCTTTGGAGAAAACTGTCACATCATCAAGATAAACTAATACAATATCATTGATTAGTCCTTTGAAAGCCATATCCATTGCGTGTTGGAAAGTAGTTTTAGCGTTTGACAGTCCAATTGGCATATTTCTATATGCATATGTGCCCCATTTGGTGGTAAACGCTTTCTTTATCAAAATTTGATTATACCCAGAATACCCATCAAGGAGAGAAAACCTTTCACTACCAGCCACAACTTGCAAGATTTGTTCCATGGAAGGGAGTGGGTAATGATCTTTCAAAGCCACTATATTCAAGTTCCTAAAATCAACACACAACCATATCTCTCTATTCTTTTTTGTAACAATAACTAGGTTTGCCAACCAAGATGAATGCTTAATGAGAAAAATGATTTTGGATTCAATTAGTTTGGTGAGTTCTTTCCTCATGAGAGGCTCAATCTTGGGATTGATTGGCCTTTGCCTTTGCTTATTAGGCTTAGCATTCTCATTTAACTCTATAGTATGTTGAGCTCGGATCAAAACCTTTTAAATCACTATACTCCCATGCAAAGACATAATAAAATTCTTTGCATAACTCAATGAAAGCATGCTTCTTTTCGATAGTACATACTTTCCCAAGTGCAAGCAATTTATCTTTGAAAATCTGAACCTTCTCATAGTTTTCCTGCTTGGTGGATATGCTTACCTTCTCTTTTTTCAGTTGGTCATCATCATTGAATATGCTCTCAAGAGTGACTAGGCCTTTATGAAGCTTGTTAGACTTTAATTGCACAATCTACCCTCCATATTGTTGTTACAGTTTAGACTGATTTTTGGATCAAAACTCAGTGTCTTTTTGTAGAAAAAGTGCTATTTGCTGGTCACTATCAGAGCCCTGCCAATTAGTGACATTATCCGGTATGGAGGGCCTTACAATCACTTTTAGATGAGGTTGGTTCTTGTCCTCTTTTATTCCTTTTGGAACATCAAACTAAGCTCCAATTGCTGCCAACCTATCAACATGCTTGTTATCTTCTCTTGAGATAGAAGTGATGTTGAAGGCTTTGAAATCTTCCACAAGATTCCACACTCTATGCTTATAGGACTTAAGCAAAGAGTTTTTTGTCAAATTCTGCCCTCTAATCTGGTTGGCAACAAGCTTGCTATCACCAAACACTTGTAATTCTTTGACACCTCTTTTCCTAGCCCATTCAAGGCTATGAATAAGGGCTTCATATTTTGATACATTACAGGTGCAAGAGCACTGAAATTTGAAGGTTGAAAAATACTTTTCCTTTGAAGGTGAAACCAACATTGCTCCACCCCTGGTCTCAATCTTACTTCTAGGCCCATCAAAGAAAAGCTGCCACAAGCCATTTACATCCTCACTTGACTTCATTAAATTAGGCATGCAAGAGTCCTCCTACATATAATAGACCCCAAGACCAGATTCTTCAATAAACTTGTAAGGATCATACTCATAGTTGTCATCTCCCCATTCATCTAGGAATAAATCAGAAACTCCCTCAAGGGAAGATGATGGAGATTGGTCAATATGAAGTTCCTCTTCATCAATGATAGTATAATTAACATTTGCCACCTTAGGTGAGTAAGGTTCCAAGTGATCTCTATGAATAGGTTCTAACTCAATCTTCACTTTAGTGCCATACTTTGTCCTAAACACCATGTATGACCAATTGACTGCCAAATATCCACCTATCTTGGATGTGAAGTCTCTTGATAAGCAAAAATTCAAAATAGGGAGGTAAATCTACCAGTACTACATCATGAGGAATTGAAAAAGTAGGATAAGCATGAAGAATCAAATTCAAACCTCTAACTACCCCCAAAGTCTTGGTTGGTGATCCATCCAATTGCAAAACTCCTTTAATTATGGGCTCATACTTGAGGCCTAGCTTATCTGCTATACATTTGGGCATAACTGATGTGCTTGCTCCACTATTTATGATGCAATTGTGAACCAAAAAATCACCAATGATTAGAGATAGAAAATGAGTCTTCTCATCTTTCTTCACTTGACCATCTATAGATTGAGTTCCATTGACCAAAACCACATTGTCATTTCTAGATGGGCCAACTAGTTTACCCAATCCATGCAATTCCTTTTGGAGTATATCGTTTTGCCCTGATAATGTTAGAGAATCCCACAATGAGATGTTCATATGAAGCTTCTTTATCTGGTCCACCACATTGATGGAAGGATTACTCACCTTGGGGTTCTCTTTATGAACATTGGCACCTTATGATGTAGCTTGTGGAGGCAAAATTGTAGTAGTTGGCCTAAAATTTGGAATCCTTTGATTTTTTTGCAGTTTAGGAGCTGTATTAGACCCACTTATCATAGGAGATGATGCAGGAGTCACAACAGGGCCTTGATTGGCTCCTTGAGCTTCATCAACCACCCTCCTTTTGGACCTAGTATTCTGATTGCTTTTATTTCCCACGTAATTAATGGCACAAAACTCACCCTCCAAATGATTTATGAGGGTAGCATCAGTCTGAGGTTGTCCATTTTCCACCCCACCTTGCATGGATCCTTCAAAATTTGAAGCTTGGAAAGATTGGCTGCCTTGCATTACCATGCCTTGATTGTGCATTTCATTTGCATAAGTCACTTTCTCTTGACCATGTTCAAAAAATGGATAGTTGGGTTGTTCTTGGACCAAGTTATTTTGAGTGGGGACAAGGGCTTTGGAGGATGAGGGAGCATTAGGATTATAGCTTTGATAAGGCTTGATATGGGTGACTTGGTCTTGTCCTTGTGCATTGTTTTGGAAAAGAGGTCTAATTGTTTGCCCAAACTGCTTGTATGTTTGATATGGCCTATAACCTTGAGCTTGTTGTCTCTTGAGGGAAACTAACTCATTTGTAACACTTTGAAGCAAGCTTTTAACTTCATGGATTTCATTTAAAGGAGTAGTGGCAGGGTTTTCTTGATTAGGCAAAGGGGCTAAAGTGGGCAATGCACATTGACTAGGAGAATGCAAATCAGGGAATAGTGGCATTGGAGGCATAGGAGCTATCTTTCCTGCTTGGACAAGACAATTCTCAACATTAATGGCTATTTCATAGGCAATAAGCAATGTGTTTCCACCCATAGATTGAATCATCATGGCAATGTCACTATTCAACGCTTTTAGGTAGTTCAAAAATGTATAGTTTGGAGAAGGTCTGGTTGGTTCCCAGTTGTACACCTCTCTGATCTGGTCTTGCGTACTTGAAGCAAATGGCAAACAAAGATGAAAAATCCGTTAAAATGTTGTCTTGGCCGGTGAAGGGTTTAGCATCACGAGTGGACCAGTTTTGAGAAAATGATCGGGAGGCATCTACAAAGAGTATGGTTATTTTCCTACTACTTTTGGCTCTGCTTGAACCAAGGTGAGAGGACCTATGGGGTAGCTAGCTCACATGGAAAGATTATGCAATTCAGTCTCCATGGGGGTTATTGGCACAAAGGAACACAATTTCGACTAGAACACAACCAAACTTGCTCACTCCACCTGAGAAGGGTTGTCATATGGATAGGCAAATGTTCTAAGATAGGGAAAAGCTACTAAAGACAGATATGAATATGGGATTGCAACTTTCATCTGAAAAGAATTTTCACAATATAGGGGCTGAATAAGAGATTGCAATACGGAGCTTTAAAGCACAAAGAGCAAACACATGCTAAATACGCAATGTTTTTGCATCTGTAGGCAAATAACACTTTAGATATGCAAAGGGCGTGTTATATGTAGGGCAGGATGGGGCAAAACCAAGTTAATCTGAAAATATGGATAAGGATGTGGACGATTAACAAATGAGTATGGAGACATTAACAACTATGTTATTTTTCCTCAACAAATGCTTTTCATTTCAAAACAAATAAGATGAAATCATGCACAATTGATCCTTGAGAATTTATCTGCAACTTTGCAAATAACTATTCAAAAGCTCCTACCAGTTGAATTCATAAACCCAAGACTACCCTTAAGAAGGCTATCAACTCCTTGTTTTCACATATCAAAATGAAAAAGGATTTCATATTCTAGATTCAAACCCTAAATGACTACCATGAAGAGGCACATATTAGATAACCAATCCACTATGCATGTAAAATAGAGCATTGCATTTCAACAAGAAGAAAAAAAAACAAACCCTAAGCGGATTTCATATATTAACTGAATCAACGCTGGTTACAATGTATATTGAAAATTACATATCAAAACACCATGCAAAACATTTTTGTAACAAGGGAGACATTTCTAATGCTCTCAAAGCTTGCCAATGATTTTACAAGAGGAATCAATTTGGCATCAGAAAATTATATGGGGAAAACTCTCCTAAGCTATAGCTATGTACCCAAAAATTAACCGACCTCTGTAAAGGGACAAAACCCCTTTACTTATACAACATTAACCACACATGGCATCTCACAAAAATGTGCTCCAGCTGGAAAAATCATTCGCGGGCCTGGAGTTCGTGAGTTGTAACAAGAATGATTCCTGGGACTATGCATGCACTCTGATGAAATTGACAGTTTTGATAGTTAACTCAAGTGGGATTCCTTCCGTCAGACACGTGGAACATAGCCTAGAAAAGGACAAAACAAACCTTTGTCCATTTGCATAACCAACCCAAAACATTCCCCTTATTTTACAAACAACTATACAAAGAGTATTCCAAGGGAGAAGATGACTCTAACGGGCGTCATACAATGAACAAAATAATGGGAGAGAAAGAGAAAGAAAGAAAGGAACTGTATGCCAGCCAGGAAGAAACATAAATGGATTGGTCATGTTGCAAAATCAACATTGATGACCGAGCCGTGTACCAACTTGTTCTTGTATGTAACAAAATTTGCAATCATAGTGGTGAAGATTTTTCTGTCCGGGCCCACATGGTACTTGAATTTGGCATTATATTCTTCTATCCAGTTGGTGGTCCTCTGGAGCACTCCCTGCTTCTTATGTACCAATGCCTTTAATTGGGCACAAGACTTTTCAAGTGATACAAGGTCCCTTATTTTTTGGCTATTGAAGGCTCCGTGGGGTGCATTGATGAGGTTCTTCAAAGCATCCTCCAACAATTCTTTTATCAAGTCCACCACACCATCAAGCTTCACCTTTGCTCTTAGAGTGGCCTCAATTTCTGTCCTTGCAGTCTTGAGAGACTGCTCTTCTCCTTTTATATCAAAGGCACCATCCTTGAGCATGGCAAACCTGTGCTTTATGGCCAACTGGCATTCTCTGGGCATTTTAAGATCATTTGAAGAGAGAATATTTTCTGCTACTAAAGCATCTTTGCCCATATTACATATATCATCTACTTTGGTCCTGAGTGCCTCCCAACTCTTGATATCAACATCATAGATGAATGCTAGGGAGCTACACTCTCCTTGTCTATCTGTCTCATTATCAAGCCATTCCATGGTTGTATGGATGACTTCCTTGGCTCGCACTGTCAAGTCCTGTTGCCAATATTTTATTTCCCATCCTCTGGTCTTCAAATCCTCACCGAGGTCGACGGGAATGGGTGTGCTTGGGATC
The DNA here is from genome assembly GCA_037957365.1 of Torreya grandis. Classification (NCBI taxonomy): domain Eukaryota; kingdom Viridiplantae; phylum Streptophyta; class Pinopsida; order Cupressales; family Taxaceae; genus Torreya; species Torreya grandis. The sequence continues at coordinate 932,459 of JARHVA010002012.1, read as the reverse complement.
CTGCGAGCAGTTGGAGTCACTGCCTTAGGCTCGCTCAGTAAATTTTGCAAGTACTGGATCATTGCTTGGTTCTGCGTCTTTAGTGCCTCCATTGATGTTTTGTCTTTATCCATTCGATGAGCTACCATGCTCGCTAAAACTTGCGAGCTATGCTTGATCTCATTCCTTGATGGATCCCCCAAATCATATCTATATATTGCATAGCTTTCAAGGGGAGCGTCCTTTGTAACACCTTGTGGGGGGACAATTATCTCCTGTGTTCTCTCCCTAGTACTAGTGAAAGTGGTCTGGGAGAGCGCTTTAGCTTTCTTGGGAGGTTTTTCCCTGTATAACTGGGCAATCTTTATTATGTCTATATCTCTAAATTTACTTTCAACGTCCCATTTCTCCTTGATCTGTTCTTCAACCCATAAGAGGGGCCTAGTCTAAAAATTCATTGGAGTTGTGGACCTTGAAACTGGCTTGGATGCGCTGAATGGTGGTGTGACTGGAACATTAACCAGAGGGAGCCTGCTGCTCTGTATCTTCATTGCTCTCCAACTCTGCCTCTTTCCTTCCAGCGTCTTGCTCTCCTCCTTTGCTTGGTTCAATATGTTCCAGGACTTCAATATTTGACCCAATTTGTTGTTTGGAGCCCAGGAGCAATCCATCAATGGAGCTCTCTTGCCTTGCATGATGAAGAGGTGGTTTCACAACCAACTTGATTTTTGTAGTTGGTTGGGAGAGCTAGGAAGAGGCTATGGTGTCTTCCTTGTTGCCCTTAGATGGCTCATCACCAATCATGGCCTCAAAAATCCGGAGCCTAGCAGGATCATGGACCTTTATTTGGGGAAGGAGCCCCTAGGGTACTTCAATAGAAGTAGTTCCTGTTGAAGGTCCCTCCTTTGAAACTTCGTCACCTTGGTCTGTGTCCTTATTTATCCCTGAAGGCATAGGGGTACTCGTTTTCAGGGTTGATCCCCTATCTCCTTCAGACGCAACCTCTCCTTGTATTGAACTTTTATGTACTGGAGAGGGATGGTCTTGTGGGGCTATCTCCACAGTGGCTATAACATCCGGTTGCTGCTTTCCTTGAGCCTCCACATTTTCACTATTGGTGGGGGCTTGCTCCTCCCACCCCAGCTCTTTTTCAAGTCCCTCCTCGGACTCTTGCACACTGCTCGTTTCACTTGCTGTGTCTTGTCTCAGTGGCTGAGTCAGAATATTTTGGACAAACGCTTCCGTGTTCGAGGAGGTAATTTCCTTTTCAAGTGAAGCCTTAGTTTGTATGACCACCTCGATACCAACTTGTGTCACATCTTCAAAGAACAAGGGGTCATTTGAGGTCAGTATGTCCTTTTTTTTGCCCTTGCTTTCCCCTCTCAAGGGCGCTTGTGGCCCAAACGGTGCTATTGCTGGAACCTTGACAGGTGTCTGTGGCCTCTCCCTTGGAGTTCTTTGGCCGGTCCTCATTGGGGGAGGAGTGAATGCCTTGGGTTGCTTCATCATTTCTACGATTGGCCTATTTTCCTCTGAGTCTTCTTCATCACTCATATCCCTCAACCTCTGGGCATATGAGGATTTTTCCCCTTGCAGTTCTGTGGCATCATGTCGAGAGGGTTCATTGACACGAACGACCTCTTTCCTCTTTCTGGGGGTTGTAGCTAGAGGTTGAAATATCTTCTTTGCCCTTTTAGTCTTTGGCTGCTCTACTTGTTCCTCCCCTCCCCTTTTCCTTGTATACATTACTGGGGAAGGAATGGGCACTGGTGATTGCTCGCGCTGAACGACTGAGGAGATGGTTGGTTCAGTTAATTAGGTAGGAGTTGCTTTAGTAGTGATTGAGATGGGAGTAGCGCTAGCAAGTTGGACCTCCCCAGTGGCAATCCGGGTCCATTTTTCAGCAAGACTGGTCAACTTTGTAAATGATAGTCCAGACTTGGACTGCACCACTGTAATCTCGTCGATATTGATTGGCTTTGTGAAACTGGTGTCTCCAGCTATACCCTTTCCTTTGCCCTTGGCCACTACTTGAGGCCATGCTAGATGGCCGGTGTAAGGGGGAAAGATGGCCTTGAGCTCATTTATATTTCTCAGCTCCCTGAGAGCAAGGGCATCATATGTACCAAGGTCCACTCCCCAGGTCTTCAACCATTCAAACATCCTTTTCATCACTCGGAAAGCCCTCCAGGGGAATGAATCACTTCTCGAGATAGTAAAGTCCACTTTTGCTATGGGCTACGCCTCTATATTTTCCTTAGTGTATGCTAATGACACTGTAGCATTATCATCAACGATATCCTCGGGGATGGGGACAATGCCATATGCAATAATTTCTTGCACAGTGAGCCTTAGGTAATCAATTTTCCTCAGCTGCTCCTAAGTTGTGCACTTGGACTAGATATCTTTGTAATGTGCCTGGTGCAGGGTTAGACCTGTAGCTGTATTGACTAGCCACCTAATGTCATAATTAGGTCGAGGTGGCATGTTATCCATATAGTAACACCCCATTTATTGTTCTAATCCCTTTTGCTTTGGCCAGAGAAGGACATGTATAATATCCTATATCCATAGGGAACTTGAAGGGATTGTTAATCTTTTTTGCAACGATCATCTCATGAGGCGGCACCATTTGTCTGTGTATCTCCATGATTGCTACTCTATCATCAACATACCTGGGCAGCTTGCGAGGTGCCCTTGTAAATCCGCTTACTTGGATATACGTGAAGGTGCAAAATTGAATATATGCTGCACCAAATTTGTCAATTTTTTCCCTAGCCGTCTTGGTCATCCTATTCAGGGTTCACAGAGGGAAGAAGACACTCATTATCACATTAAAGGAGTAATTATAGACCTTGGCCCAATTGTTTCTGAATCCTTCCAAGGTCATCTCATGTTATAATTCATATATTTTTAGACCTGGAGGATTTTTCATAAGACCTTGAAAATCTTTGTTGTGTACCAGGGTATACATAAGATAGGAGGACATGTAAAAGGTACCTTCAAATGTTTCTTTGGAAAAGATAGCCATGCACAACATCATCATTTGGCTATGTAAGTTGTTGCTCAGAATGGAAGCCCAGTTCAACTATTTCTTCTCCTCTAGTACACATATAAGGATGGAAAACATCCATGGTTCAAACTTCTCTGTCATGGGTGCCTCGTAAATTCTGGCGGCCATGGCTATGACATATTGTGGCAGCTCCTTGAATTCTGTTATCTTAAGATTTTTGGTCATCCTTGAGACCTTGGTTCTTTTCTTAGTGAGCCAATAAGTGTTCACAATATCCCAAACTATCTTATCATTTTGGTCAGTATAAAGCTGGTTGATCCAGACAACACTTCAGGGAATGATTCGGGCAACACTTCAGGTGACAATTCGGGTGACGGTCCTACCCTAATTGGTGGTAGAACTTCCGGGAGCCATAACTTTTGCACCATAGCTCCGTTTGACTTCTCGTTTGAACCATTGGAAAGTTAAGAATGAAGGGAATGCCATGAGATGGCATGGAGCTCCGTTCGGTGGGTTTTGAACTTCGTAAACCAAATGGAAGTGCCCCAAATTTTAATAATGTAATGTAAAAATAGTAATTTCTTAAATGTTGTATTGCAATTCGTGGAAGTAGAACCATTTCATCTCCCTCGAGATTGGTGACCTTCTACATCCTCCTATTGCCTTTATAAATAGGTATCAATAGATATATAGCCCCCCCAAAAAAACATACATCTCTTCCTAGAGATAGGCATATATTGTATCGGCAATTTTGAGCAATAAAACATCTCTTTTCAGAGATAGCATTATTATTTGTATGTTCTTGAAATATTCTTGAACCAAGACTTCTGAGTTTTAGATAAGTGGTATCAGAGCAGTTTGTCTTAAGAGTGTATGATCTTGAGGATGAAGTCAGACTACAAAAAGCTTGGGTGGAAAATACAAGATTCAACAGACTATCTCCCTGTTCGCTCTAAACGACCTCAAATGACGGATAATATCGAGACATCCGATCTTTTCAAGTAAATGGTGAATGAAGCCCTCCAACAGCAACAAACATAGATGCTACAACAATTTACCCAAATTCTCCAACAAATCTCGATGGGAAATTTTGGTTCCTCATCTGCACCCCCACGTCTTTTCAGTGCCCCAACACCCTTCAAGGTTAATGTGAATTTTGATATCCCTACATTTGAAGGCAAAATCAATGCTGATGCAGTAGAAAATTGGTTGGATCAATTGTTTTTTATTTTTCTGTAAATAAATTCACAGATGAAGAGAAGATCATTTTTACTTTTTTGAAAGCATCATATCCTGTGAAAAATTGGTGAGAAGTGTATAAGAAGAGGTCCAATATGGATGATATTGACCTTGAGGCAGAACCACCCTGGAATGATTTGATAGAAAAGGAAGAATACTATCCTATTGGAGCATATGATGATCTGTTTATATAGTGGCAACAACTTCATCAAGGTAAGGAATAATCTGTTCAAAATTAAACTGATATTTTTCATTCCCTATCTGTGAGATTGGGCATCCAGGAAAGTGAAAAACACAAAGTTCTCAAATACCATGGTGGACTACAATGGTACATACAAGGGAAAATGAAGCTTTTCAATTTGGAAACCCTCGATAAAGCATACAAGTTTGCGATGAAGATTCAACAGAAGCATGAAAGAAAGAATACAAAGAGTCAGCGTTTGAAATGGAAAAGTGAACTGCAAGATAAGCAACCCCAGAAGGGAAAGACTGGGAAATGGTGAAATTACCACAAAAGTGGAACTCACTCCAAAGAAGAATTTCAAGCCATCAAGTCCTTGCTTTCTGAGTCACAATCTTCAACATCTACTGCTCTGCCTCATACACACCCTGCAGTCGAAAAGGATGAAGAAGATATTATAGATGTTGATCCTGATGCCATCGTTGCTTCATCACAGACCCAAGAGCAAAGGCAGGATGATAAGGAAAGGTTGTTTCAATGTAAGTTATAGGTGAAAGGTAAGCCTCTGCATTTCATTCTTGATAGTGGGAGTCAAAAGAATTTAATCTCTGCTAATGTTGTGAAAAGTCTAAATTTTTCCATGAAGCCTCACCCAAATCCATACAATATTTGATGATTGAGTCTAGAGAGAAACCTCCGTGTCACCCACTAGTATCTTCTTTCATATGTAATACAACCTTTCCAAGATGAGGTTTTGTGTGATGTGGTCAATCTGAATGTTTGCGATGTACTCCTTGGTCAACGATTCATGTATGATCGACATGGCATCTATGAATCAAGACCCTGAAGGATCATCCTCACTCTTGGAACGTGACACTACAAGGTACCTGAGGTACCATCTTCCACATCTGTCTCCTTGATTAGTGCCAAGAAATTCATTCTCATGGTGGTCAAGCCATAGAAATCCAAAAGGACTGATGTTGTAGCCTTGACTATACAATCAACACAACAAAAGCAAATGGATACCAAGCTGAAGAAGTTCACGGCCTTCCATCCACATACTGATGGTCAGACAAAAATGGTGAACAATCAGGACCTACATAGCTCCATAAAGCACAGTCCATTCCAAGTATGCATCGGGTTCCAACCCATGACACCAAATGATGTAGCCATTCCTCTATTGAATACTTCAGTCATAGCAGAATAACTAGATATTAGTGAACTTGATCCGCATATTTTTACTCCAATGGAGGAGGATCAGATTATAGATACCTAGATAAAAACAAGATGGCTCTCTATTCCACTTTATCCAGTGGTCAAGAGAGGCAAGATTAACCACCAAGGTGAGTGGCTCACAGAGAATCAGATCAAGACACAACTGCCACACTTGATGATGACTCGTGATGCAATGGGAACCATTGCTTCTCAAGGAGGGAGGAATGATCCAAACAACACTTCAGGGAATGATCCAGACAACACTTTAGATAACAATTCGAGGGACGGTCCTACCCCAATTGGTGACAAAACTTTCGAGAGCCATAACTTTTGCACCATAGATCTGTTTGACTCTCCGTTTGAACAGTTAAAAAGCTAAGAATGAGGGGAACGTTGTGAGATGGCACAAAACTCCACTCAATAGATTTTTACTCTCAAAAATCAAATGGAAGTGCTCCAAATTTCAATTTTAGTAGTGCAGTCTAAAAATAGTAACTTTTTAAAAACAATGTCTTGAATTTTGTGTTGTAATTCTTAGAAGTCGAACCATTTCATCTCCCTCAAGATTGGTGACCTTCCACATCCTCCTCCTACCTTCAAAAATAGGTATAAATAGATATGTATCCCGAAAAAGAAAAAAAAAACATCTCTTCCCAGAGATAGGCATATGTTGTATCGGCAATTTTGAGCAATAAAATATCTCTTCTTAGAGAGAACATTATTATTTGTGTGTTCTTGAAATATTATTCAATCAAGACTTCTAAGTTTTGGATCACCGGTGCTCTTCCATGGTTAAAACAATACCGTCAGGCTGTGACGATATCCCAAGTATGGCGCTAAGAGCTTCAAGGGTGAATGAGCAGACAACTAATTGACTCCCATCAAGTACAATCCTAGTGTCTTCATGGTATACATTTGCACATGCAATGACTATCTCCAAGTATGGCACTGCTAGTGGAAAGGCTGCTGCAAGGGCCATATAGCTCATACCTAAATTAACAACTACCTCAGGGGGGTTGGGTCTCTGTAAAGCATTTAATAAGGCAGTAAAATCCAACCCTTGGACATCAGTGTCCCTAATTTCATCAAGAATTGAGGTAATGTTGCTCTTCATCGAGACAGATGGAGAAGCCATTTCTTTCTAATCTTAGTTTAACCTTTCTTCAAACTGAAACACACCCTTCTTGACAGGTAACCCCTAAACACTCTAAACTTCCTCTAAATAAGCACTAAACAAGCAATCTAGGGGACACTTGCAATCACGTTGATTATCACACACTTAGAGGAAGAAAATCTCTAAAAATTTGATTGTAATTTCTATTATCACCACACGTCGCTCTGGTTTTCAAATTCCCTGAAAATATGGGTATAAGCTCCAATTACAAAAAGTGGATTCGAATGAAGAAAAATGCTTAGTTATAATCATCCCCTTTTGAAATTAGGGTTAGCATTAAAGCCTTGGTGTAGAACAACTAATTCCCAACTACTACATTAACTTCCTCAAGATTTGTTTAAAATAAAAATGGAGGGAAACTCGACGACACTTCCCTTTTCAGCGAAATAACTCATCTTGTGACACGTGGCTTCATACAAGCAAAAGGGCCTTCGGGAATAGTTTCACCTCCTCACCCTTCATGTTCTTTAACTCGAATATGGGCTATACATTGAATTCTCCCCTGGGATGCACAACTTGACATGTGTCAAAGATCCAAGCATTTCAGATCGCTGGGGACATTTGCAATTCCTCACCTCGTTTAAACGAGGCATACTTCAAAAAAGGGCCCGAAAATTGAAACCCTCGAGTGAATGTGATGTGGAATGATTTGAGTGGTTCGGCCCTCTAAAATTATTTGTACCTTTCCCACCCAAAATCAAGTCATACATCTTTTGAAAAAAGGATCGAAACCAAAATAATTTTAGGATGCTGCCACTTATCGGTTTGAGATGCTTGCTCGAGCTTTCAACCATGCTCTTACCTTGTTATGATCCTCCTTTTGCAAATTTGGGCGCTCGGGCCTTCGGGGACCCTTTGGAAAATGTCCATAAAAGTAAGTGAAACAATTTCCAAAAAGGCCCCAAAGCTGACAAACACCCAAGCGCCTCCACGTGGCACAAATATTCTTTATAAAAGCAGACATCCGGGCCTTGGGGAGTTTAAGCACTGTGCCCACCAAAAGGTAGGTGGGGCAATTCTTCAAGAGGTTTGAAATTTTCGAGGGCCCGAAACTCTGCGATGAGTTCAAATAAAAAATGAAGCTGGGGTCATGGCTACTTCTGCCCTTTTGCACCAACTTCCTTAAAAGGGGAGAAGTGCAAAATATTTCCATCCCCCGAACCTTACTCCTAGAGGTCCCTTGATTTAAATACATATCTTTCATTAGGTTCATCAGACTACTCCTCACCTTAATCACCAAAACACATAAGTTTAGCTTGTTACTTTTATCTGGGACACCGACATATCTCGTCAGTGCGAAGGATCCAAGCTTGGAAAAAGACTTGGTTACACCCTCATTTATTCACTATAGATTCTCATGTCATAGGATATTCGCTCCACATGCCACAATTCTTCAATCTCTCCCGAGCCTTTCTGGGGTATTTTCCATCTTTGACAGACGTCCCTATGGACTCATCTAATCAAGATGACAGACATGATTGCTCAAACTACATGTCCCAACCTCTTCTCCTAACGAGGGAAGGTAGGAAACTAAAAAATTAAAACTCAGTTAACTCGGGCATAGGGAATTCATCATACAAAGACCCAAATTACTCTAGCATAATTTTGGGCACTAACATAGGGCCCTGCTCGGGGATGGGTACCCCCTGCGGGTACATAGAGAACACCAGATTGGTTGCCTATCCATTGGGCTATGGAGTCAATAAAAAACATACCATGGGTGAATCACTATTTTAATAAGGCAACCAATCAAAAAAAAAAAGATAGGGACAGATAAAAATACAACATGATCATGGGGACCATAAGAGAGACAATTATATACATATGGATAGGGGCAAATAGAGGTTCAATCTAAGAAATGCTTGAGATTTATACCATTTATTGGCAGCTCCAAAATCTCCCCATTTATATCTCTGAGATAGAAGGTATGATTCCCTATCTGAAAATCGATGGTGTAGGGACCCATCCAAAGGGGATCAAATTTGCCATGCTTCCTTTTGTCTTCATGTCTGCTGTCCTGGAGCAAAACTAGATCACCGACCTGAAAAGTTCATGGAGTAACTTTTATGTCAAAAATCCTCTTGAGACGCTCCTTAAACTTTGTGCTTTTCATGAGCCTGCCTCTTGGATTCATCTAGTTCAATGATCTGGTCAATTCTCCCTTCATAGTGGCTTATTTCTATTCTTACCTCAGTCATTTGTCGCATGAACTGGTACATTGGCAATTGTAGATTCAAAGGCAAAATAGCTTGGGTCCCATACACGAGATCAAATGCAATTTTTCCAGTGGATCTCTTCGGAGTCAACTTATCCACCCAAACAACAAACTTCAACTGCTCACCCCATTTTCTTTTGTTGTCACCAGAGTCCTCTTGATAATTTTCAATAGGTTTTTATTGTTCGACTCTGCTTATCCATTTCCTTGTGGATTATGGTTAGAGGCATATGCTAATGTAATCCCATAATCCTCACACAATGCACTCAACTATTTGGCTCTGAAGCACATAGCATTGTTACATACAATCTTGACTAGTACCCTGAATCGATAAACAATATTATTCAATAATAAATCTATGACTACCTGGTGAGTTGATCCCCTGGTAAGAATTGCTTCAACCCATTTTGTGAAGTAATCAGTGGCCACTAGGATCCATTTATGACCAATGCTCGAGGCCTTTGAGATTTCACCCATAAAATCCATCCCCCATTGTCTAAAAGGTCCCTCAATAGAGACCGGCTGTAGGGGAAGTGATCCAGATGCCTTCATTCTTCCAGAGAACCACTGACATTCTTTACTTTTTTAACCTAGGTAGTTACATCTTTGAATAATGTAGGCCACCAATATCTGACCCTCAGGGTCTTGTGTGCAGTGACCGTTGGGGCGAAATGACCGCCACACACACCACCAAGTAATTCTGCAATTATTGGAGAGCCCTGAATTTCCACTAAACATCTCAGGGGAACACCATTTGGGTTTCTCCATGCGAGGTCATCCCACTATATAATATACTTCTAGGACACCAACTTCAATGTCCTTTGATTTTTGTCTAAATGGGATGGGCAATTTAGATTATTTAGATAATAGACTATATTTTTATACCATGGAGATTCGCTGTATTTAGACTTAGAGCTATCAACCACCCTTTCTACACTATTCACTTCCACTATCTGTAGATTTTCTTCAGTCTTCAGCTTAGCCAAACCCATACCTCTAACTAACTTAGTACTCTGTATCTCTAGGTCATATTCTTGAAGCTTGTTGACCCATCAACATCTTTTGTCAGTGGCTTCATTTTGGGTCAATATCTCCTTCATCATGGTATGGGGAACATAGGACACAATCTTTGAACTCAAAACGTACGATCTGAATTGCTTGACAACCTTCATAAGGGTGAATGTTTTTTCATTATGGTATATCTTAGCTTAGATCCTTATAGTGCCTTGCTGAAAAAGGCAATTTGCTGCTCATGGCCTTCATCATTCTTTTGCAGCAATACTGCAGCAATAATATATATGGAGGCAAATGAAAAGATTTGGAAATCTTTCCTATAATTTGGACTACCAAGCATCGGGGCAGTTTTCAACGCTGCCTTGATATCTTGAAAACACTAGGTGGCCTTCTCCCACTTTATTATCTGATCCCTTTTCAACATAGAAGTGATATGCAGTGTAATCTATGTAAAGTTGGAAACAAATCTTCTTACAAAATTAATTTGGCCAAAGAAAGATTGAATACCTTTCTTGGTCTATGGGATGGGTACTTTGTCGATGGCCTCCACCCTCTCAAGATCTATCATGACACCTTGTTGGGACATAATATGTCCTAGTAACTTCATTTTTTGTACCCCAAAGTGGCACTTTCTAGGATTAAGGGAATTCTTGAACTCTCTGCACCTGACTAGCATTTATTCCAAATGCGCCAAGTGGTCGCTCTTTCTTTTGGAGTACATTATAACATCATCCTGATATATAATAATGAACCAGTTGATTAATATGGTGAATGCTACATCCATAGCTCTTTGGAAAGTGGCACCTACATTCATCAAACCAAAAGGCATTTGGATATACACGTAGGTGCCCCATGGGGTGGTGAAACCAGTCTTGGGCCTTTCAAACTCCTTTACCACTACTTGGTTGTAATTGAAAAAACTATCCAGAGTTGATAGTAGCTCGAATCTAGTGACATCTTGGAGCATGTTATCCATGTTAGGCAACAAATAATTATCTTTTGGAGATGCCTTGTTTAAATTTATGAAATCAACACAAATCCGGATGTCTCTGTTCTTCTTCCTGATAGGGACCAGGTTTTCCACCCAAGATGAATATCTGATGGGTTGAATGATCCCACTATCTCTTAATTTCTTCAACTCCTGCATCTTAGTGGCCAAGATGGGGTTGACGGGCTGCTGCTTCTAGTGGAATGGTTTTGCATCAGGGTGAAGAGGAATAACATGTTGGAACAAATCTTCTCGATAAGCTTTCAGTGCTAAATATGAACATGCTAGGCAATCTTGGTACTTATTTATTAACACAATAAATTGTCCCTTTTCTTTGTCACTTAAATGAGTGCCTAGCCAAATCTTCCTTGGATTTTCTTTTATCCTAATGTTAACCTCAGTTACATGCCTTGACATGGAAATGTTTCTGGATTTAACTCTGTCAGCTCCATCGAACGTTGCTTCTAGGCCAACCAATCCTCTTGGGATAGTATTAGTCTTTAACTAGATTATTTCCTTCCCATACAAGGTTTCTTTTCCGTCACAAACTTGTATCATAGAGTCCCACTCTGTGATATTTCCTTAAAATTCATTTATGCAGCACGTAAACCTCTTTATTTGCTCATCATTGTCAAAGACTTGCCAATGATTGATGTTATTTGGGACAGAGGGCCTCACCAATATCTCAACCTCATATTCACAAGGAAAACCCTTATGTTCAACTTTAAATTCTGCTTCCCTCTTTGCCAGCGTATCTGCCAAGTGATTAAACTCTCGGGTATGGTACTGAATATTGAAAGCTTTGAACCATTCCAAGCAGTCCCATACAACATTTTGATATTCCTTCAATCTCTTATGCTTTGCGGTGTAAACACTTCGAACTTGTTTCACCACTAGTTCCAAGTCATCCTTGACCAACAACTTCTTGACTCCATATTCTCTAGCAATCTAGAGAGCAATCAAGAGTGCTTCATATTTTGAAATGTTGTTAGTGCACTCAAAATCCAATTGAAAAGAATACGTATAAACTTGACCATCAGGGGAATAAAAAACAACCTCAACCCTATTTTTGACACTTAAACATGCTCCATCAAAATGCATAATCCAGAAGGATTCTTCATCAACGGTACTAGAGTCGGGAGGCATTTTAATGTATTCAATATTTCCCACAAAACTACCAATGTCTGCATCCAGATATAATACTTCATTCAATTGATGCTTGGGATCCTCTAAAACATGGAGCATTTGTGGCTCGCAGATCAAATGACCATCTTCCCATCTAGGGGGATAGTTGCATAGGATAAATCCATCTAAACACTTCCTCCAATACTAACTGCTTATTTTCTAGATAGTAGCATTCCCCATTTTGGTGGACAATCTACAACAACGTCCATGCTCAGAATTTTTTTGAGGTATTGTGCAAGTTGTACACCAATCCTTTAAATATGCCAACAATAGGTACTTCTCTGGAATCCATAGCAAGGCATCATCCATATTCTGCAGTTATCCTTATACAAAGCTCATTCAACACCGCCAACAACATGATATTACAAGATGCACTAGAGTCAAACATGCAATTGTGGACAACTAACCCATTAATTAACAAGGTGGTGTAGAAAGGATGAACATCCATTTGACTTGCTACCTATGTTGTTCCTAAGTATACTTCCAAGTGGTGCTCAGGGGACCTTAACATGCTCTCTCCTGCAAAGAGAGCTAGAGAAAGCTCGACTTCAACAACCACATTGGTAATGATCTTCTCTGTGAACCTCAAATATCTAAAAGCTCTTTTCCTATGTTTAGGGATTCTAAGTAATTCCACAAATGGTATGGTGACTTTCAATTGACTTAATACTTGAGCCGCATCACAAATATTGTAGTTGGTTAACGGAGTATCAACATGTAGGCTTGTAACTTTCTCACTCGAGATATATCCTTCAAGAGTCATGGGAACAGATGCAAGGGGACCAACACTCTTAACTTCACTTTTCAAGGGAGGCTTCTTGGGTTCATCCTTCTTCGGGATATTAGATAATAAAGGAATTTGGCTTTTAGCCTGGGTATTTCTTAGTTTGGTACTATAAGGTACAGAGCCAGGCCTAGTAGAACCCTGGGTTTCTTTACTCCCTGCGGTCCCCTTTTCTTTAATCTCTGCTCTAGAGGGGGCAGAGTCCTTTTCCTTTGGAGGAGCATCTTGGTCCTTACTACTCATATTGTATTCTTTTTTTGTCTTGGGCAATTGCAACATTGATCATCAATTGCCGATCCTCAATTGATGGAGGGGAATCCTTGTATTTTTCTTTCATCATCAATCTTAGGAACTGAAAATCATGCGTTGGTAATTCATATTCATGCATCATGTTTATTTCAAAAATAAAATTTGGAAGAGGTACCCCTACATTTTCACACGCTATCCAGAATGCACGAGCAATGCTAGCACTCATCATCTCCGTTGATGGAGAAGTCACCATCACAATCGGTTCACCAACTTGGAACTTAAAATGTTCATATGCTGGAGTTTCCTCAAAACTAGAGACCTTTGAGGTATTCATATCCTCCTCTTTGAAAATATAGCTTTCCATATCCTGAAATTCAACCATGTAGATGTCATCTTCATTGGATGTAACCTCAAAATCATTTGCATCTTGACCACCATCATCAATTGTGTCACAAGGGAGATGAGGAAGGAAACACTTGTCACACCAGTCGATGTCGCAATCGACTATGTTAATTCTTACAGTTAAAGGATCCGGTACTTCCTTTCCACCTCCTCTATTTTGATTTCTTTCATGCCTATCATCCCTCGTAAGGCCTTTCCCCCTATCATTATTTCTAGCTTGAAACTGTGTTCTACCCTGACCCTGATCTCGGGATGATTCCTTTCATCTCTCTTAATATCCCTTTTGTCATCATGGTTACCAAGTCCTTGAGACAATCCCTTTTCGGCTCTAGCCAATTTATAAGAAATTTATTTTGCTGCAGTGGCCAAATTCTTGACTGTGTCCTCTAAGTCTACACTCTTTTGAGATGACTGAGGCTTCTCAGGATTCACCAATTTGACATCGGCCCTTTTGTTCAAAGGCTTACCCATAACTTTTATATTATTTTCTATCTAGAGAGCCAGATTAAAATCCATTCTTAAATTCATGGGAGTCTTATCTCAGAGGTAATAGGCTACCTTTTTTTTGAATGCATCACAATACTTAATCAAAGAAGCAACACCACTAGGCCTAATATCCTCTGGTAATCTCCTTAATACCTTAACCTAGAATTGAAATCCTTCACACCCACATTTGGGTTCTTCTTTAGGTTCTCAAACTCAGCAAGCAAGAATCTAGGATCAATGTTATCACCATATTACATCTGAAAAGCATCAATCATAACTTTCCAAGTGTCTATGGATCCATCGGGGAGGGATTTGAACCATTCTCAAGCCTCATCCTCAAGTGTGTTCACAAAGAGTTTAATACACACATCTTCAAGATCTATCTCATAATGTTCAATGATATTTAAGAAAGCCTTGAAATGTTGCTCCCCAGATAATGCATTGTTCCCTTGGAACTTAGGTAGTATATTTCTAACCTTACAGGGACCTCATTGGGGAAACTAGGCATACCATTAAAGTTGATAGGCCAAAACCTTAGAATAAAAAAAGGTTTGCATCTATTAGCCAAATCTTGATCATCCTCTCCATCATTATCATTGTCAAAATTGAACATTCTTCTCCTCAAGTCACGGTCCCCCATCTTTGAATCTGAAGATGAAGACAAACTAGGGGATGGTTGGGGATAAACACTATGTGAAGGGCCCAAAAAAGGGGAAATAGAGTGTATCTTTAATGGTCTGGTAGGAGGAGAAAAATTCCTTTGCGGAGAGGGAACCTGAATCACAAAGAATTCTAATTTATCCGAGGCGCTCTAGTATCCTTCAACTAGAGGGATATTAGAAAAAATGGGGAAATTACAATGGGGAACAAACTGATCTAGGCTTACCTGATTGTCTGGGAGTTGGCCCACATTCCACACTTGCCTTCTTCTGGATGGGATTTTTAATTCTGGTATAAGTTCTTTTGATGGATTCCTATGAAAGGAAGATCTAGTACCCTCCAACTTTGCAGATCTAAAGATAATTTGCTAACATAGAGAAGGGAACATACAACATGCACTGATCTTCAAACCTTGACCCAGTGGAGTCGCCACTAGAAGCAAGACTTCTAGACTAGAAAATAAAGCTACACAACAATTGATGAGATATAACCCCCAACTATTGAAAACAACATCAAGGATATAAAATATTTTAGTGAAACATGAATGAATATATTCAATGAATTTGCTTAGAAACTAGAAGGATGTCAATGAACTCAACACAAATAGTCCATTGTAGCAGTAACACAAAGCACTTGCAGCTCTCTGCAAGAGTTCTTGGTAATCACAGGTGACTAGAACGGTCCCTGACAACGGTGCCAAAAAAATGTTGGTTCCTAGTTGTACACCTCTCTGATCTAGCCTTGCACACTTGAAGTAGAAGGGTTTAGCATTAGCAGTGGACCGGTTTTGAGAAAATGATCGAGAAGTACCTACAAAGGGTACGGTTATTTCCCTACTAATTTTGGCTTTTCCTGAACCAAGGTGAGAGGACCTATGGGGTAGCTAGCTCACATGGAGAGATTATGCAATTCAGCCTCCATGGCGGTTATTGACACAAAGGAACACAAATCTGACCAGATCACAACCAAACTTGCTCACTCCACTCGAGAAGGGTTGTCACATGGAATAGACAAATGTTCTAAGATAAACACAAGATACTAAAGATATATATGAATATGTGATTGCAACTTTCATCCGAAAAGAATTTTCACAATACATGGGCTGAATAAGAGATTGCAATACTGGGCTTTAAAGGACAAAGAGCAAACACATGCTAAATACATAATGTTTATACATTTACACGCAATAACACTTTAGATATTCAAAGGGTGTGTTATATACAGGGCAAGATGGGGCAAAACCAAGTTAATCTAAAAATATGGATAAGGATGTGGATGATTAGCAAATGAGTATGGAGACGTTAACAACTATGTTATCTTTACTCAACAAATGCTTTTCATTTCAAAATAGATAAGATGAAATCATGCAGAAATGATCATTGAGAATTTATCTGCAACTCTGCAAATAACTATTCAAAAGCTCCTACTAATTGAATTCATAAACCCAGGACTACCCTTAAGAAGGATATCAACTCCTTGTTTTCACATATCAAAATGAAAAGGATTTCATATTCTAGATTCGAACCCTAAATGACTACCATGAAGAGGCACAGATCAGATAACCAATCCACTATGCATGTAAAATAGAGCATTATATTTCAACAACAAGAAGAAACAATGAACCCTGAGTGGATTTCATATATTAACTAAATCAAATCTGATTACAATGTATAGCAAAAATTACATATCTAAATACCATGCAAAACATTTCTGTAACAAGGGAGACATTTCTAATGCTCTTAAAGCTTGACAATGATTTTATAAGAGGAATCAATTTGGCATTAGAAAATTACATGGGGAGAACTCTCCTAAGATATAACTATGTACCCAAAAATTATCTGACCTCTATAAAGGGACAAAACCCCTTTACTTATACAACATTAACCACACATGGCATCTCACAAAAATGTGCTCCAGCTGGAAAAATCATTCACGGGCGTGGAGCTCGTCAGTTGTAACAAGAATGATCCATAGGACTATGCACACACTCTAATGAAAGTGACAGTTTTGGTAGTTCACTTAGGTGAGATTCCTTCCATTAGCCATGTGGAACACACCCTGACAAAGGAAAAAACAAACCTTTGTCTATTTGCATAACCAACCCAAAACGTTCCCCTTATTTTACAAACAACTATACAAAGAATATTCCAAAGGAGAACATGCCTCTAATAGGTGTCGTACAATGAACAAAAGAATGGGAGAGAAAGAGAAAGAGAAAGAAAGGCACTGTATGCCAGCCAGGAAGAAACATAAATGGATTGGTCATGTTGCAGAATCAACATTGATGATCGAGCTTTGTGCCAACTTGTTCTTGTATGTAACGAAATTTGCAATCATAGTGGCGAGGATTTTTTTGTCCTGGCCCACTTGATACTTGAATTTGGCATTATATTCTTCTAGCCAGTTGGTGGTCCTTTTGAGCACTCCCTGCTTCTTATGTACCAACACCTTTAACTGGTCGTAGGACTTTTCAAGTGATACAAGGTCCCTTATTTTTTGGCTATTGAAGGCTCCATGGCGTGCATTGATGAGGTTCTTCAAAGCATCCTCCAAAAATTCTTTTGTCAAGTCCACCATGCCATCAAGCTTCACCATTTCTCTTAGAGTGGCCTCCATTTATATCCTCGCAGTCTTGAGAGACTGCTCTTCTCCTTTTATATCAAAGGCACCATCCTTGAGCATGGCTACCCTGTGCTTTATGGCCAACTGGGATACTCTAGGCATTTTAAGATCATCTGAAGAGACAATATTTTATGCTACTAAAGCATCTTTTCCCATATTACATATCTCATCTACTTTGGTCCTGAGTGCCTCCCAACTCTTGATATCAGCATCATAGATGAATGCTAAGGAGCTACACTCTCTTCGTCTGTCTCATTATAAAGGCATTCCATGGCTGTATGGATGACTTCCTTGGCTTGGGCTGTCAAGTCCTGTTGCCAATATTTGTTGCCCATCCTCTGGTCTTCAAATCCTCGCCAAGGCCGAAGTAAAGTGTATCCCAGGAGGGAATGAGTGTGCTTGGGGCCCTGCTAGCAGATGGAGTCACTGCCTTAGGCGCGCTCAGTAACTTTTGAAGTAATGGATTATTCCCTGGTTCTACATCTTCAATTCCTCCATTGATGCTTTTTCCTTATCCATTCCATGAGCCACCATGCTCGCTAAAACATGTGAGCTATGCTTGATCTCATTCCTTGATGGCTCCCCCAAATCATATCTATATACTGCATAGCTTTAAAGGGTAGTGTCCTTTAAAAAACCTTGTGGGGGGACAACTATCTCCTATGTTCTCTCCCCAGTACTAGTGAAAGTGGTCTGGGAGAGTGCTTTAGCTTTCTTGGGAGGTTTTGCCTTGTATGACTAGGCAATCTTCATCATGTCTATATCTCCCAATTTACTTTCAACATCCCATTTCTCCTTGATCTATTCTTCAACCCATAAGAGGGGCCTAGTCTGAAAACCCATTAGAGTTGTGGACCTTGAAACTGGCTTGGATGCACTAAATGGTGGTGTGACTAGAACATTAACCAGAGGGAGCATGATAGGAGTTGGGTGTGAGCCTGTTATTATCTACTCTGTATCTTCATCACTCTCCAACTCAACCTTTTTCCTTCTAGTTTCTTGCTCTCCTCTTTTGCCTAGTTTAATTTGTTCCAAGACTTTAATATTTGACCCAATTTGTTGTTGGGAGCCCAAGAAATCTATCAATGAAGCTCTCTTGTCTGGCATGCTGAAGAGGTGGTTTCACAGCCAACTTGATTTTAACAGTTGGTTGGGAGAGCTGGGAAGAGGCCATTGTGTCTACCTTGTCGCCCCTAGGTGGCTCATCACCAATCATGTCCTCAAAACTCATGAGCCCAACAAGATCATAGACCTTTATTTGGGGAAGAAGCCCCTGGGATATTTCAATAAGAGCAGTACCTGTTGAAGGTCCCTCCTTTGCAACTTCATCACCTTGGTCTACCTCCTTATTTATAAGTGAAGGCATAGGGGTACCCATTTTCAGGCTTGAT
This sequence comes from Torreya grandis, assembly GCA_037957365.1. Taxonomy (NCBI): domain Eukaryota; kingdom Viridiplantae; phylum Streptophyta; class Pinopsida; order Cupressales; family Taxaceae; genus Torreya; species Torreya grandis. Next base: position 913,662 of record JARHVA010002012.1, on the reverse strand, counting down.
CCCCTTTCTCCTTCAGATGCAACCTCTCCTTATATTGAACTTGTATGTATTGGAGAGGGATGGTCCTATGGGGTTGTCTCCACAACCACTATAACATCCAATTGCAGCTTTCCTTGAGCCTCCACCTTTTCACTACTGATGGGGGCTTACTCCTCTTGCCCTGTCTCTTTTTTAAGTCCCTCCTCAAACTCTTGCACACTCCTCATTTCACTTGTTGTGTCTTGTCTCAGTGGTTGAGTGAGAATATTTTAGACAAATGCTTCTGTGTTCGAGGAGGTAGTTTCCTTTTCAGGTGGAGCCTTAGTCTGCACGACCACCTCGATACCAACTTATGTCACATCTTCGAAGAACAAGGGGTCATCTAAGGTCAATATGTCCTTTTCATTGCCATTGCTTTCCCCTCTCAAGGGCGCTTGCAACCCAAACAATCCTATTCGTAGAACCTTGACAGGGGTCTGCAGACTTTCCCTCAGAGTTCTTTGGCTAGTCCTCATTAGGGGAGGAGTGAATGCCTTGGGTTACTTCATCATTTCTATGATTGGCCTATTTTCCTTTGAGTCTTCTTCATCACTCATATCCCTCAACCTCTGGGCATATGAGGATTTTTCCCCTTGTGGTTTTGTGGCATCATGTTGAGAGGGTTCATTCATATGAAGGACCTCTTTCCTCTTTCTGGGGGTTGTAGCTAGAGGTTGAAATATCTTCTTTGCCCTTTTAGTCTTTGGTTGCTCTACTTGTTCCTCCCCTCCCCTTTTCCTTGTATAAATTACTAGGGAAGGAATGGGTTCTAGTGATTGCTCAGGCTGAACGACTGACCAAATGGCTAGTTTAGTTAATGCGGTAGGAGTTGCTTGAACAGTGATTGAGATGGGAGTAGCACTAGCAAGTTGGACCTCCCCAGTGGCAATTCAGGTCTAGTTTTCAGCAAGACTGGTCAACTTTTTAAATGATAGTCCAAACTTGGACTGTGATACTGTAATCTCATCAATATTGATCGGCTTGGTGAAACTAGTATCTCTGACTATACCTTTCCCTTTGCCCTTGGTCTCTACTTGAGGGCCTACTAGATGGCCAGTCTAAGGGGGAAGGATGGCCTTGAGCTCATTGATATTTCTTATCCCCCTGAGAGCAGGGGTATCGTATGCACCAAGGTCTACTCCTTGGGCCTTCAACCATTCAAACTTCTTTTTCATCACTGGGAAAGCCCTCCAAGGGATTGAGTCACTTCCCAAGACTATAAAGTCCACTTGTGCTATGGGCTGTGCCTCTATATTTTCCTTAGTGTATGCTGATGACACTTTAGCCTTATCATTATCCATATCCTCAAGAATGGGGACAATGCCATATGCAATAATTTCTTGCACAATGAGCCATTGGTAATCAATTTTCCTCACCTACTCCTTAGTTGTGCACTAGACCTAGATATCTTCGTAATGCACCTGGGGAAGGATTAGAGCTATATTGATTAGCCACCTAATGTCATAATTAGGTCTAGGTGGCATGTTATCCATCTGGTAACACCCCATTTCTTGTTCTAATCCCTTTGCTTTGGCCAGAGGACATGTATAATATCCTATCTCCATTAGGAACTTGAAGGGATTGTTAATCTTTTTTGCAATGATCATCTCATGAGACGACACCATTTATCTGCATAGCTCCATGAGTGCTAATTAATCATCAACATACGTTGGTAGATTTCAAGGTGTCCCTATAAATCCGCTTACCTAGATATATGTGAAGGTGTGGAATTGAATATATGCTACACCAAATTTGTCAATTTTTCTCTAGCCGTTTTGGTCATCCTATTCAGGGTTCATAGAGGGAATAAGACACTCATTATCACATTAAAGGAGAAATTATAGACCTTGGCCCAATTTTTTCTGAATCCTTCCAAGGTCATCTCAGGATATAATTCATATATTTTTAGCCCTGAAGGATTTGTCATAAGACCTGGAAAATCTCTGTTGTGTACTAGGCTATACATAAGATAGGAGGACATGTAAAAGGTACCTTCAAATGCTTCTTTGGAAAAGATAGCCATGCACAACATCATCATTTGGATATGTAAGTTGTTGCTCAAAATGGAAGCCCAATCCAACTATTTCTTCTCCTCTAGAACACAGATAAGGATGGAAAACATCCATGGCTCAAACTTCTCTGCCGTGGGTAGCCCATAAATTCTGGAAACCATGGCTATGACATATTGTGTCAGCGCCTTGAATTTTTTTATCTTAAGATTTTTAGTCATCTTTGAGACCTTGGTTCTTTTCTTAGTGAGCCAGCAAGTGTTCACAATATCCCAAACTATCTTATCATGTTGGTCAGCATAATGTTGGCACTCTTCCATGGTTAAAACAACACCGTCAGGCTATGGTGGTATCCCAAGCATGGTGCTAAGAGCTTCAGGGGTGAATGAGCAGACAACTAATTGACTCCCCTCAAGTACAATCCTAGTGTCTTCATGGTATACTTTTGCACATGCAATGACTATCTCTGGGTATGGGGTTGCTAGTGAAAAGGTTGCTGCAGGGGCCATATAGCTCATACCTAAATTAACAACTACCTTAGGGGGGTTAGGTATCTGTAAATCACTTAGTAAGGTAGTAAAATCCAACCCCTAGACATCAGTGTCCCTAATTTCATCAAGAATTGAGGTAATGTTGCTCTTTATCGAGATAGATGGTGAAGCCATTTCTTTCTAATCTTAGTTTAACCTTTCTTCAAATTGAAACACACCCTTCTTGATGGCTAAACCCCAAACACTCTAAAATTCCTCTAAATAAGCACTAGACAAGAAATCTAGGGGACACTTGCAATCACTCAGACTATCACACACTTGGAGGAAGAAAATCTCTGAAAATTTGATTGTAATTGCTATTGTCACCACATGCCACTCTGGTTCTCAAATTGCCTAAAATTATTAATATAAGCTCCAATTGCAAAAAGTAGATTCATGTGAAGAAAAATTCTTAGTTATAATCATCCACTTTTGAAATTAGGGTTAGCATTAAAGCCTTGGTGTAGAACAACTAATTCCCAGCTACCGCATTAACTTCCTCAAGCTTCGTTTAAAAGAAAAATGAAGGGAAACTCAACGACACTTCCCTTTTTAGCCAAATAACTCATCTTGTGACACGTGGCTTCATACAAGCAAAAGGGCCTTCTGGAATATATTCAACTCACCCTTCATGTTCTTTAACACAGAGATGGGCTATACATTGAATTCTCCCTTGGGATGTACAACTTGACATGTGTCAAATATTTGGGCATTTTAGAATGCCAGGGACATTTGCAATTCTTCACCTCATTTAGATGAGGTATACTTCAAAAAGGGCCCAAAAACTAAAATCCCTGAGTGAATGCCACATGGCATGATTTGAGTGGTCTGGCCCTCAAAAATTATTTATACCTTTCCCACCCAAAGGCAAGTGAGACATCTTTTGAAAAAAGGATCGAAACCAAAATAATTTTGGGATGTTACCACGTGTCAGTTTGAGATGCTTGCTCAGGCTTTTGGCCATCCTTTTACCTTGTTATGATCCTCCTTTTGAAAAAATCTGGGTGCTCAAGCTTTCAGAGACCCTTTAGAAAATGTCCATAAAAGTGAGGCACTTTCCAAAAAGGCCCCAAAGTTGACAAACACTCGAGCACCTCCACATGGCACAAATATTCTTTATAAAATTAGACATCTGAGCCCTAGGGAGTTTAAGCACCATGCCCACCAAAAGGTACGTGGGGCAATTATTCAAAGAGGCCCAAAATATCTGAGGGCCCGAAACTTTGCCATGTGTCCAAATCAAAAATGAAGATGGGGTCATAGCTACTTCTGCCCTTTGCACTAACTTCCATAAAAGGGGAGAAGTGCAAAATCTTTCCATCCCCCGAACATTACTCCTGAGGTCCCTTGATTTAAATACATATCTTTCATTCAGTTCATCATAATACTTCTCACCTTAATCACCAAAACACATTAGTGTAGCTTGTTACTTTTATTCGGGACATCGACATATCTCGTCTCTCGAGTGCGAAGGATCCAAGATTGGAAAAAGACTTGGTTACACCCTTATTTATTCACTATAGATTATCATGCCATAGGATCTTTTCTCCACATGTTGTAATTCTTCAATCTCTCCTGAGCCTTTCTGGGGTATTTTCCATCTTTGACAGATGTCCCTCTGGACTCATCTAATCAAGATGATAGACATGATTGCTCAAACTACATGTCCCAACCTCTTCTCTTGATGAGGGAACGAAGGAAACTAAAACATTGAAACTCACTTAACTCGGGCATAGGGAATTCATCTAAAAAGACCCAAATTACTTCAGTGCAATTTTGGGCACTAACAGGTCTCACAAGAGCTGGGATCCTATCCCATGCTTTTTAAAATATATTATTAAAATATTGCATAAACTCATGTGGTACCCTCTTGATTGTGGTCACTTACTTAGCTAGATATAATTGATCACTCTTTTCCCCAAACCTAATAGTCAATAGATCCCCCAACTCATCCCATGAGCTAACCGAATTTACGGGTAGAGTCCCATACCAATCCAAAACTTTTCCTTTGAACGACAAGGCCAAAAACCTAATAACTACATTTTCTTGGGTGATGTTGTGAATATTACAAAGGTTTTCTATATTCCTAATGTGATCAATGGCAGTAATAGGACCATCCCCACTAAAATATGGGACACTTTTGAGGGCTGCTCCTAGAATTGGATCATATTGGGCAAGATGCAAGGGAGATGCCCTGGTGAAAGGCACAAAATTTTGTCTTCTAGCCATATTAGAATGATCACTATGGATATTAGGGATGGAATGTAACACAAAATTAGAAGCTTTAAACACAAAATCTCTTTTGTAAGGATGAGTGTTTAAAAACCTAAACCTTTTGGTGGAATATGGAGGTAGTTGCACAAACTCAAAAAGTGTCTCTTTAGCAGCAGATCTAGTTGTCACCTTTGGCATTGAAAACATGACTGATCATCAACCAAAGACTTGAATTCTTCAATGGAGTCACCAGGGACTAAATGTAGATGCTTCTTTCATCTTTAACTATGTCGAAACTAGCACAACCCTTGGATAATATTGTAGGACTTGGAAGTCCCACCGAGTGTGCCAAAAGCTGTTGACACTTAGATTCACACCCTTGAGGAGATGCTCAATGCTCCTCATCCAAGTGGCACAATGGAGTCATCTTTCTTCTTGTGGGTGACAATTTTGTTGAGATGAATCTCTAGATAAGGGGTTAACTCCCCTTGATGCACCTTTAAATCTCTCTCTAATCTATCAATTCGTGTATGAAAAAGGTTCAAAAAAAAAACTAAGAAAACAAAAAAGGTGATGCACCAATGTTTATCTCCTCCTATTTGACTGAGAATATGCTACTTAAAGACCAACACAACTTTTCTCACATAAAAATCACAACTCCTTGTGTGTTGTTACATTAGTGTTTCACATGTTAGATTCAAGAAGGCATTCAACATTTAGGAGATCAATGGATGATTCCAAGAAGGAATACAATCATAGACTGCTTCTAAAATATCTACACACTTAGAAAAAAATACTAACAAGGCCATGTAATGACACTCTTTCTGCACATTGGTAGACCATCAAGAGTACAAGCTAGAAAAGACAATATTTCACTAGACTAGACCAATAAGATTCAAGTCATCACTCAATAGTGCAGCATGTGAGTGGAAAAATAAATTGTATTATTTCTTCAAGAGTCTTTCGAGTACAAATTTGGCTAGAGTTTTCTCAATAACCAGCGGAGGCTGCTCAAATGAGCCAAGAGAATGCGTATTTATAGCTTTGAGAGAGAGGTCAAGCCAAGGAAGTTCAAGAGTCACTTGGACATGTGTCCACATGTGAGAATCATTTACAATTACATGTGGAAGAGGTGTGGGGTGAATTTGTCCATGTCATATAGGTATACTTGTCTAAAACAAATCATAAGAATGGTGAAAAGTGGCATAAAACATTCAGAATTGGCATAGGAAACTGCCTCCATCAAAGATCATCCATGAACATTTGAAAATGAAAATAGGAGAGTCAACACATAGCACTATTCGAAGGAAATGAAACTCATGGTGACAGTTAGAAAATGCTCCTAACTACTAGCTATCCTCTGGACAACTGTGTTTGTCAATTTTGTGGAAGCTCCTTGATTTGGGTCATCTACCAACAACAACTCGAACCATTGACCTATCTATTTTTCACTTATTTTGTCTACATCAGATGCTCAGGATCTTGCCATTTGTTATCTCTATATTTTCTCTCAGGTTCCCACCAAGTCTTTTTTGACTCCAATGGCTATTTTCTATAGTTTAAATTTGATGTTTTACGGGTTGTCATCCTTCGAGTATTTTCTTCAAACTTTTGTTTCCTTCGGACTTATTGTCTTCTTGTTTCCCTCGGATAATATTTCTAAAAAAATTCATTCCTCGGACTCCTTTTTCCCGTGGTTGCTTTGTTTTGGCACTTTTCTCAAAAGGGCTTTTTGTTTCGACACTTTTCCTGAAATAATTTATTCGGCTCTTTTCATCAGGGCTTTTTCTTTGGCCTTTTTGATTTTGACTATTTCTACAGATAATTTTCTCAAACAAATTCTTTTAGACTTTTTATTTTAGTATTTTCCCCTGAGAGAATTCATTCGGCTCCTTTTTTCGCATTAATTTCTTTAGGTTATTGAATGACCTTTTGGCCTTTGAAAATGGACTGTTTTGTTCTTTGAAATGTTCCTTTGGGTTTCTTTGAAGTGGACCTTCAAGACTTTGAAATGACCCTTCGGAAATTTGAAAAAGATCCCTTCGAAAAAGTTGAGTGCTTTTCGGAAAAACTGAAGTGCCCTTCGAAAAAGTTATTTCAGACAAAATGTCTGAAACAATTCCTTCGAAAAAGTTGAAAATTGCCATTCGAAAAATCTAAAAAAGACCCATTTGAAAAAGTTACAAGTGCCTTTCGGAAAAACTAAAGTGCCCTTCAGAAAATTTGTTTCAGACAAAATATCCAAAATAATTCCTTCAAAAAGGTTAAAAATTACCCTTCAAAAAATCTGAAAATTGCCCTTCGAAAAATCTGTCTTGGACAAATTGTCCAAAAGAATTTGGCACTTGGCCGAATGAAATGTCCGAAAGAAATAAAACGTAGTTAAAAAAAAGACTCGAAAAGATTACTATGCAAAGTCTTAACAAAAGACCAAAACAAACTTTTCAAAAGAATGAGCCTTGTACACTTGTTGAGGGATTTATATGGATCACTTCTTCCGAATGAAACCTGCATATTGGACCTAGCCAAAGGTATAGATTTAGGCAACTAAGTTTTCAAATAGGGGTGTCCAATTTTGCCTTGAAGGGCCAAAATTTGGTCAACAAATCCCTTAGTGAAGAACACACCAAAGGGAGTGGCCTTGCTTAGCCTTGATGATAATAACCCCCACACACTCGAACCTTATTTTCCACACTTGATTTGTTGACTTTCCATTTGGTTTTGAGAGCATCAACTGGAAGATGTGGTGGAGAGAAAATTTGATAACCTAATCGAGATTTGTATTGGTGGAAGGGGGTCTCAGTTGGCCACTTTTAGTGTTTCCACCATCTCGAAGGTGACTAAACACCTATCTTGTGTAGATGCACATTAGAGATGACATTTTGAATTTCTAAAATAGATTTTTGGTCACTACCTACAAGGGCACTAATTCTTTAGAATGTGCCAAGGCACCCACTCTCTATTTTGCTTAAAAAATAGGTTAGAGATGACCTTGATGCCTTTTCTATATTGTTTTAGACTTTTAATTCAAGGTACAATAGCAAAGGACACCTCTTGAAGAGTAAAAACATGGGACTACCACATAGAATGATAATTTAAATAAAACCCAGATTTAAAACCATCTTCATCCCAAATTAAGTGCCTTTTGTAAAGCTCCCAAGCCTTATAGATACTCTTAGCAACAGAAGTGCCAACAATGGTGATAGGGCCTTGTGTGAGTAAGAGATATTGGAAATTCAAACCTTTCCAGGTTCCCTTTCCCATAGGACTACCTTGTGTGATATAATCCTTGAGCAGAATTTCCTAGGATTCTTCACCATCCAGGGCACAAATGATTTATTTGGCATACAATACATAACCTTGGATTTTAATACATACAAGACCAAGGCCTCCTAGAAATCTTGGATTACAATAAATATTCTAGGAAACATGGTGGAAATCTTTATTGCCCTTAAAATTGGCCCCAAAAAAGTCATTAAGAATTCTCTCAAGTTTGGCATAGGTAGCCTTAGAGGGTACCCAACAAGAGGAATAGTAAACATACATGAAAACCAATACCTTGGAATAAAATTGAAACTTTCTTATTTAGGAGAGTGGTTAGAGATCCAATAGCCAACTTTTTTATCAACCCTTTGAACCACATAACTCCACAAATTAGGAGTGGTTTGAAAAGCCAAGGGAATGCCTAGGAACTTAAATTGTTCCCTAGGTTGAATCCAATGCCATTTATATTGAAACAACCAAGAGGGAAAGGGGGAAAGAAACTGCGTGTAGCATTGAGTTTTATTCGATTGGATGGAGCCAAAGACTACACAAAACATTTCTAAGCATTGGATAGGGAAGTTTCTCCTTTAGTGAGTGTGAGAAAGGAAACATCAACAAAGTTCTTGTTAGCCTTTTATTTCTAAGAGTGAGAAAGTGAGATACGTTTAACCAACCCTCTAGACCAATAATCTGCCAACAATTATCTGAACCCCTTAGTAACCAACACATAGAGAAGGGGTAAGAGGACATCCTTGATGGATAGAGTGAAAAAGGCCAAGTTAAGTTTGAACACCGTTGATGGTGATACAAAGATAATCATCTTGGAAAATCATTTTAACAGTATTAACAAACCTAGATCCTAAAGCATTGCCAAAATAAAAGGCCATTTGATTATGTTATAAGCTTTTTCAAAATCAATTATGATAAACAAAGCCATCTATTGACATAGCTTGGCCAATCCCATTCCCTCCTAAAAAATAATAATTTTATCAAGGATATATCTATTGTGAATAAATTCAGTTTACTCATAATGAATAGTAAGAGATAACATATACCTAAGTCTAAGCACAAGAGCTTTAGCGATGATTTTATAGGAGTCATTAAGAAGGGTAATGAGTCACCTATTGGTAATAAGCTCTAAGTCCCTAGTTTTAGGAATGCATTTGACATTACCTTGATTAATATTTTTTCCAAGGGGATTGGTTTCAATAATTTCAAAAACATTGTGTAAATATGGGCCTATTATAACCCATAATTTCTGGTAGAATTCACAAAGAAACCCATTAATACCAGGGGTTTTGTCAACAACCATTTTCAAAATGGCCTTCTAAAACTCCTCAATGGAAAGAAGTCAATCACATGTCACCCATTGTCCTATAGCGAGCTTACAGGGAACCATTTGTAGGTATCTAAATAAATCATGCTTCCACTCAAGTGTGGAAGGTTGAGTAGAAAACACACCATGTTAATGAGAAACAAAATCTTTCAAGATAGCATGTAGGTGTGCAAAACAAGAATTAGTTTCTTGGATGGATTTAACATGATTAACAACTTCCCTGGAATAAATGAGAGCGAAGAATTCCTTAGAATATCTATCTTCAATTTTTAAACAGTGCATTTGTGCTTGTATCTCAACTTCCTGAGCTTGATAATGCTCCTCAACCTTCAACTTATATTTCCATAAGGCAACTTGATTTTGAAAATCTTCATTCAAGGGAGAATTTTCCAACTCCTATAAAACATGAATGAATTCACGGTGTGAAGCATCATGGGATTTGTAGTGGAACATAATTATTTTTCAGCTATAAATGCATAGAATGGCTGAAATACGACTAATAGTTTTTTCCCAACACTCTATCCATCTAGAAGCCCCAAAAGGTTGAGGTCCAGGGGTGGTGAAGGTGAGTAGTATTAAGGTAATACTGTGACTTGACATTCCTTACTTGAGGAGTAATCCATTCAATTTTAAACTCATAGTAAGGTGGTTTGGAAGCAAAGTATTTGGGATGACTGCTTGTTAGGAACTTGTTTGCAGGCAAAATAATATAACAAAAATAAATACCCAATATGCATTGAATAGAATGAGAATATTAAAACTACATTGAAAATGATAGAAGCTCACTACAAAATATTGTGTTCTTCTTTAAGGGGGCAACCTTCTTTGAGCACAAATTAATACAAAATATTAAATAGATGATTTTTTCTATTACACAAGCCCTCTATCTAGTTTATTCTACTCAAGACAACTATTACCTCCCATTCATGTTGAATAATTACACACAGAAAATGGGACAAATTACAAAGCATATGAGTTTGATATTTTATTAATAATACCTAATAGAAACTAGAAGAGTTAGAACATCAAGGCCTTAACATGCCCTCCTACTTAAAAAGCTTTTCCCTCAAAGCTTGAGATGAGGAAACTGTTGTGATTGGAGTAGGGGTTCCCATGTCATGTCTTTTGATTATATGACCTTTCAATAAATGACAACCATTTGACCTGGTGAGTTTATTAATCAGAGGTAAAATAATGCATATAGGTCTTCAAGCTTTTGTTGACAATTTTTGTTTGACCCTCAATTTGCACATGGTAGGCATAATTCATTTTAAGTTGGGTACCATGACGGTGGAAAAGTTTCTTCCATAAGTGATACGTAAAAGTGGAATCATGGTTACACACAATTGAGGTAGACATCATATGGAGGTGATAATTCTGATTGAGAAAGGTTAGAGCAACTATAGAGACAGTGAAAGGATGGTTGAGGACACAAAAATGGACCTATTTAGAGAGTCGATCCACCACCATGAGAATCACTAATTTCTCCCCTGACTCGGGTAGTCCCTATAAAAAGTCCCCAAAAATATCTAACCATACCCAAATAGCAACATGCAAGGGTTGGAGCATGCATGGGTGGTGAAAAATTCTGCTTTTTTGCACTATGATGTTTCACATTCTACCATAAATTGTTTGATACCCTGTTTAATGCCTTCTAAGAAAATAATTTAGTGGATCCTTTTATTGGTTTTTAAAACCCTGGCCAACTGATGGAGAGACATGTAGTGCTAATAGAATTGTCTGTGTTAGTGCTGATTTTTGTGCCAATAATAGGTGTCCTTTGTGCCTTAAATAATGACCATCCCAAGAGTAATTCAGTTGAGAGGAAAGGTTAGTGGTTTCTTCCCAAACAAGTTGAATTTGGGTGTCATGTGACCATTCTTGTTGTCCATGATACACCCAATCTATCATAGGGAAGGATAGTGTGCACAAGGTTGTATGTTTTCATATTTGTAAGACAACTCATCTACGACTTTGTTGTCTTCACCCTTCTTGTAGGTAATCTCATAGTCATAGCCCATTGATTTGGTTACCCATTTTTGTTGCTTAGGAAAATAGTCTCTTCACTTCAAGAAGTACTTTGATGCTATGGTGATCAATTTTGATCCAAAGTTGACTCTTGACTAGCTATGGGTGCCACTTGTTGATGGCATGAAGTATAAATAACATCTCTCTCATATGTGGAATGAGAAAAGATTTTCCTTGTAAGTGCCTTTTTGGTGAATTCAAGGAGTTGACTTCTTGCATTATAACAACTCCAATGCCACTTTGTGAGGCATCACTTTCGATGAAAAATGGTTTGGGGAAGTTAGGCATAGACAAAATAGGTGTAGTGGGCATTACATGTTTGAGTAGTTCGAAGGTTTTTCTAATTTCTTAGACAATGAAATGCATTTTTTTTAACATAGCCATTAGTGGAGAGGAAATTTCCCCATAGTCCTGGACAAAATTTCTATAATACCTAGTCAAGCCCAAAAACTCGTGAAGGCTCTCGAGTGATTTTGGGTTAAGGTCAATTTTTCATAACCTAATTTTTTCAAGATCCACTTTGATGCCTTCCTCAGAGATGATGTTTCCAAGATACTTGATTTCCTTTTGGCCAAAATCACACTTGGACTATTTGGCACATAGTGGTTATCAGCAAGGAGTTGGAAGGTGTGGTCCAAATGTATCAGCTCCTAGGTAAAACTATAGACAAGGATGTCATCGAAGAACACCATGATAAATTTGCATAGAAATGGCCAAAAAATATTGTTCATTAAGCCTTGAAATGTTGATGGAGCATTGGGGAGGCTAGAGGGCATGACAAAAAAATCATAATGGCCATCATGAGTTTGAAAGGCTATCTTGATAATATCATCTTCCTTGATGTGGATATGGTGATAGATTGATCGCAAGTCGCGCTTCAAGAAGAAGCAAACTTCATTCAATTAGTCTAACTCATCAATAATTGGAATGGAAAAATACAAAGGTGCCAAGATCCCTCTTTTTTCCCTACCAACAATATAGGAGGAGTAAATATTGATGTTGGCCCTGCTGACTCCAACATGCAACAATTCTTACACCATTTTTTTAGTTTCATTCTTCTATGAAATTGGGTATTGGTAAGGGCAAATGTTTGGAGGTACACTACTTAGAATCATCATAATCACATGATCTTTTGGCCACAATGGGGATAACCCTTTAGGTTCCTAAAATATAATTGCATGCTTCAACAAGAGTTTATATAAATTTGGTGGACGGTTGGAATTATAAGATTCATTGAAATGAATGGTGTAGAGCTGAGCACTAATCCCATGAGATCATTTTTTAGAAACTTCTCCATGTAGTGAGAGATAATGATACTTGTAGACTCTAGTTTGAGGCCTCTTAATGTGTGGTGTTGGCCCTTATCAATGATTTGCATCCATAACTCTGAATAGTTCCATAAGATAGGTTCTAGAGTCTTAAGCCACTGTGATCCTAAAACTATGTCGCAACCTCCTAGAGGTAAAACAAACATGCCTAATTTCAAATTATAGTCCCCCATTAAAATGCAAATATGCTGGCACTTTCCCTTACAAGGTAAGGTTACTCCATTGGTGATCATGACTTCAAAACTTGAACATGGATAAACATAACAATCAATGTGTTTGGCTAGCCTAGGATCAATGAAGTTATGTTTACTTCTAGATTCAATGAGAATAGTGAAGGGGTGTTTCTTAAAATACCCCTTTACTCCCATAGTTTGAGGAATGTTTACCTTCAGAGCCAAGGCATGCACTAAAATTTTAGGGTGCGACTCTATGGTGCTAAGTGATTCAACTTCAGGGTCTTTATTATGGGAATCTCGAGCATATTTCAATTCTTTTACATCTAGTGGTGACTCGACATCCAACAAATACATCTGTTCAATGCATTTGTGTCCTATTGAGTATTTTTCATCACAATTGATCATAGCCCTTTTTCATGACTAGTGTGCATTTTTTCCTTTGTAAGGATTTTAATGGGGTGACTTTTGGAGAGGGTTTGTGATTGGTTGTGGTGTTATAAATGTATTGAAATGACCAAAATTAGAAGATCAATGTTACGAGGTGATCTTATCTTTCACAAGCTTGCTAATCCTAATGCTTCCATTATGTGTTCTAGCTTAAACATCTTGACCTCAGCATAAATTATATATTTGAGCCCATTGATGAAATAATTTTTGAAAAAATCATCATTTAATCCTTCGGTTTGGTTGGCAAAATTTTCAAATTCAGCTTGATACTCATGAACCGTTTTGATTTGCCATAATTTGATTAGGGCTCAAGTGAAATTATCATAAGCACTCGGACCAAAGTGAACCAAAGAAAATTTAACAAAATTATCCCAAGTAGGTTATGTATGAGATTTTTTGATACCATTGGTACCACTAGAAAATTTCCTTCTCTAAGTGAAATGATGTGATGGGTACCTTGTCTACCTCCAATGTATTATGCAAGCTAAAATATTGTTCAACATAATAAATCTAGTTGGTTGGTTCTGTACCATCAAATTTTAGAAAGTCGAATTTAGAGCCACACTACGTGGTTTGGGATAAAAATTCATCTTCAGAATGTTAGTCATCATTAAGTGTGTGGCAAATCATGGTATTTTTTACATTGATGTCATGTAGTTGTTCATTCAACTTAATGAGGTGGGAGTCGAGTTGAGATTGGAAATCAACTCAAATTTCTTTAATGTTTAATGCCATGGTGTGGCTTCCTGTATAAGTGACAACTGTTGAATAGAGGGGCCTGGGGGTGCTAGAAAATGCTGACTGAAGTTATATGTTAAAATGATTGGCTTGATAGGACAATCACAATGGTATAATTTTTACAAGGGTGGAAAAAATCATTTTCAAGCTCTAGGTGATAATTTTATATAGATTTAAAAAAAAAAAATTGAAATACCTATTAAAATGATTGTATTGACGATAAAATCACAATGACATATTTGCCCTATCAAAAATTTTGTATTTTTCATTTTTGGCTTTTCTAACCTATACCTACTGCAATGAGTTCAGGGCACTATTTTGAAACATTTTGACTCTTCTAGCTACTGCAACAAGTTTAGGAAACCATTATAAAACATTATGATTCTTTTATTAATTATAGTTACTATGTTTTTGTTAACTCATAAAATATAATATTCTTTTCCTAACTATTCGTTGTTACTACAAATTTGAAGAATTCAGAATCGGATTTGTGATTGTAGGAATTCTAGGGTTATAAGCAAGGATACTACATGTTGTGTTTGGTATATGAGTTTGAAAACATACTATTTTCATTCAGAAAATAATGTTAGTTCAATATTTTAGAGCAGTAACTATGGGGAACAATTATTGCATAGTCCACTATCCCGTCTCTGTTGTATTGTGCAAGTAACTTTCCATGGGCTAACCACTTACCAATGCATCACATAAACAAACAATTGAAGGATTCCTATGGCTAGACTTTGAAAATAACTAGGGGTATTATTATATACCTAAAGGTACGTAGAAGCAAAACCATTATACAATATTGTCTAATAGCATGCATATTGGGGTATAACCCATCACTCCATAGAATCAGGGAAAATTGATAACTACTTAGCCTGAAATGATAACTTTTTGTTAGTTTTAAAAACTAGAACACAATTTATAACCTAAAAAAATGAGAGAAGAGGGGAAAAATTAGAGAATAAACTTAGTACCACCACCCTTTTATCACTTTTTGATCACTAGGATTATAGTTAGGTGAATTGAGATCATACAATGGAAATAAGTTGTAAACCCTAAACCAGTAAAAAATTATTGCAAAAAAGTGGCCTTGGAAAGAGCTTTGATACTAATGTTAGGAACTTGATTGTAGACAAATTAATATAACAACAAAAATATAACCAATATGCACTAAATGGAAAGGGAATAACAATGATGTATTGAAAATGATAGAATCTTCATACAAAGTATCCTGAGCCTCTTCAAGGGGGAAACCTCTTTTGACCACAACATAATACAAAATATTTAATAGATAATATTTTCTTTTACACAAGCCCTATATTTAAGCTATTCTACTCAAGACAACTATTACCTCCCATACATGTGGGGTAATTACAAATAAAAAATGTGACAACTTACAAAGCATATGCATTCGAGGTTTTATTAGTAATACCTAATACAAAATAGAAGAGTTAGGATGAAGGGGTTCTAACACTGCCATATGGTGGTCAAAATTATTAGCAAATGTAAAAATATTTTACTGTACAAATAAATTTCTATCCAACATTTTCGCCACCCTTTCATTTCTTTGTCAAGAGTTGGACCATGTAAACTATGATGAGGTGGTAATAAGGCCATGATAGTGGCTAGGATCAAACAACCCTAGCTTGTTTTGCATGTAAAATCTTGTCTCTCTTTCACAGATGAACCACTACATTGGGAGTAATTCCTCATCTTCTCGATATTCAATCATATTAAAATCACCACATATGATCTAGTTGGTGTCAAGGAGTGAGTCAACGATCCAACACCAAAAAGTTGTCCTTTCAATAGTGTTATTGGACATATAAATATTGGAAATATCAAAGGAATGACTATTATATTTGAATAGGGTTCACACAACCCGATGAGTGGGGCCCAAACCCCAAGTGAATATTTGGTGAAAAGAAGAGGGTAATTAAAGTAACCACACCCCCATATCTACTTTCACTATCTAAAAACTGACAAACATCACTCAACCAAATCGATCTGACGATAGAGGTGAGCCAAAATTCATAAATCTAAACTTCTTACAAATAACTAATCTTCAAATTAACAAACAACTGACACATAACCCTTACAATATACTTTCAGGTCATGTCAATAAGGCCTTGCACATTATAAGAGTACATAATCATAGAATAATCATTGTTTTCATAATGATTATTTCATCAATCTCTTATAAAATTGAAAAGCTATTAAGTTAGATATGATTGATGGTTATCCTTCATAAAGTCACTTAACTAAAAATACTACCCTTTATGTTGCATATATTCACCATCTTTGGGTGGTGGAGAAGCGTTGTGTTCTTGACAGTAATATGACTTGCGATTTTTATTTGCATATGAGAATAGGAGAAAAAGCAATAATTTTTAGGGTTTGAATGGTATGCAACACTACATGTTGAGTGGCAGAGGTTGATTACTTACTGACTATTGATGAACCTTTTATGGGTTTGTACATAGTGGTTAGGGCCTTGCTCTTCATGTGAGATTTTTGGTTATTCTTAATATTAGACACAATAGTCCATTTGTAAGGGGATGTTTGAACACCTTTATTCACATCAGGAAAGGTTTTGGGTGGTGATGTGGGTCTAGAGTTGGCCATCAATGGGCATTCACATATTTTATGATTCATGGATTGGCAATGAAAACAAGTGTTAGGGATATTGATGTATAAAACATGTTGTGTAAGATGCTTGTCACCTATTTGGATATCAATTGTCTCCTTGAGATATTTTGAGAGATAAACTTTATTGAATATGATTTCTAAAGCCAGGTCGTATAAAACTTATCTTTTTCAAACCCCATAAAACATCCTAGAGGTTTAATCAACTAATGCAAGAAACTCCACAAGGGAGGGGGGACATGAAATTCTATCCAAATAGGGACTTTAAATTTGACATGCTTAAATATCATAGAGTCTTGAGTCTTATGAGAAAGCATGAAAAACATATTTAAGATAAACCAAGGGTCTTGTAATAATGACTTGATAGTGATCAAAATTATTAAATTTAAACAAAAAAACCTTGGTGGTCATATTTTGGACACCCTCAAGCTTAAAACCATGAGGGGCCATCTATGTTTTGTGAACCCAATATTTCAACGTCCATTCAGCAAGGACACGACCCACAAAATAGGCAATTGGAGTAAATTGCTCAATGTAATTACATGCCTTATCATTCTCAAGGCAATCTAAGACAACATTAGGTAGACTTTCAGGGGTACGATCATTATCTCATTGTAGACTTTTGGAACAAATTTTTGTACTTGCTTCACTGCCATTAGACTCCACAACTCTATTGGTATCACTTGCAATAATTGTTGTAGGAACTGAGGAGGACATTAATAGATGGAATAACCACTTGAAGGCTAGTGATTGGGTAGGTGTAGCACAATTAAAGTATGGGCCTTTTAAAAAAGATAAAAACTTCCTGCTAAATAAGTGAAGAATAAGTTATATAAAATGCAATGGAGAAGAATATTCATTAATATGTAGGTCAGATTTATAATAAAGAGAAGGATACCTATGGAGATGAGGAGGGTGGTGAAATAAGTGAAGGAAAACTTCCCATGAAAATTCATGAAAGGAAAGGACATGCCAATTCACTATAAATTATAGGGTTAATTTTAGATTAATAGCATTTTTTCAACCTTTTGTGAGCTTATTTCATTGAAAGATTAGAAGGGGATACTCTCATCACTTAAAAAATATATTTATTATAATCTAGAGGATTAGTCATTCAAGTATATGTAAGGAATCATAACCATAACATGTAGAACATATACCTGATGGAAGTGATTGCTAACTTCTATTCGATGTTGAATGACATCTATTATTGAAGTTTCAAACCAAAAATATATATGATTGCATGCTCCATATTAATGATTTCATGGTCAAAGACATAATTTTGGCCATGATTGTGTGGTCAAAGACATAAATTTTAGCTGACATCATTTTTTTGTCCTAGACATAGATTATGCATTATTCCAAGAAATCATTGATCCTGTACATTGATTGGAGTTTGAGCAAGGCATTTTGAGGTTATGTTAATACATTGTCTTCTCTTACATTCTGGCTATTTTTACAATTATAATGAAAGTTGAACGCTAATGAAGGGCATTATATTATCCACTGGTACAAACATTTGTAGGTCAGTTGCATGATGGGATTCATATTGAATCTCATAAGATCCTTGTGGGAAGATTTTATTTGAATTAGTAGGCCAAAAAAATGAGTCATAACAAGTTTGATTCCATCAGTGTTAGTGCTAAGTGTTAAAGACTAGTTGTGGGATGATTACATGCTAATAATTGAATCTTATTGTTATTATGAGTTGTGGAGGATCTTAAAAAATTATCTTGATAGGGTTATCTCTTGACCACTTATTAAAAATCATTAGTGTAATGCCCAAAATTATTAAGGGAAAAAACAAGCCACAATAGGGTAATAGCTTTTTGTTTCAAAGTTATTTGATAAGGTCATATTAACATGAAGTTTGAAAGGCATACATCATACAAGGTCGCATGAACATCAATGTTGGCCAAGGTGGAAAACACATAAAAAAACCACTATAGTACATGGTGGTTAGAAAATAAGGTCTAGCATTAGTTCAAGGTACTTCATCTAATTGCACTTTGATTTTATGTTGTCATAAGGTTCTAATTTTATGTTATGAATAATGCCTTTAATCATTAAGTGCATCTCTTGGAATGTCACTTAAGTGACATTAGATTAGGGACTAATTAGAAAAGTGAAAGCACTCATCTAAGTTCAAACTTCCAATTCCATCCAAAAGTGGAGCATCTAATATCTACACTTGGATTGGATCAATCTACTTAAAAAAATATCGAAGCAAACCCTAACCATACTTAAAAGGTCTTTTCAAGTTGATGATACCTCATTTACACATAAGTAGGAGTGAGGAGGATGATGAGAGGAAAGTATAAAGGTGCATCCCATGGCATTCTCTCTCAACTCTCCTTAAACTCAAGGATTTCCACAAGCCTCCATGGCTCCACTCATGTTGCATTGTAGTCTAGTTATATTTACAAGCATGTTTTCTTATTTGTCTTTCCTTAAGTCTCTAAGATTTTCCAAAAGGAACTAACTTTGTTTTTGATGATGTGCTCATCATATTTTCTAAGGATGAAAGGGTGTTGTGGAGCATGGAGGGTCTCAACCTCTCCATCTTTGCCTCAAAAAACTATGTTTTATGGCCAAGGAGGGGGCATAGCCTTTCCAACCCCATTGTGCGACCTATACCAAAATGGGATCCTCGAGCCCTTTATTGCTGATAGAGTTGCTTTAAGGACATACTTAGCTAACTTTGCCAACTATCCTATGTGACTCTATGATATGTTGCTTAGCTGACCCCATAACTTCAACTCAAGCTCGCTCATGTAGATGGGCCCAAAAATAACTCCTTGGCAAGATAATCATTGCAACTAAATGACCATGCTTGGTGGCACCTTGATCATGTTGAGTTCCCTAACTACCTACTCAACACAACCCCAAACACTACCCATAGATTTAATTTGTTTACCACAATAAAATCCTACTTCCCAACTCACACTATCGAGCTTGATTTTTTTGGCCTGACGAACTCCATTAATAGTCTTAAGGACTGCTTATCCTCAAACATCTCTTAATAGCTCTCAAGTCTTGATAACTCCTTTTGCTAAGCTCTCTCATTATGAATAGCTCATCGGTTTGTGGGGATTCAACCTTGCATAAGACCACCTTGGCAAACTCACCCAAACTAAGCTCCTTATTGAAGTGAGCTCAATGAGTGACGTCTCACTTAGTTCCAACTTAAATTGTTGACCTCAAGACCCCATATCGGGCTCACTTTCCCAACTTAGGGCACTAAATTGACTGATAAGATGAATCCTAGCCAACCTTCGTCTTTAGCTCACCCTTCCAAGGCCGCCTACAAAAAAACCAACAATTTATATACTAAAATAATTATAAAAATAAACTACATCCTCTCAAAATGTGATGTGTCCACCAAGCTCAAGATGAAGGTTTTTCTTTCAATTCCCCTGTAAATGCTTTCCATAGCTCTCATGCTATGGTCATCAAAACTTTTAATTATTTCATTTTCTTATCAGCACCCTTCATCCCCTCTAGGGCCCTTGTTTCCATGGATTTTTTTGAGAAACTCTTCCATTTAGTATCCATACCTATTATAAATCCTATGCACAATACTCTATTCTAATATTGATTTGTCATGGAAGCTCTCAAACTACACTTTTTACACTTATCCCATAAATTTCCATTCAATTGTCGTGAATCCATTATTAGTTGTAGCTTCTTGAACCCATATTCTTCCATATCAATGCATGCATCTACCTCTCACCACATATTTTCTTTCACCTTTGTGTGATATTGTATTAATTCAACCATCCTCCAAAATCACTTACACTTATATAGCCTCCTTCTCCTTTTCTTGCAACAAGTCAATTTCCTATTGTAACTTCTTCTACTTCCTTAATCTAGATTTGTTTTCTTTAATAATTTTTT
This sequence comes from Torreya grandis, assembly GCA_037957365.1. NCBI lineage: Eukaryota > Viridiplantae > Streptophyta > Pinopsida > Cupressales > Taxaceae > Torreya > Torreya grandis. Next base: position 893,028 of record JARHVA010002012.1, on the reverse strand, counting down.
TTCAAAGATTTTATTCACTTATTTACTTTGCTAGGTATTCTTGTAAACATCTACATTTGTCCATACCAAGGGACTTTTGTGATTTATGTCCCAGATTACTTCCATAGTTTTTATTCTAATTGTGAGAAGTTTTACTTTGGCCTCCGCTACCACTATATCCTTCTTAGTACATTAAGCGTATCCTTGAGATTCTCTCATCTAGCTCCACATACTTGGTTGAAATTTAAAGCACCTCATTTACTATCATGACTGTGAGCTATCCTCTAGTCATTCCCCTAGGCTCTCCCATCCACATTTACTTAGGAGCATCTCTTCTTTGTATTGTGTCCCCTTCTGGGTTCACATTGGCTATGCTTCCACTTGGAAACTAAAAATTTGGGTCTTAAACACAATCCAACATATTTTTGAGGTATTCCTTTGTTAACTTCCCATGTGCCATACATAAACCTCCTATGATCTTCCCAAATCCACTCTTGCTCTTTTTTATTTCCTAAAATCTGCCTCCAAGTCCTTCATAGACTTCGTCCTATTTACTCTCAATTATCCTTCTTCCTCTACATCATCTTTGGTTGGCTCATCACTTAAATAAATTATCATTCACTCCTCCTACATGTTTATCCTACCTTATTATAATGCCTTTTCATCACTCTATATTATTATTGTTGCATCGTATCATTTCATGCCATCTCTCTATTTTTTGATCACTGCATTCCTTTGTATGCCACCCACTTTTTCCCTTATCTCTCCAGTCTTTGCATCTACTTTAGGTATCTAACTAGTCTAAGTCATAATTAGTATGCTAGATTCCACAGGTAGAGTACCCTGACTTCATATGGTTAAACCTTGCCTTGGTTCCACTTGTGTTCCTACATCCACCCTTCTAAGTTTCTCAATCTATTCTTTTTAACCCTCACACTAGTCCTTGCTAGAGCATCCTCTTTCCCTCAAGATGACTCTCTATACTATGTTCTTCCCCAAATATTCTTGACCTACTTTTTTAGTACCTGATGTCTATCCTTGTGTGTTAGTATGGAACCTTTAATGATGTCTAGTCTAACACCACCTTCTTTCCCTTACCCACCATAGGGAGTGATTATCTTGACCCGGGAAGCCTTTCCTTAGCCAATTATTTGTTAGTTGTGACCCCTATAGATAATGACACTATATTCACAATTGATTTCCTTGGGATGTTTCTTGAAAATTTTCTAGGACTTCTTTTTCTTGGGCTAGATATGTGAGCTAACTTCTAACTCTTTCCATCCAAAACAATGTCTATTGGTGGATGTATCTCCCTTCCATTGTCATTAGATACATCATATGCATCTCTCAAATGTCTTCCACCTCCCACAATGCTAACTTCAATAGAATTGGACCATCTACCTCCTGCGCACGCACTTTTTATGTCTCATCCATGTGAACATTTTAATGAACACTCTAAATATTTGTCTATTACCACATTTGATAACTTAGCCCACGGCAAAAAAATTCCACTCATACTAATGTGCCTCATCAAAGAATAGTGTGCCACTACCTTAAATATCATAAACCATTTGTATGCATCTAAATTTATGGTGGAATTATAAATTGATATTTGTTCATCATCAACAACCACTTATATCACCTTTTTACCATCTATCCTTGACCTGTAACGGTTATCATCCTTTTTTAATAAACTTGAGGAAATCCTTACTCTTAATGAATCAAATCCCATTTCTTTTGGAACTACAAACTCATAGAGAAAATTCATCACCAAGTATGGATTGTATTGGAAATCTGCTCCCTCATACACTACACCAATTGTGTGATTTAAATATAGCACAATATATTAAGTTATGCTAACTTTACTCTCACAACACCAATTGTATATGTAGGAGATAAATTTATAGTAACCTAAATTTGGTCACGAATACTTGATCATTCCTATTTTATCTTTTTTTACCATTAATTGACATGTGCACTTAATTGACAATTATTTCATCAATTTGACCTATTCTATGCATAAGAGGAGACCTTATTTCACTACAAGGCCATCTATTGTCACCTACATAAATGATATTATTGTTGAAAACAACTATATGCATATGTATGCTCTGATTTAGGCCCCAAAATAAGTACCTTTCCTTAAGGGACAAGAATGCCCAATAGGATAGGAACACCTAACATTCTTGTCCATGTCTATGATCATGTTCTTCACTCACAAGAGTTAAATTTTCAAAAAGGAAAGTATTCGTAGGGCTAGCCTTTAGAATCTTAAATCCTCAAACATGTATTTTTCCTGTTTGAACCACTAGAAAATAACATTCAACTCATTCATTTCACACATATTGGAAAGCTTAAAAATTATATTACAAGAGCTTATTTACACAAGTGTACATCCAGAAAAAAACTCCCTATTATTCCCAAATCAGTTTCCAAGCATGTCAAGTAGTCATGAACTAAGTCTGAATTCTTTTTTCAACAACCTTAGCCAAACATGATCAAGTATTCAATTCAAATCTATATGCATTCATATAGTCAAAGGAAAACTATTGCACAAAGAACTTAGGTTGGAGAAATACATGGATATTTGATCCCTCTTTAAAGTATTGGAATGTAGGCAATGCTCAACATAATGAGGTGTTGAGGTCTAGCACAAATCCAACCGTTAACCCTTTTTACTCCACATCTGTTTGGTTCCTTGTGGCATGAAGCTAGGATTTACAACTTCAAAAGACATATACAAGTCTCTACACATTTTTTGAATATCAAATCAACATAAAAAGACCCAACTATCACTATCTCACCTAAGTGTTTTAGAAGTTATAGTCTTCTATAAAAAGACATAATCAACCAACGAGGATAATAGAGGTAGTCGCTCATGTCCTCTAATGGGCATTCCTATTTGTTAAATCAATGAGGCACAAATTTCAAGATATTTTTAGGTTTTATGCATTCTATCTATTCCTACATTATGTTTTCATGTGTAGTCACCCGATGACTTGACAAGCTAAGTTCATTTCTCTTGTGCATAGTTTAATAGTATTCATTTCTATTTTTCTTTGTCTATTACAGTCATTTATCTTCAGTTAACTATTAAAAACTATATTTAGAGAACCATGCATTATTATATTCAATTTATATAGTTATAATTTATATTTAAATATTAATTTAAAATCAGATAGAACATTTGGTGAAACCATTTATTGTTCTAACCTTGTCAAACCATAAAAATTTCTTAGGGTTCCATGCAACTTTCTAAGGTTTCATATATTCTTTAGATTATTTCATATTTCTTGCTCATAATCATATGATTATAAAAGATAAAATGAAAATATACTTCATGGAAAACTTTGTTAAATCAAGCATAACTTATGAACAAGAAGAAGTATGTTTCCAATTCTATAGATCCTTCTCAAAGGTAATCCCAAATGCCATCAGATTCTCATTGTTTAAATATTAAATCAAAAATATTACCAATAAAACATAGATGATAAAGGACATCTATGACACCTTTCATTTATTTACATAGACTCCAAGGTTCTAACAGTTATCATCTCACTCCCATTATTCACCCATGACTTATTTTGGGTATTGTGGTTTATGCTGTTAATAATCTATGAGGTAGGCCACCACATCAAGGAGGTAGTAAACATGTTCTTTCTCAACATCCTCCTGTAAAAAAATAAAATCAATCTAAATAATATGATATTATTGATCAAATAAAGAATACTTCTACCATAATTTCAATTTTGGACTTATGAAAAACCTCGTTAATCTATAAGGATATTCTTTATGCTGCATTAAGATACAATGTATTATTCATGATACACAAAGTACTCTTTTAATTCGATCATGAATGATTTAAATGATGAAAAAACAAGAATCAATTTTGATAATGAAGAGTTTTCAACCCAATATATTATCACACAAAAGCTACCATTGTACAGTTGTTGCCAAGCAAGAGTGCAATTCTTGTGAGAATGTGTGCCTCTTTCTACTCCTGCTGAAATAATGGAATCTCTCCAAAGTGTGGGTGACTTTGAGTTGGATATTTTATCTAACTCAAAGTAACCAGGAATAAGCATCCTATACACATTCACTTCACTTAAGGTTTATGGATTCTACAACAATGTTTCACACAAAGGCCTCAACAACACTCACTCTTAGCATGGAAGGAATGAAAACTTGTTGAATTCACTTCCAAGTTTGAATTGAGATTGAACCTAGACACTTAATATGACCTATAGAAACTCAAATATGTTGTAAAAAGGTACAAAAACAAAACATTAACAAAATATATTATTTCACTATTAATATGACCTGTAGAAACTCAAATATGTTGTAAAAAGGTACAAAAACAAAACATTAACAAAATATATTATTTCACTAGGTTATATCAATGGAAATTATACATACACTTCAAAGAACAACCTGAAAATGGAGGATACTAGTGTCTTATTACTTCAGAAGGTGTAGTACAAAATTTTGATAGCCTTTCAAAATAGCCAAATCATAAAGTGATATGTTAATGTTGGTAAATAAAGTACAAATAGAAGAGAGAGTAGGAGAGGAGATACAAAGCAACCCCAATATAGGGGTGACTCACTTGTCCTCATACCCTTCAAATCTTACATAGTAGTTCCTAGATTTTCTCTTTCTTTTCTTCATAAAAATGGTGTATGAGTTAGAGTTAGACTTGTTTTTAAGGCTTGAAGAAGTCTTGAGCATTGATTGGTAAAATTTTACCCATACAAGTGCATATATATTTGCTTACGTTGCCTATATCCTTGATTGCATGTCCTCCTTAATGAATAAGTCTTCTTCTATTAAAATAGGTCTTCAAGTCTCCATTAATTCCTTAATTGAATCTTTTCCTTCATCCATTTATGATGTATCTCCACTTTGTTGGGGCTGTTAGAATGCTCTTGAAGCCTCTTTGACTTTGTCTTCTTGACTTGGCGTAGGAGAGGGAGAAGGTCTTCTTAAGGTTGTTGGAGATTCCTTCAACCATTTGAATGTTTCTTGCAATTGATTATTAACTTTTTATTGATCTCAAAGTGGCATAAAATGTGATAAGTAACCTTGAAAATCTTATTGAATAGCTTTTATGATTTATTTGGTTGTTTGATTACTTGAACTTCTCCTCTTGCAACATGGCATAGAAAGGTGCAAACTTAGTTTTGCTTCAAAGTAAACAAATTTCCTCCATGGATGGCCTCTCAACATAATATCAGATTTGAAACAAGTCACTTAAGCCATCAAATAGTTCAAAACATCTAATTTTGTTCTTATAGCTTGCATTTCTCTCAATTCCTTGTAGCTCTCAAAATAGGTAAACCTCCTTATGTGGGAGAATGTACAGATGGTATTGGAGAAATAATGAAAATTTTGAGGACCTAGTATCCCCTTATATCTCTATGCCATGTTTTAGGACCTAACTCTAAGTGGAAGTACACTTATCAACCATTTTCTCTCTCCAATAAGGCCTCCATTAGTCCTTTAGGCCTAAAAAATTGAGATTTTGCTCAAATGACCTCCCACACATGTGAAAATTCTATAAATGTTTGATTCAATTTAATATGACCTGACCATGATCCATGTCAATTATTAAGGTCCAAAACCTTGTGCAGATAGGTGAACCATGAAAGGCTAAAACCCTAGCCTATAAGCTTATACATGCTTAAGAGACATTCAAAATTATTTTTCAATACATTTTTAAGTTTTGATACTTAGAAATAGGTTTTTAGAGGTCTGAAATACCTTTTTGTAACTCAATATTTTGAGGATAGGTCTTTTGAAGAACTTTCTAAGGTTGCATATAAGCCTTTTAGCTTGTAAAATTGAGTTTTTTTCCTTTTTTGACCAAGTTTGTAACTTGCAAAGCCATATACTTGTGTATGAGACCTAAAGAGGTGTTTTAAAGGTTGTATAAACTTTAATAAATCCTTATATTCCTATGTACCTAATTTGGAGGCCAACTCATACCTTGTTCCTTCACAAATACACTTACAACCCTATTTTGTGAGCAACTCCATACACATGTACCTAAAAATGTACCATAAATTACCATGTTATGATGCTCATGATACCTGTATAGGTGATCAAAGTCATTTAGAGTTTGAATGATTCCATTTGAGTGCATTATAAACACATATTCTCTCATCAGGTCCTTTAGGAGGGTTTAATAAGTGTTTAAGTAGTCTTAACATCTTAATGATGGTTCATAAAGAATAGGGGGTTAATCCAAAAAATAATGACACTTAGTTTGAGTTGAGAAAGGTATACAACTATTCCAAGGATATTGAGGTCCCATGCATCTGCTCTGTATAAATCCAAGCAAAATAAAATGCCTCTTGCGCTAGGCAAACTGTGTATGAAGACTAATAAAGATCTTTTTAGGCCTCAAAACCTTAATAATGCATTTAAGTAGATATGAATGTCTTTATTAGGTTTGAGAAAACCTATATCATGTCCCTAAACTAATTTAAATAGGAAATAACCTCCACATAAGGCTTTGAAACTTGATTAGATGATTTGAGGTTTTGTGAGTCATAAGGCTAGTCTGACTCTAATTGCCTTTCTTTGATCATTCCTTCTTCTTTATTTGGTTGGAGATTGTGAGAGTCTCTATCTGGGAAAAATAAACTTTTAAAAACTATTAAATCTTCATATCCAACTAAAATTTTATAAACTCCTTCAAGTTTCATACAAAGGCCTATATGGTCTCATGAGGTCTCTTATTTGAATTCTTGAGAGTGTTCTATTTTGAATGGTGGATGGTTTTAGTCTTGAAACATGTATGTCTTCACCTTTTAATATTTCCCAATGCATTCATTATCTAACCTAAATATCAAATTTAAATTATGACTACAAGAAACACACACCATATCCCAACTCCTAAGGGCAGGCTTGAAGCTTTTCTTAGGTCTACCTAGGCTTCACCTAGCTGTCTTCACGATAATTCTCCCATGTTGAAGACATTAATTATTATTTGAGTATGTCCTATACATGTGAATCTCACCAATTTTTAAATAGGAAAGGAATGATTTAAGAGACCCAATAACATTTTGTCTATGCAATGTTTTGATCTTCTTTTTGGTCAAGAGTAAGGACCTACATGTCTGCAGAATTGTAAGTTTACATGTACCTTTGTATGAACCATTTGTAATATGTCTCCTATATTAGTTATTAAGAAAAATGGTCTCACGATTCTTTAATAACCTCTTCAAACCTCTTTATATTCATTTTAAATCTACACTCAATACCCATTTTCACACTTTCTTCAATTATTGAGTGTAAACTCACCTATTTAAGTAGGCCTGTAGATAAGTATGTAAGACAAAATTATGGAATACAACACTTATAGAATCGATGCTAGATTATTTAATACTAATCAAACATTTTATTAGTTCAATCATAGTGTGAATATGCCCTTATCATACATTCTTTCTTCTACATGTCCATGATTAAGTCACTATACCCTAACTTAGGCCTGTGCAATTTGATAATTAGGCCATTTTCATACTTTACCTCTCACACATGCTAACATTATTGATTCAAAGAGTGCATATCAAGTGTGAAGATATATCCCAGATGTTTTCAAGTCCAAACAATTGAGCTTGAGTCATATAGGGGGCATTGATAGCCATTGAACTCCATATTGAAGGTTTGTAAGTGTTTATAGTGCCTAGTGTTCTTAGGGATTGTTCATAAAGAATAAACCCTAATTATCTTTCTTAATACCATAAGATGAAAGTAGATAGAAACTTCCACCATAAATAAAAGAAATCTATCCCATGCAAAAGTTTAATTTAGTTCTAAGCAAAACTTTATGCTCTCTTGAGTTCTTCTTGGGGTAGAAACATGGTTTAGAGTCACTCTCCATCTTAAAGATTGTTTATATAGGTACAGGGATGGAACAAAGAATTAATGACAAAGGTTTGGGGTAGGGTAACCCCTCACCACATCCAATAGTAATTTTCTCCCATGCATCTCCTCAGGTGATTATTGAGCTTCACAAGATGACTTATTGGATAAGCAAACTGAGTGTCTAGACTGTGAAACCTATTTTGGGTACAAGAGGATAATTAAAGTGCTCCCCCATATTGTGCATGACCTTATGAAGTATAATACATATACTATGATAATACCAAATATTTTTCAAGAGATACACCTCTTAGGAATCTCTGTTACATGAACTTCCCATATAGAGGGTTTGAATGAAGTCATGCTAGTTTGACCCTACCTGCCTGTAGGTGGTATTCTGAGGTACCTTGACTGCAAGATTCAAGGAAATGAGTCTCCCTTATATCATCCTACCTCATTTATGCATTTACCTAACCTTGAAAAGCTTTAAAACATCTATCAAATGGTATAAGAGGATAATTGAATAACTCAATTAGGCCTATGGTAGACCTGTAGGTTTGCATATCAACTTCAAGACATCATATGTGAACATGTCACTATCTTATCCTTTATTAGGCTCAAATGAACCATGATGAAGGAATGTGGAATATTGTATCATTGATTATAGAATACTTTCTTCATGATTGATTCTAAAATGTTGTTAGACATTCAATGAGAGTTCTCACAGTTAGTCCAACTAAAAATAAGTTAAGCTAATGGCCCAAAGACTATGAAAGGTATGAGATTTGGTGTGTGGATTATTTCACCAAATGGAGGATCATATTAACCTTTCCTTAATTGTTATGGTATCTCTTTCAATTACTAAATAGTGAAAAACTCCCTCATTGATGCTCACATAATCCAAGCTAAAGAACTTCCATAATGAATCAACTCAAAAAGATAACTTGAACGGTGAATGCAAATGAATGAAAGATAATCAGACCAATGAGGAATTAGATAAATATGATATAAATTCATTGACAAACTTATATTCATCTCCCCATGGCCTTAAGAAGGTATGCAACTGAAATATCACCTGCAACTACTCTTGAAATGCATAATGTTCTCTCTACTTCAAGTTCATGACTCATATAATGATTAGAGATGGTCTGAAGGAGATGGTAGAATGAAAGAGGGGTTAATTGAGATTGTTTAGAGCCTATATGGAATGAACACACCCTCCATTAAACACAACACCTGTATACAATCTATTCAAATAAATTATAACTTATTCTAAATAAGAGTTTTGCTCATAGTAAGGGTCACATGTGCCAAGTAGTTGTTTGAATTTGTTGTGTAAAGGATAATAAAGGTCTGCAAGACCTCCCATAATTCACCTAACACATTATATTACTCATGATCTGAAACCACTAAAAACCATTGACTGTGGGGAATGAATAGGCATTTTGACTACCTAGACTTCTTAACAATGGTTCATAGAGGAGGGGGGATCAATATAAGAAATAATACCAAGAATATGAAGGGCATAAGAACTCCTAACATCCAAAAAATGTATTCCGTATAAATCTCTCTCTTCTTTTCATACCATGATACAACTGATGACCTTCTTCTGGCTGCCAAGAAAGTTGATGGGAGAGATAAGTAGTTTTTTACTATTTTTACACCTGTAGCTCCCTCAAAATCATGAATCTAAACTTGGGAAGGATGGATGAAGTCTTTTAAGTAATTTAAAATCAACCATCCCTTGGAACATTGTACAACTGCTTCAAAATAAGCCTTTTAAGCACTAAAACTACCACAATCACTTAAAAAACCTAATACAACTACTATAATAAGTGCTCCTAAGACCTCAACATGCTTGAATGTTTTTTGTTGATATGTCCCAAATCTCTTCTGATGATTTATTGTCATTATCTTGTAGTACCTTCTTTGAAAGCCACAAAAGGATCCAAAATGCAACACAACTGGGTTATGATGTTAGTCAAGAATGTCACCAACCAGTTTGATTATTTGTGAAGCATAACATGATATTGAAACATGCTATGAAACCTATCAAGACACCCTAGACTTATTTCATCACTCTAGACTCCTTTAATCACTTGAAACTCACTGAAACATGTCATAAAGTTACTAGACATGGACATAGCTATGATGAAGAAAACCTTAAACTTATCAAATTTATATTAAACGCTACTAAAAAAGGCTTTAAGTGACCATTTAAAGGACATAAAAAGATCAACATAATGATCAATTAGGTAAACAATAATGATAAATTAAGTTTCAAATTATAGGGGTGATAATTTAATCTGAAAGGTAGAACTTGTCAACATTTTGGTGACTCAACTCGGAAGCATGCTTGCTATGGTTATGAACCAGTAACTTTGCATCTCTTTTGGACTCATGAAGTTTCTTTCATACTCTAAAATGAACATAAATAAACCTTGACCAATGACTATAAATCTTAATTTAAGACAAAACAATTATTTTCCCACCAAAGACAAGGAAAAGAAGACACATAAAACCAAGTAAACTAACCAACAAAACACATGTGCTAGCTAAGCACTTGTTCAAAACAAAACATAAGAAACCTAATGTGATAGGACAAAAATTGGAGAAAAACAAAATAAACTATGTATAGAAGAACTTATTTCTTAGAAGCAATGTTCAAATGTATCCCATTGACTAGGATTGGGAGCTCTTCACCATCCATCTTGGCAAGTTGGAAGGAATTGTGAGATTTGTAGCTGGAGATTGTGTAAGGGACACTCTAAAGTGAGTCAAATTTAGTGTGCCTTCCTTATTTATCTCTATCCTCATCCCACTTGAGAACCAAATCACCTTCTTTTAAACTCCTTAAAGATTCTCCTCTATCAAAAATTCTCTTCATTGTGTTTGATGCATTTTCATGGCCAACATAGACTAATTTTTGACTTCTTCCAAATCCATAAGCTCAACATATCTCTCACATGCATAGGTTCATTATCCAACAACTCTAGTTGATGCATTAGTTCCAAAGCAGGGAGCTCAAGTGAAATTGACAATAGTGATTCTCTTCCATAGATAATCTTGTATGGTGAATTATCTATAGACCTTTTGAAGGTGATTCTATCAACCCATAGAGATGACTTAAGCTTCAAATTCCATGTCCTTTGATTATCCTCAATGGTTCTCCTTATTATCTTTAATAGGTTGTTATTGGTGGAATCAACAAGGTAATTTCCTTATGGGTAATAATTTGATGAAGTGCTGAGGTATACACTATGTTGGACAACCCATTGATTGATCCTAGCTCCCATAAATGCCATGACATTATTTGAAATGATAGTGGAGGGAACGCTAATCTTTATAAGCAAACCTTCATAGAAATGTAACATACTAGATTCATTTGATTCCTTCAAAGCCACTACCTCCATCCATCTATTGAAGTAATCCATGGTAGTAAGAATCCACTTATGGCCCAAGATTGAATGTGGCTTGATGAGGCTAATGAAGTCCAAACACCATTGGACAAAGGGTTAATGCACTGAAATAGGTTGAAGAGGTAAGGCAACAAGTCTTTCTTTTCCTATAAACATGGAACATTTCTTTCACTTCTTCACCTAAGCATGACAATATTTTAAAATATTTTCCCAATAATACCCACCCCTCATGATCTAAAGGGTTGTTGTCCTTGCTAAAAAATGACCTCCACCTTGTCGATCATGAAATTACTCAAGTAATCTTTCAACTTGGCTTGGATCTATGGACCTCAACAACATGCCATTATTATCTATCTTGAAAATCAATCCATCAATAAGGAGAAAAGGAATAGACTAAAATATGATTACCTTCTCCTTGATACACTTAAATTTGGAGAATACATACCATCTTGGAAGTACCTTACCATGTCTTGTAACCAACTTGATGATGATGTATGATCAACTACAATTTATTTACCATTTAGTACTAGAACTATATCCTTATTTTCTTATGAGTCTTGGGATAGGTGTTCACACAATACTTTTCCTGTAATCATATTAGTCACCTTAATCTTAACATCATACTCCATTACTCTTGTTATCCAACTTCCCCTCTTCTCACTTATATCCTTGTTCAATAAGAACTCCTTGATACTAGGATGAACAACCTTTAAATATATCTTATTGTTAGATGGAAAATGTCTAATTTTTTTGAGACATCTATTTATTAAAAGTACATGTTTCTTTATATAAGTGTACCTTGTCTCATATTCTTTCAAGCCTTGACTAAAGAATGTTATGGGTTGCTCCATGGCTTGCTGATTATGTTGCATTAGTATACCTAAAACTATGTCCACATTATCACATGTATACAAGATAAATCCATTAAGAAATTAGGATTGATGAGGGTAGGATCACTAACTATTGATTCTTTGATCTCTTCAAAACTCCTCATGCCCTCCTTGGTCCAAGTAAAGCTCTAATTTTTCTTAAGCATGGCTATAAGTGGCTTTGACAAAGTTGAAAAATCATGTGTCTTCTTAGAAAATTTATTTTTCCAAGAAAATTTTATAATGCCTTCTTATACCTAGGCAAGGATAATGTAAGAATGAAATCAATACTTTTAGGACCAATTCTCAAACAATGTTTAGAAATAACATGTCTAAGAAGCTTACCTTCATGTACTGAAAACACACATTTATTAAAGTTGAGTGACATCCCATATTGTCTACATCTCTCAAACACTTCCTTGAGATGAAACATGTTCTCATTTGCATTATTTGAAAATATAGTAACATCATCCAAGTATACAATAAGATTTATAGTGGGGGGACCACGTGCAAGGACTTAGTGTAGGGTGCATGAGGCTAAGGCACTGGGTTTAGAAGTATTACTATGCACTTTTGCGTATGAGCATCTGTTGTCTCATTGTAATGATAGAAACATCCTCAATGTGTGGGACCCTTGCACTCCTTGGGACAAGTCTCTAGAGGAGGATGGATTCCTTCTATTTTAAGCACATACAATTTAAGACTAACATGAAGACCTAAAGAGCAGAAAAGTAACCTATCGCTAGCCTAAACCTAAGAGCTCCAAAAGAAAGAGAGGGAGAAGGTAAGGGAACACTAGAAAGTAAAAGGTGATGTACCCAGAATAGAGCAAGCATTCCTACAACTGTAAGCACATTATAGATGCTTGAGAACAAGGCAATTTCCACATAGATTTTACCAAGGATATTCTTCATGTAAGGGACTTCACATAGAGGCACCTAAACACAACACAACATTGGTAGGGACGAGAAACATCCATAGGTGACACTTACACAAACTTTGATGCATATAAGATGCAAAATACAAGTGAATTCCAAGTTCAACAAAGAGGTGTAAGGGATGAAAAGACCAAATAAAGGGGTGAGGATCACCCACAAATAGGCATTGATCAATCATAAAGATCACACAAATTGTTAGAATAATAAGAGGTGAATTTAATTCTCATTAATTTCACAGGACTTAGCCAATACAAGAACTCATGGAGGGAAAATTTTGGTATCGTAAGGCTACTAAAATGTGTCAACCCTTTTACAATATAAGAAATAGGATTTTATAGGAGATCAAGCTAGTTTTACACTAAATGCATCACTTGGGTGGTGGATGAAACATTAAAATATTTAGCAATGCCTTATCCATGCTTATTGAAAATCATCTGATGATTTGACTTGGGTTGATGGAAAGATCATGTCTTGGTGCACATGTATTAGAGAATGGAAGATTTTTTGACAACATCAAAAGGTGGTGTGTACTCAGGTCCCAATGCATGGAGGCCACTTATACATTTAATTCCATCAACACCTTGAAATCCTTCCAACCACCCCTAATGACATTTATTAAATTTGAAAACCACTTAACACATCATGCGTCGATGGGATCTTTGAAAGAGATATCTTGGCTTACTAGATAGGAGAAGCATGGTTGTGACATGTGGGAGGTTAGCACTTTCCTTGGGTGAGTTGTATAAGATCTCTTTGTTGAATGAGCATGATGCCACCACATGGTAGTTATGGAGAAGGTTGAGCACTGTGCAAGGAGAAGGCACAAATGTAGAATTCAACACATGAACATGATAATTTTTGGAACAAAAGTGAAGATCATCTTAAAGGAGAGAACATATGAGGATTTGAGGATCATGGGCAAGTTCAAGTCATTTTATGTCTGATTCTTTTGCCATGTTCCTTAGTCACTTCCGAACCTAGAGTCTGCACTCTAAAGATCACATGCTTCTTGATCTATGCACCATTAATCCCTACATATAGATATGTATTGAGTTCCTTATGCTAGTGTGAATCATTATGACCCTACTGCATAGACTTACACATTCATCTAGGGCTCTAATGCATCTGAGAAGTGTCTGTGTCTCTTCTACTTGAAGTGCAGTATACTCTGTAGGTGCATTGATCCTTCTTAAGAGGCCTTATGCTGATTAAAAGGGTGACTTAGAAGGTAAGAAATTCCTTCACAAGAATATGGTTATATCTACTATAACCATTCAATAATGAGAGCCTTTTTAAACCATCTACTAGTTACAATATTTATTCCATTGATGGTAATAGATAATGATATTTGAGTGAGGCCTTGTTCAAATCACAAAAATCCACACAAAGTATGAATTATTCATTTTTATTCCCATAAGAATAAGGTTTGCCACCAAAGTAGAATGCTTGATGGGGAAAATGATGACTGATTCAACAACTTATGAAGTTCTATTTTTATCAAAGGCTCAAGCTTAGGATTGATTTGTCTTTGTCTTTGTCTTACTAGTTTTGTATCGGCCTCTAGCTCAATGGTGTGTTGAGATAATCTAGGATCAAACCCCTTCAAATCACTATTCTATCATGATAAGACATCATCAAACTCTCTAAAAAAATCAACAAATGACTCCTTTTGAGATGAAGAACATACTTTACCAAATTTGAGAGTCTTTCCATCTTTTATCTAAATATTAACATAGTGTTCTTCTTTGGTAGACAATGAAGACTTCTCTCTCCTCAACTTATCATCTATACTAAAGATGTTCTCAAGCATGACAAGACTTTTGGGCAGATTTTTGGTCTTGAGTTGGACAATATGATCACCATATTGTTTCAAGAGCTTTGACTAATTTCTAGAAGAGAATTCAGCCTCCTCCTAAAAAAATCAAACAATTTGATTATCATATTAAAAAACTTACCATTTCTCACGATTTTCAAGAATAAAAGGCCTCACCATAATCTTTATATGTGACTAATTTTTGTCATTCATTACATCAGCTAAAATGTTAAACTGAGCTCTTATGGAAGCCAATCTATCTGCATGTTTGTTGCTATTTTTAAGCACTGCTTAGATATCAAAAGCATCAAAGTCCTCAAGGAGATCCCAAAATATGTGTTTATAATACCTTAGCAAAGAATTCTTAAATACATTCAACCCTCTCACTTGTTGAACCATAAGTTCACTATCACCAAAATCTTGTAAGGGGCTGATTCCCATCTTCTTAGGCCATTGTAAACCACTAGAGTTTCATACTCTACTACATTATTAAAAAAACCAAACTAAAAATCTATAGCATAATAATACCTTCGTTTAGTGGGTGATATGAGCATCATTCCAGCCCTAGTACCATGCTTTTTCCTTTAACGATCAAAGTAGAGTTTCCAACGACCATATTTTGATTCATCTTTCTTGACTATAGATGGAATTTGTGCATCATTATCATGTAGACAACATACACTGAGTCATTATTATATAATTTTGTAAGGATCATGTTCATGTAAGTGAAAATACTATTCATCAATAAATAAATCAGGAACTCCTTCAAGAGGTGAGTTGGCTTCTACTTCACTAGTTTGTTCTACCTCATCAAAAATGATACAATTAATATTCATAACACTTGGCATGTATGGTTCTGAATGAAAGCATGCAATAGGTTCAGATTGAATTATGACATTGGTTCCATACCTTGTTATGAACATGAGATAATTCCAATCAGATGAAATGTCCACCTATCTTTGATGTCAAATCTCATGATAAACACATGGAAAAATATGGAGGAAGATCCACCACCACTACATCCTACTAAATGGTTACATTTGGGCAAGAATGTAACATTAATTTTAGGTTTTTGATCATGCGTATAGTATTGGTTGGGGATCCATAAAACTGAAAGACACCTTTATTGTTTAGACCATATACCAAACCCAACTTATCTGTAAATTTCTTAGGCATTATCGTACTACTAGTTCTACTATCAACCATATAATTTTGAACTAAGGTGTTGCCAATAATTAAGGAGAGATAAAAAAGAGGTATTTTATTTAGTTTTACCTCATCTTTGTTTACTTTTACCTCTTTTTTATAATTTCTATACTTGGTTTTTCATTTGCTGATTTGAATTGGCCAAAACCACACTCTCCTTCTCAGCTAGTTTTGTAGACAAATTGAGGGCTGAAAGCTCTTGAATGAGGATGTATTTTTGACCTAAGATTTCCAAGAAGTCCTACACACTCATGCTAATATTTTCATTCTTCATTTGGTCAACTATACTGAAAGGAGATCCACTCATATTTAGCTAAAATATTGGAGTAACTAAATGATCTTGCACTTGAGGTACTTGATGAGTTTTGATAACTTCTATATTTTAATTTTTTTGAGGTGATGGGATAAAAAACTAATTATTAGCACCTTAATAAAAATAGAAGGAATATTTGGAATATAACCCACCTCTTGAGTCTCATCAATAACCTTCTTCTTAGCTCTTGTGATGGTTACAACTAATTTTTTTGAAATACTAGAGTCACCAACTATTGGACCCCAAATTTTGACTAAGTATTTTGATATTTTGGCATGGAAATGGCATGACACAAGAGGATAATAATGTAGAAAGACTATGGTGTGAAACTATCCTAGCACATAAGGACCATGGCATGGAACCAACAAGGAGTGAAAGGACAAGGGTGCAGAAGCACCAATACAAGAAGACCTAGTTAAAGATATAATATAACTATGAGGAATGTGAGAGTATAGGACTCAAAACAAAAGCAAAAGATTTGGGGAGTGCATGGGAAGTGGGAGACAGTTGAGATGCAATTCTTAAGGTCCATCCATAATTTAAACATCATGAGTTTTGTATCAGCCTGCAAAAAGGAAGACACATGGCAAAGAGGATCTAGCATAAAATAAGTATATCGGGGGCATAAAGGCCCAGGTCCTTAAGAAAAAACAATTGATAGACTACCATGACTCTCAATCCATAGAGAGTTCATTATCCAATTGTTGGGTGAATATTTTGTCAATCAGTGTACTGATCAACAAAATAGGTCTGATCAACCACAACAGGAAGATTGGTCGGCTAGGTGTGCAACTTTACTACATCAACTGGAGACAAATCTCTCCGCTCATCAAGGGGAGGTTTCTTATAGATATGTGGGAGCTATATATAAATAAATAAGCAAAAAATAACACATGGGGGTAGAATAAACCATCCATCTCTCTTCTTTCAGAGATGATGCACACAGATAAAGGAGAAAATCTTGGTGTAAACACTAAAGGAACTTCTCTTCTTTTAGAAGTGTTCTGGAAGGAAACAGTAGGAGTTTCTTTCAAATAGTAAAATAACCAGTGACCAAAAGGGGCATAGTAATAGCAGGATGAAGTAGAACGCAAAGTTTCCACCTCAACTACCCAAAGAGTATATCACAAAAGATAATGGGGGCACAAAGTCACCCCAGAATCTTCAACACAAAAAGAAAATAAAAACATAGACTGAAAGCAATTGTGAAAGCACAAAATCTTCCCACAGTTAGTTTCAAGACACTTTCCCTATTACCTTCACTAATAGTGCTTACCAAATTTAATGAATAAGGACACCTTTAGAAGACAGACGTAAGAATGATCTTCTAAAATGATACAAGTCAAAACAACACAAAGTCTGTGAAAAACTTGCTTTTTCATTCAGATAAAAATGAAAATGAAATTACAACCTGAGCTCAAAGTCTCAGTCTTCTTTCAAAATAGGCAGAGTTTCGCTCTTGTAAAATGAAAGTCTCCTTTACAAATGAGAGAAAATACAAACTTATAGCAACTACCTATGGATTGGCACCTTTTTCCATGGGATGGCCCATGTTGTAGTCAATGTCTTCAATGCGTCTCCAATTTTGTCTAGAGAGACCATGCTGAGAACAGTGCGCTACCATAACTATGGCGTGTCCCTTCATTTGATATGTCTCCTCCTTAATATGGACCATCTGGTCCTTTGCATATTTATTTTTACTTCATGGAAGAAAACAGGCCATGTCTTTGGTTTGGTGCGCTCAGAAGTCTAATCGATCCACTGTTCCACCTACTGGAAATAAATCTTTTGAAGACATTTCTGGTCATTTGCATTGATCTTCTCTCTTTGAGTCTTTGGGCTCTCTTTTCAGTCGATCACTTGATTCAGGTTGAACCTTGAACCTATTGAACCACTAAAAGTTCATCGGTTCATTGGTTCATTCTGTCTCTTTTGTTCTATCCCTTCTTGGTTCAATCGCTTCTTCAGCCCTTGGTTGAACCATCCGTTGAACCACTTGTGTGCCGCTTTTTCTTTGACTGAGGTCGCCTTTGAAATTTTGAGCCATGTTGAACCATTGAACTTTGAACTCTTTCGGTTAAAAGTTTAATCGGTTCATTGGTTTATTCTGTGTCTCGCTCAAACACTGCTTCCTTTATCTTTCTAAGATTTGGTTGAACCTTTGAACCTTGAACCTGTTGAACCTTTTGGTTCAACGGTTTAATGGTTCATCCATTGAAGCCCCTTTTTGTCTAAGTCTGTGGAAGTTCCTTTCTGTGTCTTTGTTCAGCCTTTAGAATGTCTCGAAGGGAAGGTGTCCCTTTAGGCTTTTAAAACGGTCCTTTCTTTGATGTCAGGTGCCCCCCCGCAAGGGTACTTGTCCTTTGAACTTCAACTTCCCCAGCAGGTTCTTACTTCTTCGGCGAAATTTTTTTCATTGGGCAAAAAGCCTGAAAGAATTCCTTCAGACAAAATGTTTGAAAGAAATTTTTTCGTTACTTGGCCATTCGTTCTTTCCTGTTTCTTCAAACTTTTTCTTCAGGTGAATTTCTTCGAACAAAAAGTTTGAAAATTTTTTGCCTTAACATTTTTCTGAGAAAATCTTCCCAAAAGTATTCTTTCGGCCTCTTGGACTTAACCATTTCCATCAGACAAAAATTTCAAAAAAATTGTTCATCTTGGGCCTTTGAACAAATCCAAAGGAATTCTGTCTTTTCTTTGACCTTCGAACCAATGCTGCCTGCTCTCCGCAAGGGCACTTGCCTTTTTTGCTTTGGGGTAGCCCCTTGAACCTTTCGATTGAACCAACTTTGGTTCAACGGTTCAATGGTTCAATAGGCTCATCCTTAGTTATTTGGCTAAGTCCTTTGTTCTTTTGCACCAAGCACGTTGAATGAACTCTGGAAACGACTAAGTGTTAGAAGCTTGTTCTTTTGACTGAACTCGCTTGCAGAAGCCTTTGAACCTGCTAATTTCAAGCATGTTGAGTCTGTAGAAACATATTTGTAGAGTCCATAGAAATCAACCTGTGAAGCCCACAAAATTTGGCCTGTAGAGTCCGTAGATTTCCCTCCTGCAGATTCTGTAGATTCAAACTTGTAGAGTCCTTAGATTCAAGCCTGCAGAGTCTGTAGATTTTAGGAAAGCTTGAAAAAAAAGGAATTTGAAAGCTCAGAACAAATTTTGAGAAGGGAAGAGATAAATGTTGGTCCTGTAGGACCAACATAGCTCATATGTTGTTCCAAAAATGAGTGACATTTTTGGGAACCAACAGTTAGCTCTAATTGGAGAGCTTCTTTCAGGTGAAAACTTGAAACACAGCTGAGAGTAGTAGAAACCATAATCTCCAATGCCTTGAAGTGTGCCATGGGTTATGGAGTCGTGCTACCAAAAAAAAAAAGGCTCCAAAAATAAAAATAAAAAGAACAAAATAGAACTAAAGACTATACAGATATACATATGTACAGGTGAACTTATCTTATACTTCAAGAATTGAAGTACTTCAGATGCTGCTCCTTGTGCGGTGAAGAAAATGGGATGCTATCCTGATAAACCAACAGGAAACCATTCTATCCCCAAAAATGGTGACAAGCGAATGAAGCTCTCCACCAGGAAACCAATTTTTTACGTCTTCCTCTTGGCTCTTTCTTCTTCTTGTCCCATGGTAGGACGTGGTCTTCAATTTGAAAACCATAACTCCTTGCTCTCTTGGCGAAGGGTTCCTTTTGCTAATTTCAAAGTACAACAGTATGGTCCACCATCATAACTTGCTATTCTATTGGTTCAGTCTAGCACATGCTTTTATTGTCAGGATCAAACTCTTGACAAACCATCAGCTCAACATCTCCTTTGGTGTGAAGGAGTTTGACCTCTTCACCCTGATCAATTTTCAATCTGAGCAACATAGATCCGTATCAAGTTGTGAAAAGATTGCTGCCATTGGATTCCATGATCCAAGCATCATCATAAGTTGATCTTCTATCAAATTTCTCTTCATCAGAGATGGAGGATCTTTCTTGATTTATACTGCACCCTACCAATTCTTTTGATGCCTGATTTGGATCAAATCCTGGATTCCAGCCACGGGACTTTGATCAGCTGAGACATGAGCATCCTCTGTGGAGGAGGAATTACCCCTGCCTAAAGGCTCAAATTGAATTTGAGTAGTAGGGGCTGACATTTGGGTGACCACAATCTTTGCCTCAGATAGGTCCACACCTAGCTCTTCATCAATGTTTAACTGCTCAAGATTGGCTTGCAGGGGTTCAAACTCAATCATTTGAATTTTGAATTTCTTGACACGATCAATCATGTCAAATGACTGAGATGGACTTGGAAGAGAGGATGAGAGTTCATCCTTTTGGTTTTTGGGAGGGGGAGGACTGATCTGCAAAGTTGAAGTAGAAGGTGCAGAGATGTTTAATGTACTTACTTCTTTGGCAATCACCGGGAAAGGAAGAGGGGTTCTCTCTTCAGCGATTAAAATTGCTGGTCGGGGTTGCTCTTTTGTCTTCTCTTTGTTGTCCTGTTGGGCTGACTGATTCTTGTACCTGGTGAATATTACGTATGATCCTTCGACTACTTCACCTTCACTTTTGGGTTCATCCTAGAAATTTAGGAAACCAATGTGAGAGTCGCCAGCTGATTCTTCTAGATCTTCCCTAAAGAGATCAGCACCATTTTTTTGCTCAAACTCAGGTTAAAAATAGGAAACATGTTCTATTTCTAGATATCCAATTGCTGAGTTGGTTGGAGGTGCTTCAAGGACAAGGTTCCTCTGTGGGGGAGGAAAGTGATTTGGTTGCCCTTGACTTCTGGTAGCATTGCCTTGATATGGCTAATTGGGGAATGTCCTCCTTGATATATCTTTATATAGAGGAGCAGAAGACATACCTTGTGCCATTTGCCTTTTCAAAGCTAGCAATCCATTTGCCAACTTTTGTACCATTGGGTCAATGGTGGTTGTGGGTGAGTATTCAGAAGATGAAGAGGGTTTACCTCTGTTAGGATCTCTCCTTATCTTTCCTACCAAGATAAAGTCATCTTCTAGCTTAGTAGCCAAGTCTTGAGCAGCCTCAAGGTCTATGTGTCTAGCCTGTCTCACAAAAAACCCACTTCAGGCAGCTGTGAGTTGATGAAGAAGCATTTGAGATTCTGAGGTGTTGACTGGGCGACCATGGGAATCTTGTGCCTTAGCTTGTTGAACCTGGAAATAAAATCCCTCATAGGCTCATGAGGTTCCTTCTTCATTTGAGTGAGCTGGGCCAGCAAAGCATCTGCATCCTCTGCAGGCTTGAACCTGGCTTCAAATTTAGCTTTGAGTGTATCCCAGTCAGTCACTGATCCAGCTTGCAAATGGTAGAACTAGTTTGTAGTAGCACCTTGTAGTGTCTCCACAAAAAGCCTGACTGCCATGTCTTTAAATTCCACCCCAATAACACCACAGGCTATGCTGAAGGCTGTAATGTGTTCATCAGGGTGAACTATCCCATCACTAAAGAATTTGGGGAAATTCTTTCTTGAACTACGTAGGAGTTCATGCAAAGGTAGAGTCAAGTTGAGTGGGCCAAAAGAGTTACCCTAGGGGCCTTGAACTGCCATGATTTAATTATAAAAAATAGGGATAACAAATTTGGGTGGAGTGGCTAGATTGCAAAACGAAAATAGAAAAGAACTAGCCCTGCTTTAACTTGAGGCTTGAGGCTTCAAACTGTGCACTCTTTTTTAGCAGCTCTAGTTTTGTAGACCATATAAAATAATGGAGATGGAGGAAAATGGTAAGGCTATAATGATAATGGGTAAGACACGAAATGGAGTTGCCAGAGTATGTAATGGATAAGGGTTATAATGATTATGGGTAAGACACATGTGATGTTTCAATCTGAAACTTGAGGTTCCAAATTGCACAAAATTACTGTGTCCCCAGTGGAGTCGCTAAAAACTATTGGGTGAATATTTTGTCAATTAGCGTACTAATACAAAAAATAGGTCTGATCAACCACAACAGAAAGATTGGTTAGCCAGGTGTGGAGCTTTACTACATCAACCGGAGACAAATCTCTCCTCTCATTCAGGGGAGGTTCCCTATAGATACGTAAGAGCTATATATAATATAAATAAGCAGAAATTAACACATGGGGGCAGAATAAACCATCCATCTCTCTTCTTTTAGAGATGATGCACACAGACAAAGGATAAAATTTTGGTGTAAACACTGAAGGCACTTCTCTTCTTTCAGAAGTGTTCTGGCAGGAAATAATAAGAGTTTCTTTCAAATAGTAAAATAATCAATGACCAAAAGGGGCGTAGTAACAACAGGATGAAGTAGAACGCAAAGTTTCCACCTCAACTGCCCAAAGAGTATATCACAAAAGATAATGGGGGCACAAAGTCAACCCAGAATCCTCAACACAAAAAGAAAAGAAAAACAGACTGAAAGCAATTGTAAAAGCACAAAGTCTTCCCATAGTTGGTTTCAGGACACTTCCCTATTACCTTCACTAATTCTGCTTACCAAATTAAATGAATAAGGACACCTTCTGAAGACAGACGTAAGAATGATCTTCTAAAATGATACAAGTCAGAATAGCACAAAGTCTATGAAAAACCTACTTTCTCATTTAGATAAAAATGAAAATGAAATTACAGCCTGAGCTCAAAGTCTCAGTCTTCTTCTTTCAAAATGGGCAGAGTTTTGCTCTTGTAAAATGAAATTCTCCTTTACAAATGAGAGAAATACAAACTTATATCAACTACCTATGGATTGACACCTTTTTCCATGGGATGGCCCATGCTGCAGTCAACATCTTCAATGCGTCTCCAGTTTTGTCTGGAGAGACCATTCTGAGAACAGTGCACTACCATAACTATGGCGTGTCCCTTCATCTGATATGTCTCCTCCTTAATATGGACTGTCTGGTCCTTTGCATACTTGTCTTTACTTCATGGAAGAAAATAGGCCACGTCCTTGGTTTGGTGCACTCAGAAGTCTACTCGATCCGCTGTTCCACCTACTGGAAATAACTCTTTCGAAGACATTTCTGGTCCTTTGCATTGATCTTCTCTCTTTGAGTCTTTGGGCTCTCTTTTCAGTGGATCACTTGATTCAAGTTGAACCTTGAACCTGTTGAACCACTGAAAGTTCATCAATTTATTAGTTCATTTTGTCTCTTTTGTTTTATCGCTTCTTGGTTCAATCACTTCTTTAGCCCTTGGTTGAACCATCCGTTGAACCACTTGTGTGCCAATTTTTCTTTGACTGAGGCAACCTTTAAACTTTTGAACCATGTTGAACCATTGAACTTTGAACTCTTTCGGTTCAAAGTTCAATCGGTTCATTGTTTTATTCTGTGTCTCACTCAAACACTGCTTCCTTTATCTTTCTAAGCTTTGGTTGAACCTTTGAACCTTGAACCCGTTGAACCTTTTGGTTCAATGATTCAATGGTTCATCTGTTGAAGCCCCTTTTTGTCTACGTCCGTGGAAGTTCCTTTCTATGTCTTTGTTCAGCCTTTGGAACGTCCTGAAGGGAAGGTATCCTTTCAGGCTTTTAAAATTGTCCTTTCTCTGATGTCAAGTGCCCCCCTGCAAGGGTACTTGTCCTTTGGGCTTCAACTTCCCTGGCGGGTTCTTACTTCTTCGATAGGATTTTTTTTGTCGGGTAAAAAGCCTGAAAGAATTCTTTCGGACAAAATGTCCGAAGGAAAGTTTCTTGTTACTTGGCCATTTGTTCTTCCTGTTTTTTCAGACTTTTTCTTCAGGTGAATTCCTTCGAACAAAAAGTCTGAAAGAATTTTGCCTTAACATTTTTTCGAGAAAATCTTCCCAAAAGTATTCTTTCGGCCTCTTGGACTTAGCCATTTCCATCAGACAAAAAGTCTGAAAGAATTGTTCCTTTTGGGCCTTTGAACAAATCTGAAGGAATTCTGTCTTTTCTTTGACCTTTGAACCAATGCTGCTTGCCCTCCGCAAGGGCACTTGCCTTTTTCACTTTGGGGCAGCCCCTTGAACCTTTCAATTGAGCCAACCGATTGAACCAACTTTGGTTCAATGGTTCAATAGGCTCATCCTTCGTTATTTGGTTAAGTCCTTTGTTCTTTTTCACCAAGCACATTGAAACAACTCTAGAAATGACTGTGTTAGAAGCTTGTTATTTTGACTGAACTCGCCTACAGAAGCCTTTGAACTTTCTAATTTCAAGCATGTTGAGTCTGTAGAAACATAGCCGCAAAGGTGGTAGAAATCAACCTATGAAGCTCACAGAACTTGGCCTACAGAGTCCGTAGATTTCCATCCTGTAGATTTTGTAGATTCAAGCCTGTAGAGTCCATAGATTCAAGCCTGCAGAGTCCGTAGATTTCTAGAAAGCTTGAAAAAAAAGGAATTTGAAAGCCTAGAATAAATTTTGAGAAGGGAAGAGAGAAATTTTGGACTTGTAGGATCAAGATAGCTCATATGTTGTTTCAAAATTGAGTGACATTTTTGGGGACCAACACCAATCACTCATGTCATTTATTATTTAACTACTTGGTTAGGGGAAAATAAGTATAAATACCCCTGTATGAGATCATTATAAGGTGACTGATACTAGATATCATTTTAATAAAATATAATATAGAATTATGGATATCAAAATCAATTCTACTATTAATGTTCTAGATAATTGATAGTTATGCACCTGACAGTAGGTTTGCATTGAGTAACTTGTAGTTATAACTAAATATAAGATTTATACAACTTATACATGACAAATTTGTGTAACAATCATTAAAATACATGACATTTATCATCATAATTATGGTTGTTAAGCTTAATGATACAAGGACTAAAGGAATGCATTTCTTTTTTTGTATAACTTCTAATTAGAAATAAGTTAGAAACTCAAGAATATGACTAGTATGTTACTGCGCAACATAACCCATGAGAACTGGTCTCTTGTTACATGATTTAGGTGAGCACACATGACCATAGTCTTGAGTGAAGGGCCATCATGATATCTCATTAGGGCTACAATTCATCATTTAAAAACATGATTAAAGAATAAAAACTCAACATTTTGGTTCCATTATCAAGACTTGTAGCGCTTGCTGCATAGTAATGGAAGATGCCTAAATATATCATCATTGAAAGTATTAAACAATGGATTACTAGGGTTGAGGATAGTTTTTTGGTTATTTATATTGAACTAGGATTTTTCACATCTTAGTGGGTGGAACAACATATTTACATCGCATTATATGAATATTTATTTTTTGAAGTCCCTGTTCATTTGCAAGCTTAACTATCTACTTATGCTCAAGGTCAATCATGAAATTTTGGGAGAACACAATCTTGGATGTTAGAATGTTAAAGAGTTTTAGCACAACCAATAACACCATGGACATGAGCTATTAATATCTAGTGGAGAGGAGTGTCAAATAGTTACATTCTGGATTATGCTGTAACCACTTACTCTTATCCTAAAGAAGCCAAGTTCTAGTTTATCAAAGAGCTACATGGTCGGTATATTAGACATTTCCCACTAGAAGTCAATAAATTACTCATTGAATATGGGATTGAAACTCTACCAATGGAAAGCTAAATCCATCCTTGCATGAACTGCACAATTATAAGGGGAATATAACAATGTTGGTAAAGAATTTTAGGTTTGGAATGGTAGTTAGTTAATGGGCATTACAAAAGCAAAAATATGATGAAGCTTGATATAGGATCATAGGAAGTAGTGGTGTGGGAAGGGACTAAGAGAAATCATGAAGTGCTATTAGGGTTGGTAGAGAAGTGGAAACACACAAAGAGGACTCCATCACTTTGAACTGTGCCCCATGCCACTTTTACATATGATGGAGAAACTAGTCGGATAGAAGAAACTGAAGAACTAAGTTTGAAATAGCCATGTTCCACAACCATATTATGTGCTCAATATTTTGAATAAGATGAATTACATATACATAATTGGGATACAAATAGTGTAAAATTAGAAATTGATCCTATAAGGGATATTGTAGCTGATTTAATTGTAACTCATACAAAATAACACTTTCTTTTCCTCTTCAAGGGAATTTTATGGATCAACTTGGAATGCATGGTGGACCTAACATTTATAATGGACAAAGTACAAGACCAAATCTTATTAATCAACCAGATATCATGTCTCAAAATAGGGGCATTATTGTTGTAGGCATTGGAGGTGTACTAGGCAGTAGCATGGGAGGAAGTGGTGGACTTCCCCCTCAAGGAACATGATCTATGGGTTCTCAACAACCATTAGTGAAATTACCTCAACTAATAATAGTATATTATGAAATGATGCTTCATCTACCTGAATATCAAGGCATGGATAATGCTATAGAACATATTTGTAAGTGTGAACTCATTTAGAGGGTGTAAGTCATAACTTCTTTTGAGTGAAAGGCCACATAATTTATGACTACACTTTTAGAGAGAGTGCACAAGTGGTATAGTAAGATTTACCCTTAGAAAATTGGTAGTTGATTATGATCAGCTGAAAATAACATTCCGTCAGGAATTTGACATTCTCAAATTTAATCAACAAAGTATTGCTACACTGAAAGATATAAAGCAGGAGCTCACTGAAAGTTTACAAGAATATGATGCATGATTTAAGACACTTCTTTCAAATTTTTCATTATAATTAATGCTACTTAGCATGAAAAATAGTTCATGGAAGGTTTGTTGCTTCCCTTTCGATGAACACTATCTTAAAAGACCTTTACTAACCCATTCAAAGCTCTGGAAGCTGCCCTCTAAATTGAAGCTATTGGTAGTATTAGCACTAGGATTAATCCTTTCATGGAAGCCTAAATAGCTTCAATGATTTCATAACTCAAATAACTAATTGTAAAAAATGTATATGGTACTTGTAATGGTCTTTGGTGTACTAATTGCAAGTATGAAGGACATAATTAAAGTAACTACCCATGCAAAAACATTTATGCTATACTAAATCAGTCATGTTAAATTTTTCATGAAGATCATGATGTACGATCATGTCCTCTCTTGCAGTGAGATACACATTCTAAGGTGTCTAAATATTCCAAAACATGTGATGCCTACACCCATGACACAAATTATTATCGACTCATTATTGATAACTATGAAGCACACACGCATGGTACGTGCCAAAACTCTATGTCTAACAATCATGATAATGGTGGCCATCATGGTGAAAGTAGAGGCTGAGGATGAGGAGGTTGTTTTTTCCCACCAAGAACATGTTATGAGTGTGGATCCCCAGACCACTATCAAAGATATTATCTAGTTTATCCAACATGTAATTTTTGTAAAACGGAGCATCGGTTGGAAGAATGCCCTGAACTATAGATGGCCGTCACTTAAGAAAGAAATGAAAAAGGTAAAGGTATGATTCACATTGAGAAACCTCACTGGAAGCCATGCTCAAGCACCCCAATAACTCAATAGGTGAATATCACTACGAATAGTAGTGGACAATATTAGTCTACATCTACTCCTATTTAGAAGGTGCAATGTGAAGAGCCTCAGGCAAGGAATTATCCTGATTCCTAGCAACAAAAGGATGTACTCCAAGACACTATAATGCTGGTATGAGAACTACAAGAAGAAATTCAGTTTCGTAAGGACCAAGAAGCAATGCAACATTCTAATATATAAAAGGTAATAAAGCCTCAAAATGTGACATGAGATGCTTTTCAAGAGATTTTCAAGTATGTGATAGATGAAGACATTATCCCACAACTGAGTACTTGGATTAAAAATTAGGTACAAATACCAAATGATGCTTAACCTCAATTGACTCAATAAACTGAGAATCATCGATTAAATCATTCTCGATGATAAAATAACCCTATTCCTTCTAGCCCTGAAGAGGATAAAAAATACTATTAAATGTTATCATCGATAGTTGGTTGGTTCGAGACATCTTAGTTGACATTGACATCGAGGTTAATATCTTCACCAAGGATGTATGTCACAAAATGGCTAGTCTAACACTACAACCATCTTTTCACATATTGTTTGTGGCTAATAAAACTTGTGCTCTACCAATTGGAATACTTAAGAATGCAATGATGGATATCCTTAAAGTACCTTTTAAAGTTGGATTTGAAGTTCTCAAGTTAGTAGAGATAGATGACTTTCCATATCTAGTGGGGTGACCATAGTGTTATGAAAATAATGCAGACTTAAGTTTGAAAAAGCACTACATCAGTTTTGAGAATACTGATAAATGCATTATTATTCTATTGGATCAAACACATGGACCTCCATATGTAGAATTTTTTAATGTGGAAGAAGATATTAACAATATTTATAACATAATAGCTAGAGATGTTGAAAAACATGATCCTATTCTTGATGGAATCCTTCGATAGATGGACACTCACTCCCTTTTTGATACTATAAGCAATACTGTAATTGTTGGGCCCATAGTGACTATGATCTCACTAGGAGAGTATGAAGTGCCACTAATAGTTGTGAAAATGTTCTATGTCAATATCATAAACTCCATAAGTGTGTTTGCCTTATCACTAGGCAAGTCATGAGGGGACCAATTATAGATGTACCATTAGAAAGACTTGTTGAAGCTCCTCAGTTTCATGAACAAATGGAAGTCCATAAAATTTTCCAACACCTTGAAGACTTTTATAACTCTAAGAATGATCGTATATGATCATTAGTTCACCTCTTTGATGGTACAACTATAAGGTGATGACAAACCCATAATGATATACTTCTCCATTGGGATAAAGTACACTTTTCTTTGCATCATCATTTTCATCATGACAACCAAATATAGGGAACAATCATCTATAGCAAAGTGTGAGCACCTAAACCCTATATAGAGGCTTGTGAATCCTTGTGAAAAGTTGAAGAGTCTTTATTGCTAGATTTATTATGGGTACATGCTTTCTATGGAACCTTATGAGCCTAGGTGAGAACATGGTATGTTCATGAAGAGTGACATATGGGTACCCATTTTTGGTATCTATTAAAAGAAAACATGAACTTGACATTATCTTAATCATCTTCAAGAATGGACTTGTGCCTCACTCTCTAGTCTATACGTGAATTAGTTGTTGGTGACCCTAGTCTTATTGAAGATTGCTTGAGATATATCCATGATGTCCTCAAAGAAGGGCTAGTCCTCTTTAATGATCCATCTATAGAACCCATTCCTGCACTAGACCCTATCTTTAATCAGGACCACCATGAATAAATATGCCTTGGGAAGAAAAAAATAGTATTTTAAGTAGATGAAGGTGAAGGGTCCAACCCACTTGAACCATTGCAAAATCATTTATAGGTACCTAAGATTATGGCTCAAAAACTATTTGTGATACTGGTCCCAATGTAGACAACCCTTACTCAGAACCAATTAAAACTATCCAACGTAACGTTGGTACAGAGGAAGAACCAAAAATATCTATTGTAGGTAATTATTAGACTGACATAGAAGTTTCAAAGATATTTAAGTTATTAAAAGAATACCAAGATTTATTACCAATAAGCTATAGTGAGATGAAACATGTTCATCCATCTCTAGGCAAAATGCATATTAAATTGGTTGATGGCGCTTGACTAGTTAGGAAAAGGCAATATAGGATGAATCCAAATCTCTGGGTGCATGTAAAGGAAGAAATTGATAGCATGTTGTGTGCTGGAGGAATCACCCTAATTGATGGATCTAAGTGGGTCAGTCCCATGGTGATAATTATTAAAAAATATGGATGCATTAGAATTTATGTTGACTATTAGATACTTAATGCATCTTGTGTTACTGATCCCTTCCCAACACCATTCACATAATAAATACTTGAAGGTGTTGCCAGGTATGAAATTTATACTTTCATAGATGGATTCTCTAGGTACCATCAGGGCTAGATCACCAAGGAGGATCAATCTAAGACTACATTTTCCACTGAATGGAGATCCTTCATAGATACTGTCATGTCTTTTGGGTTAAAGAACACACCTACTATGTTTTCACATATAACCATTAAGGCATTTAGAGTTATCATCCATAAATTTATTCGAGTATATTTGGATGAATAGATAGTCTATGGCTTGGTTAAGGACCATTATTCTAATCTATGACTCATGCTTGATTGTTGTCGAGTCCTAAAAATATCACTGAATCTAAAAAAGTATCTTTTTTCTACACCCTTAGGTGTTCTTATAGGACATATTATTGTAAGGATGGACTTTTGGTAGACCTAGAAAAAGTATCTATCAATCTTCACCTCCTAGCACCAAAGTCTTAATGTGAGGTTTGTGCCTTTCTAGGACATACTGAATATTACAAAAAATTCATTCATGGATATGCAAAGATTACTACACCTCGAGAGGAATTTTTAAAAGATAACAAGCACTTTATTTGGACTTGTTCTTGCCAAAAATCCTTTGAGGCCTTACAAGGAAAATTGGTCACCACTTCAATCCTACAATTCTCTGATTGGACAAAACCATTCCATGTCCATGTTGATGCTTTTGGAATGGAAGTTGGTGCAATCCTTGCATAACCAGGTGAAGGTCACTTTGATCACCCTATCTATTTTGTTAGTAGGAAGCTTACTTCAACTGAGTGGAATTACACCACCACGAAGCACTATCAATTGTTTATTCTCTATAATTTTTTTGACAATACTTATTAGAAATTCATTTTGTATTCTATATAAATCATAAATATTTAAAGTATATACTAAATAAACCTATGATACATGGATGCATCTACCGCTGGATAGTGTTGTTTCAATAATTTTAATTCTCTATCATGGTTAAACCTAAAGAAATCTAATTGTAGCCCTGACCATCTTTCTCAAATTGATTTCAGAGAACCAATGTGCACTATTAAAGATAAATTTCCTGATGTTCAACTATTTCATTTTTCTTGTGTTACTGAGGAGTTAAAATATATTGTAGCTTTCTTAACTACTAGTTTAGTGCCCAATTGTCTGACTCCACAATCTAAAAAATAACTTGTAATCCATGCCGCACCCTTTTAGCTCATTGGAGGGGACCTCTACAAGCTTGGCCAAGATGAAATTATCCAGTGTTGTGTCTTGAAACATGAGCACTATGAATTACTCCATAAATTTCATGAGGGCATTTCAGATGGACACTATGTTAGACAGGTTACTGTGCATAAGGTACTATTGGCTAGATTATGGTGGCCTACCCTTCTTTAAGATGCCAAGATGTATGTTAAGAAGTGTGATATTTGTTAGTGTGTGCAAAATCCAAATCACTGGGATGCCATGCCATTACATACAATTCTATCCCAAGAACTATTTGAAAAGTGGGCCATTGATTTTGTTAGCCTCATCAATCGAGTTGGATGATGTACAGGTTTTTGTTATATCATTATAACAATCGATTATCTCATGTGTTAGGCAAAAACTAAACTAACAACGGATTATACTAATACTACTACACGCTTCATTTGGGGACATATCATAACCCATTTTGGATGCCCACTAACTTTTACTAGTGATCATGATACACATTTCCTCAATGAAACTATTTACATTCTACTTGCTGAGTTTATGATTGCCCATCATAAAAAAACACCGTATCACCTCCAGACAAATGGCACTACTGAGGCATTTAATAAAATATTAGGCACAATAGTTACAATTTTTTTTAATATTGGCTAAACTAATTGGGATGATAGAGTATCTACAATACTTTGGGCTTACCGAACAACCTATAAGTGCCTGAACAAGAACACACCATTCAATTTGGTATATGGCAAAGAGGCAGTTCTAGTAGTTGAATTCTTGGTACCATCTCTTTGTATTATGTGCGTTTGATAATTGGATGAGGATTCATCCTTGAAAGCATGCTTGGATACTTTATTTTAGCTAGATGAAGCCTATTTATTTTCTCATTAGAGTCAAGATGTGGAGAAATGCAAATAAAAATCATGTCATGATCGACACATCAAGCATAAAACATTTGCTCCTAGGATGAAAGTTTTGCTCTACGAATCCAAGTTCGTGTACCATTATGGAAAAATTTGAATTCACTAGGATGGTCCTATTATAATTCATAACATTCAACTTACTGACACTTGTCAATTATAAAGATTGGATGGCCAATTTTTTCTTGGGAATTATAATGGAATCTAATTACGACCATATTTTTCCTCTTAAATAGTATAAATTTTGTAGCAATAAGGCTTATGCCATTAGTCTAGGATTTTTTATTTTCAATAAAAGTGCAACCTTTATTATGCACAACATTTCTTTAATATAGAGTAGTTTAATTTTGTACTTATAATTTTGTGGAGGACCACAACATAGTTTTTAGTGTGGGGTAAAAGGTTTATGTATTCATTTTTAAAGATGTGCATGAAACTTAAGGTGTGTAAGTTAAATAGACTAGGGATAAGATATTCTTGCCAAATAGTTTGAAAAATTGAAATAAATAGAATAGCTATCTTCCAATCCAAAAAAAGTACATGACACAACTATCTTCCAATTCAAAGAAAAGCATGGGATATGATGTGCCATTAATGTGAAAGAAATAGTAGTTATTATAAATGTATCAACATCATGATAAGACAATGCCGTTAAATGTATTTATGGTGAGAAGTGATGATTGAAGAACGGTGGCCATTACAAGTGCATTATCAATGAGAAGTAGTGGATAAAAAAGGGGGTAGTAAATGCAAGTTACCCCCTCGAACTTATAAAGGGATGAAAAAGGTCATTTTAATTTTCACCTTTGCTTCCATTTGAGTTTATAGAGTTGAAGAATTAATTAAGCTAGAGGTTTCTAGATCAAATAAATGACATCAAAATTTTGTAAAAAACCATTGAGTTGAGCATTAAGCCAAGTAATCAGGCATAGTGCTGACTCTAAAACATGGCCTACGATAGAAAGAATTGGTAGTTATAGGTTGTAGAGGTAGACATCTATCATTAGAGGAAATCGAAGCAAGAAAATTTGAAGTCATCTATATAGAAATCATGCATTCTTTTAAGAATGTTGGATAGTCATGCCTCAACCTTCAAGCTCTTTAGAGGGCGATGTAGCCTAAAAATAAGGGTTTAAGAACTAATACATTACCAACTATACCAAAGTAAGAAGAAGTACTTGGGGCAAAGAAATAGTCATCAAGAAAGATACACCTGAAGAACAAGCATAACATGTAGAAGGAAAATAAGTTAGGAAGACATGCCAAGCGAAGAAGGTACAATCATATCCACCCTTGCCATTGATGATAGAGGAAATACAATATCTAGAGATGGTATTATGGTAAAAAAATTGGGTCTCAAAAGTACTCTTTTATTCCATTTTTGATTACAACCACTGTTAGCATGGGAATGAGGTTGAGTTGTAAAATGACTACCAAGTTGAGCACCAGAACACCAAAAATTAATTAGTGTATGACCTCAAAATTTTTAATGCCTTGGATGCTACAGGGATATTTCAGTTATTCAACCTTCCATACTTTGGAAAACTTATGGAAGTAATTAAGTTTATACTCTTGCGCATCCATGAGGACTACCTCTACTTTGCTAGGCACAACATGAAGATTATGCCCAAGAGAATAAGTAAAGTATTATAATTGCATTGCTCTAGAATGGATGTAGAGTTTGATTTGGAGGACTCACAAGAAATTAAAAAAATAAAATAATATATGTACCAAAAGTAGGGCCATGCCATGCACATCAAGAACCTGTAAGATCCTATCCTCTAGGTGGTGGCATACATCATCATGACCAAGATTGGTGGCATCGATCATTGGAAAGAGGTGGATATGGCTCACCTCTATATCACTCACCCGATAACTAAAGACTTAAAGTATAATTGGGCCACGTATTTTTCCCACAAAATCATTAAGGATGCTGAGAAGAACTAATAGATACCCAGCCATAGGTTCCCATGGGGGGTATTTTTGTTATTAATGGTGTTTAATGAGATTGATGTACCTAACTACACTTCAAGAGAGATGAAATGGGTGTATCTACTCAAACATAAGTCCCCTATTGAGTGATATAATGTATTCATGTGCCTTGGGCACATCACCCCACTTAAAAAAATAAGATGAAATCATGGTACGATGGAATGAAAGAAGCTTTGAGAATGAATGGTGCATTCCTAAAGACTTGCCCATCTAGGTTGGTGAGTAATCTCAATTTAATATAAATCAACGTTTATCTTTAACACACATCAAGATGATCCCTTTTGGAGAAATTTTAGCATGGCTAAATCTACCCTATGCCTTTTTGGCATGGTACTTTATCGACTTAGTAAACCACATTTTTGATGCACAACCTCTCACCTTGGAAATAGATCAGATCAACTTAGAGATTCATAATCTTTGGAAGATGTACATATATTTTAGAAATGAATCCTACCAAGAGAAGTGAGAGACTAATTAAACTAAGATCAATGTCAAACAAATAATGGTGGAAGAACAAGTGCATAATCTATTCTACAAGCTATGACCCAAGAAGAAGACTTCAAAAGGTACATAGTAGACTTAATAAAAACTTCCAGTAGTACCACAACTGGTGAAGAATAAGCAGGATGGGCACAATGCCAACACAAGTTCATAACAGGATCCTCTAAAACAATAGAGGACTACCTAGGCACCACCTTCTAGACATTCACCACCTAGACCTTCTCCACCTAGAGCTTCACCTCTGCATGTTCCTCCACCCCTGACTTCACCTCCATAGGTTATTTCAACCCCATATTTACCTCCAATAAATTCTTCCCAGTTACCACCACCAAGGGTTTCACCATCATGGAATGTTTCACAAAGTACACTAGAGAAAGAACTAGTGTAGGAAGAACCTAAAAGTCAAAAGGAAGAGGTAGAGGACTCTAATTCTGAAAAGATACCCTCCTTGATGTGAGAGGAGACCACCTTTGATGATTTATTATTGGACATTGGGGGTCCATTTGGCAAAGAGGGGGATGGTTATGATACTCAACAGATGAGCGGGATGGCTATCAGTAGCACTTCTTTGGCTACCAACATAGAGGTTGAAATTCTAGAGTGCAACTCGAACAAAGGAAAGGAGCTTGCTGGTTCTGAGGGAGAACTAATTTTGATTGATGAATCTACTAATATACATTCTTAGTACTAAACAAACATTCTATATAAGATGCTCTATCTTTAGCTATATTTCATTCCCCAAAATGTAACTATTGACACAAGGTAGAAAATGTCTTTCTTTTTGGATGTGTACAGTGAAGAGCACCATTTTGAGCTCCCTCTAGAGAACCTCCTATTAGATTATCAAGCTCCATCATTTCCAACCTCACTATGGGTTGATCCCTAGAAGATCAACCCTTGCAAGCCAATGCTAGATTTTAAAAAATGGCTTTTAAAGTCACGTAAAATATACTTTTTGATTTTAATGCATATGATGTAGAGAAGAAACATGGCCAAGTGGTGGAAATGTATGAAAAAGAGGCTTTCACCTAGAAGGCACTCAAAGAAGTGGATTTATTAAAATAAAAAATGAAGGAGGCCACAAAGGCCAAGGTAAAAACTTTAAATTTATGAAAATAAATTTTGGGCCAAGAACTGACATTAGCGGATGGAGTGCCTCTAGATGAGGATGTTGTGAATAAATTGGAGACCCTGGGGAATCTCCTATTGAAGTGATATAAAGAATAACCTGCACTAAGGAATGAGGTATTATTAGTAGTAGAGAAGTTTACTAAGGAATTAGAGGTTTGTAAGCATGCTCTCAAAAGTGTTGGGAAAGTAATTCCCATCTTGGATGGGATTTTTGAGAGATTGGTGTGACCTAATAAAATCGTAGAGGCTTGACTCCACGTAAATGAATCTTAAAGGTAGTAGATAGTAGATGCTTCCCTCTTAATAAAGGATTGTGCTAAGCATGTGAAGGTATTCAAAGATGTTGAATATATGGAGGATAAAATAAATATACATCGACAACAACTCAATGCTAGTTTTACATCTCTTCGAGGATAGGTTGTCAACAAAGTCTCAACATTAGAATAAGTTCATAAGGATGCCAACACATCCCTTGACCAATTGGTCAAGAAGGCCAATAAGTATCTTGAACAACTTGAGGAGATAAAGAAATCAAAGGTGGCCATTAAATAAATAATGTCAAAGCTACTCGATACATTATTACATTGGGACAATATCATGAAGAATATTGAACAAAATGGGCCTAAATTTTTGGTTGAGGCCAAAATCAAGACTTAGTCTAGGATGGACTAAAAATGTGCTGTGGGATGATGTTGGACCCTAAATTTTGAGTAAGTATGTTGGTGGAAAACCAACAGATGTAAGAGGAAAATAAATATAAAAGAATATGGCATAAAAATAGCCTGATATAGAAGTATCATGGCATGAAAGCAACAAGGTGTGAAAGGACAAGGGCACAAAAGCACTAGCATGAGGATACCCAGTCAAATATAAAATATAAATATGAGGAACTTGAGTGCATAGGACTTAGCAAAAAATGAAAGACTTGGAAAGTGAATGAGAAGTGGGAGATAGTTGAGGAGCGATTCTCAAGGGCCATCCAAACTTTAACCATCATGAGTTTCTCATCGGCCCATAAAGAGGAAGACACATGGCAAGAAGGATCTAGTATAGAACAAGTATATAGTGGACACAAAGGTCCAGGTCCTTAGGAGAAAATAATTGATAGATTGCCATGAATCTCAGTCTATAGAGAGTTCATTGGACAATTATTTGGTCAGGGAAAAATAAGTATAAATACCCCTGTATGTGATCATTGTAAGGTGACTGATACAAGATATCATTTTACTAAAATATAATATAGAATTATGGATATTACAATTAGTTTTGATGTTAATGTTTTAGATAATTTATAGTTATGCATATTATAGTAGTTTTGTATTGAGTAACTTGTAGTTGTAACTAAATATGAGATTTACACAACTTGTACTTGATGAATTTGCGTAATAATCTTTGAACTCCATGGCATTTATCCTCATAATTATAGTTGTTAAGATTAATGAGACAAGGACCAAAGTACTATATTTATTTTTCTATATGATTTATCATTAGATATAAGTTTGAAACTTAAGAATATGACTAATATGTTACTACACAACATAACCCATGAGAACCGGTCTCTTATTGCATGCTTCAGGTGAGTGTGCAAGACCAAAGTATTGCATGAAGGGACAACATGATAGCTCGTTAGGGCGAAACTTCAATGCTTGAAAATGTGATTAAAAATTAAAAACCAACACCAACCTAATTCAAAGCCACATGGTCATCAATTTGCTAGTTTACATATATTGTGTTAGGCTGCCCTTGTCCATTATGAACTTTTCCTTATTGTACCATATCATCAATATTTTGACTTTATTGAAGAGAAGGTTCTTCTTGGGTCATTTGAGGAACCACCATAGTTTGAGATACCAAAGCCTTATTTTGAATAATATTTGGATTAGATGGCTACCAACCTAGCTCTTGCATCATGTTGTTTTATGTTGGTATAGGTACCATGGCTTTAGATGAAAAAAGAGAATTGGGATCAACTCCAACATAAGGCTTGGCTTGTGTGATAGATCCTTGAGTTTGATATGAAAGTCTTTAATCTCTTATATATTGATAAGGACGTCTATTGTATTTAAAAGGATGATAGGTGGGATTGTTGAGCATGGTTTTGAAATGCATTGATTGTCATTGATGTCAAGGTGATCTTAATACGTAATGCATTAATGATAAAGTGATAGGTTCCAAATAGATTTGAGAGTGCATATCATGTGTGTAGGTATTTAAGATGATTGACCATGCTTGAACGGTCATATGAGGGGACAAGAGTTCTTGGGGTAGTTGTGGAAGTGAGAGGAATTCATTATAACATTCTTGTGAAGGTCTAGGTTATCCTAGTCAACTTGGCAACACTTCCTAAGTAACCAAATTGATGACATCAACATTAGTATGTGTGAAGGTGTTAGAAGAAAGTGGTCATATGGGTTTGTTCAGATATGTGCCTAGATCATGTGGTTAAAATTTTAGGTCTTGATATGGTGTTTATAAAAATTTATCATGGTGCAAATTTGGTCTCTCAGAGATATTTATCTATTTTTCATAGTTAGCCAAATTTGCAATATCAAGTAACTGTTGGATTTCAAATGTTTGAATTTATAAAGGAAAACCAGTCAATAGTATTTTGTTAATAACATTTGACAATGAATAAATTTAATGGTGGTGTAAAAATAAAAGTGGTAGAGGAATTCAAATTATATCCAATAAAATTGATTAGGAGGTTTGAATGGTTATACAATTGCATTTATTGCACATGAGAGTTGACTATTATTGACTATGTTTTTTTTTGAATGGACTAGGGTGGAAAAAAATGATTGTATAACTAAAAATATTGATCAAACCTTATTTGTATAAAAATAAAAAATGAATTAAAATTCATATAGATGATCTTCAAAGTTATTTGGAGTTTTGAATATTTGTACAAGTGAGGTTATTGTAGGTCAAATTTGACTTTTATTGACTGTAATTATTGCAAGTTTGAGTAGGCTTCTTGCAGTGGTGTTTATGCGCCTTTGAAGGATGAAATAAGGTGTATTATGGATTAGATGATGTTTCTAAACTCTTGATATTTACATCCATATGTGTATTGTACATAGAAATTTTATATACATTTAGTTTGAGCCTCTTTTGTGAAGATAATGTTTTTGGGCTATTTAAGCCTAATAGGTCTTGAAGACCTAATGGAGGTTTTAGAGTATGAACAAATAATTTGATGTTTATTAAGCATTGAAAAGGCTCATAGAGGATGAAATTAAAGTGTTTGAAGTGGTTTGGGTCATTGGTAATGGCCATCTGGATCATAGTGGATCAAAGGGTTCCATGAAGGCGAATTAGGTCTCCATGGGACCTACTGAAGGCTTGAGGGCTAAAAGAGGTTTCATAAGGTGAGCGAATGACTTAGAATGTTGTATGATGTGGTAAACATAAATAAGTATTGGAGGACCTTGTGTTTAAGTGTTTAAAAGGGTTCCATCTTTGGTTAATGGCTATTTTTATCTAAGTGTAATGTGTGGCCTGATGGAGGGCTAATTGCTTAGGTTTTGCTTAAGTCTAGTGTGTTGTTTTGAGCCATTTAAAGCATGAAAGACATAATGAATTGATGTATATTATATTTAATGTATGTATAAATATTTTTTTATGTTGATCCATGATTTTAAAGTGTTGTGGTCGACCAATATTGATTGGAGAAAGAATCATGCATATGTATAGGCTATTTTGGCATAATTGAGCTTGTTAGAGAATGTGTGTGTGAAGTGAGTTATATATGAGTTTGAAGAAGGGTAAGAGGCCATGAAAAATATAATAAAATAATTTTGAAGATGTGAAAATTGTATAACATTGTTTTTTTAGGTCATGATCAAGTTTGAAGATTGAGGATGAGCTAAGAGGTGTAGAGTGATCCAAAAGGTTGTTTTGGATACATTGCTTGTGAGTTAGACAATGGGATATTGA
This sequence comes from Torreya grandis, assembly GCA_037957365.1. NCBI lineage: Eukaryota > Viridiplantae > Streptophyta > Pinopsida > Cupressales > Taxaceae > Torreya > Torreya grandis. Next base: position 853,170 of record JARHVA010002012.1, on the reverse strand, counting down.
AGCGGATGATTTAAGAGTTTGAAGAAGTGTGTGAGGGAATGAAAATAATAAAAAGAACATGTTGAATATGTCATGAATAGTTGATAGTGGTGCTGAAGGTAATCAGTAAATTTTTGTATTAATTTAAGGCATAATTAGGCCTAGTTTGTCTAGATGACTTAGAGTGAAGAAGTGCATTGAATATATGTTAGAAGCATAATGTAGAGGTTGTGTATGAATAATATTCATGATGTTATAAGACTATATTTACATCTAATAACATTAAAGTGTGAATGATTAATGGCTTCAATGTCATGAGCATGTGTATGAGGGGTAAAAAACAAAAAAAGTTGTTGTTTGCCTATGTAAGAGACAAGTTTGTGTTTGTATGAACTACCATCAGTTTTATGAGGTAGAGAGGAAGGTTTTAAAGTGTTAGAGAAATGAAATTATCATCAGGTGTTTAAGACATTATATCAGAGGTGGAGATGAGTTTGGAGGTGTTTGAGTTGGTGTTTGATCACCTAGAGGGTTCTATCTTCCTTGCTAGTTGGTGCTAGCTAAAGGTCTAGTGTGTGATTGGCCAAATTGAGGGGTGGGTGATCCTTAATCAGTAGGTGTTAATCTAAATTAAAGAAATATATTTATAATATATTAGTCAAAATCTTGTTTTAAGTGGGTTTTCTCTCCCATAAGGGTTTTACACATAATTCATGTGTTATGTGCTTTGATCTTGCATTGTTTTATTTATTCATTGTAATGAATGGTTTATATGATTCATGAATTTTTATGTTGAATGGTTAATAGTTTAAAATTGGAATTGAAGTTGATTTTATTTCATCACTGATTCACCCCCTTCTAAGTGATTATGCTTCCAATAATTGGTATTAGAGTAGGTCCTTTAGAAAGGCTTGACAACTATAAGGTGGTCCTTGAAGCATAAAATGGCTAAATAACTAAAGAAATAAAATCAATAATTGAGGTATATGGATAAGGATTATGAGGATTATATTTATACCTTGAAGAGTGACATGGTCATAATGGATAAATAGGATGAGAAGGCTATTAATTATCTCATATCTCAGTTAGAAGATGTTGAGAAGGCTATTAAGGATCTCATATCTCAGTTAGAAGATGCTAATGTAAGGATAAGTTCTATGGAGTTTATTAAGGAGAAGGTATGTATATTTAACTCTAATGTAGCCTTAGAAATAAAAAATGATAAGATGGCTATTCATGATCTTAAGAATAAGTTAGAGACTTAAATTCAAGTTTGATGTCAAATAAGGCCAAGTGTGATCAATTGAAAATTGAGCTAGGCTCTTTGAATGTTGAACATGTGAAGCTAGTAGTAAAAATGAGCAAGGTTGAGCAAGATGAATCAAATCAAGTTAATAAGGATGATAGAATTAAATACAAGGTGAGAAGGCTACAAAGGCATCCCAATGCTATGCGGTTTGTCAATTCATCTCATAATCAATGTTATGTTTGCAATCAACTTGGTCACATTGCAAGAGATTGGAAAAATAAAAGTAACTTGTCAAAAAGAGATAATAGCCATCATCAAGAAAAATGTATGAATGATATTATTTATTTTAGGTGTCATAGAGTTGGTCATATTTCAAAATATTGTACAAATAGGTTGAATGAGTTATTAAGGTAAAAAAAGGTGTATGGAGCTCCTAGTGTGAAAGGAAGAGGTCATTTATGGATATGGAGACCTAATACTATTAAGAGAGATCAGATTAAGAACAATGATTAATTAGTTGATGAGCATATCAGTCATTATGGTTTATTTACTATGGTAGATATGAAGGCAATACAAGAATACTATTTATTAGGGTGTGTTGAAAAAGGAGTCAAAGAGAAGATGGATGAGCCAATCAAACCTATGAGGAGGCTTAGGAAAGATAAACAAAGTAGTGAGAGTATGGAGACATGGGAATCTCCTAATTTTTGGGTGTTCTAAGTGCCTTGGTAGGTGAAGTGTCTCTATTAGGCTTCATAGAGGCATTACTCATTCATTTGAAGCATCATGGAATGATGTTGTAAGGTTGATAAGTGAGAGGCTAGTCAATGGGTCAAGGTATGTCCTTTAGCTTGATATGAATATAAGTTGAGTATGAATTATTTATATTTGTTTCAAGCTTGTCAAAGATTTATATCACATAGTAAGATCTATGAGAAGTGATTTTAAGGTTTGAAGTTATTTGTGGAAGATCTTACTTTGAGTATCCTTGGTTGGCATTAGGGTTTTAACACAATAAACCTTTGACATGATGTATCTTGGGTTGTACAATGAGTTGAGTCACCAAAATTGGTGAGTATATGTAAAATTATGATATACACATGTTTAATGAGGTTATGGTGTGCTATAGGTAGTCCCTTGTTTACAATGTACCTCTTTAAAGTGACGTAGAAGAGGAGTATCTTTTCTTGTGTAAGAGAGAGGTCCTTGAAGTGTTAGAGGTACAATCACTAAGAGGGGAGGGGTTGAATCAATGAGCCTAAATAATCCAACTTCAATTTTGAACTTTATAAACACTTAATTAGTTACCATAAGCATTCATGAAGTATACACATCATTCATAGAAATGAGCAAGAGAGATAGTGCAAGATCAAACACATAACACAAGACATACATGGAAAACCCTCTTGAGTAATAAAACCCATTGAAACCTATAATTAGACTACTATCTTATATTAACAAGAACCAATTTAAACCATCTAAAAATGATTAAATAACTACCATTCCTAAATTTAGTGAAATTGTAATCTCATAAAGAGGTACCACGCCTGTCTATTTGAGCACCCACAACAACTATAATTTTAGAAAGTTTCATCTTTCAAGGAGGAAATAACCAATTTAGATGTTGAGAACCCACAAAAACACCTATGAACAACTCCATATTTGGATTGATGTCATCAACACTTGATGATGAAACTTTGAATATCACACTTCACGTTCAATCAACACTCCCTGTTGGATAAAGCACATTACATATTTGAACCAATACACAAAGATCAATTAAGACATTATATATCCCATCTAACCCCACTTTTTAACTCTGCACACTCAATACATCCTTCACAACAAAAATTATGTCATAGATTCAAAAACATGACCAAATGGTTATACACATAGTCCACACACTAATCTACCTCTCAAATTAACCATCAATATTACATAGACATCAATAATATTTTAATCACACACAAGGGATCCAAACCATCCTTTTGGATCAACCTAGACCTCTTTTCTCATCCGCAATCTACAAGAGATCTATTTTAATCTAAAAAACATGTCCTACAGGCCATACATATAGTCTTGAATCTGTTATGCTCTTCAAATCATCCTTAGGAAACTCTACCCCTCCTTTGATCCATAATTCACACATACAATCTTCTCTCAAAACTCTCCCAAGTCTCTCCCTCACAAGTCTAGAAATCACCATATTTTATTTCACTATTTATAGAACATACTTGATAATCAACACCTTGGTTGGCCATTAGGTATGTCTTATCCCTTAAGACATATTTCAAAAAAATACATAGCTTTATAAAAACTTCATAGGTCACCCATAGCATCTATGGGTCACCCTTAAGCAGTTACACCTTTTAATAAGGGCCTTATAGCTCTTATAGGTCTCATAGAGACCTATTCACCCATTTAGCACATCATCAAACAAATTAAGAACATAGGACCACTTCCAAAAGCATGGGTCTACTCCTTATGTCCCCTCTAACATCCTCAAATGATCATAGTCATCTTTGCTCACCTTTGTGTATGCTCAAACAACTTAAATATTGACTGATATACATGAACATTATGAACAAAAATACAGTCAACTTATTAAGCATTATTCATAATCAAGATAGATTGATCATGCCTCTAAAAACCAAATATAACATCCTTATGGATTCTAAAATACTCCCCAATATCAAATTCATCAAGAGACATTGAAACAACATCAAAACAAGCTCAAACATCCTGCTCAAGTCACTTGTAAAATATAATTGAATACACAATAAACTTTAGACCTTCATATATTTGATTATACACACTTTTAGATCTTTAAATTAGGTTCATTAGATGCACCATAGAGTCCTCTTCATATTTTAGTTTTATATCATGATCAAATTCATCATCTATGGAAAGATATGAAAAAAATATAGAGCTCTAATTTTTCCCTTTGCAAAATTCAAATATTCAAATGTAAACAATCATAGATAAACTTTGTCCACTTTGCTCGCATATCATGTCCTTACTACTCAGATCAATTATGTACCATTGATCTTGTCGAAAATTTAATGCATAGACACTAATTCTCAAATGTTAAACCTTAGTGACTTTGACCTCATATCTTTCACCCTTACAATGTTGACTCAATACACATTATTGATCTCTACGGATCAACCAAGTCTTTAACTATCAACACGCATTGTTTGATCAATCTTTACGAATACCCACTCATCATTGATATTTTTCCTTTACCTTTTCTCAAATTTTAAACAATGTGCACTTCTTTTCATCTCGCTATTTCCTGACATCTTGGATCAAACACACTCCATCAATCTCCTTGAAACTTTTTCTAACTTTACCTCTAGTAAAATTGACTATGGGAACCTTGCTTATCTGCCTAAGTATCCATTTTTGAAACTTAATAAATTATTTTTTACTTAAATGCATGATATAAAATTTGGACCATATGATATCCTTATATATCATAATTTATCCATATAATAAAATGATCCTTGAACACATACATGTGTGAGATATGCCATCATCAACATGCTCACTTAAAATTTTATTCCACAAAGCTAATTATGCCTGAAACTGTCTGGAAGGATAGATTTTATTATGCATATATTTTGATGTAATTTATCACATGATCTTAAATTTATCACAAATAAATTATTCTCAAAAGTGAACAAACCCATATGATCACCTTCTCCTTAAATGTCCACACGTGTGAGATGACATCAACAAACTGCTTACTCAAATTTTTTGCCACTAGACCCAAACTATCTAGATGAAAAAATATGATCAACTAGATAAATTTCACTTATGCACACAAAAATTAAAATAATATAAAACATATTAGGGACCTATTTCACAACTTAAATAATCCACACTCATCCCTGAACATCTCTAACCATGCCAAAATTGAAGATCAACCAATCATACTTCAAGCATATAAGAATAAACACATTACACACTTTGTCATTGTCACATAGAATATCAATGCAATTAATCCACTCACAAAAACACCTCCATGAAATCACCATGATATCATCATGAAAAATCTCCAAAAATTTTCTCCTTTGTCATTGATGTCAATAAACATCATTCAACTCACCTTCTCTCTCTTCAAGCACTTTCACAATAGAAACTTTCTCCCCCTTTGACACAATGACAAATTAGGCAAAATATGATCCTAAAGACTTGGAAATATTATAAAATATTTAAATACTATATTATAAATATGATACAAACTCCCCCTTACCTTTAGCCTACTTCTACTTTCTTTGATAACATCCTCTTGCTCCATGCCAACACTCTCTTCAACCAAGGACTGTAAGCAATGAAAAAAGAAAACAAAAACATATAAATATGATGGAACACATTAAGAAACATTTGAGAGGAAATATAGATAATAAATCTAAGAAATTTCACTTTCTGAACATATTCAGATCTCCACACACCATGAAGAATCACCACACATGCATACTAGTCTTCTCACTCAAGATACCATAAAGAACACCAACAGAACTTCATGCCACTCTTAAAATAGGAAATATGCTCCCAAAAAACTTGATAACTCTCTTTAAAACAAACATGACTTGATTTTTTGGAGAAACTTAGAAAAAACCACTCTTCTTCAAACTAGGCCTGTCTAGCCTCCTTATAACTTTACCTAGAACTTGCAGGGCCCGAAATTTTTAGTAGACATATCTTCAGGACCTAAAACTTCATATATGGAACACTATCATATGAACCCTAAATCACACTAATTTTCATCACCAATCTCATCCTCTGCAACATACTTTCTTCACAAACCTACTAGCTAATTAGTCCTCCATATTGACAAAAAAATGAATAATTTGAGTAACACAAACTTTTAATTCTATGTGATGCTTAATTTGACCACCTATTTGGCCTATTCAACATATTAAGAAGCTTTAGATTGCAAATCATAAGGCAAACTATTTTTATATCATAGCCCAAAACCTTAGAATCTCAAAGCAAGCAGGGTCAACAAACCTCCTTTTGGTCAATATACACCTCTAAAACTTCTTTCACACTTGGAAACACCTATCACACACTTATGGATTAATATTTTATCTTCAACACCATTGGGAACATAAATTTATTATGGCCTGTTTTAGGCCTACTTGTTCTTAAGCTAAAAATTGAGAAAACTAAAGGCACTCAAAAATTTTCAATTTGTCTCAAACATACCTTTAGACCAAAAATAATTGAGAACATCACAAAGAAATTCATATACCTTTTTGATCACCAAACACTTCTTGACATTGCATCAAACATCATTATGCCATCTAGATTTACCCATTTTGACCCTGCATAATAGATCCTTCATAAATCTCTAGAACGAGCTCATGAACTTGTTGCTCCACCTTAACCAAATATATTATCTAATTAGCATTATCATCTTGAGCACACAAATTTTATTTTCCATAAGAAAAATGTCTCCTAAGAAGCATAAGCATAGACATCTTCTACACCACAATGCTCTACCATGGTGTGAAACTAGTATTTGCCCACAACTCCTCATATTCTTTCTCCTCCTTGGTCATCTGATACTTATACTTATTCTTCTTATTCTTATTTGACTTATGAGAAACAACTTCTTCATCCACTACATCATTATCCTTTTCTTCTATGATTAGATTGACAATACATGGAGACAACATAGATTCATGACATACCTTTTCATATGAAGAATCTTATTTATAGTTTGGAACTTCATCATTAGGCATAAACAATTGATGTTATTTACATGATACATGATAAAAAAAACAAGATGTTCACTTGGATCCATGCATACCTTAGGACTAGCCTCAACCAGTATCTTGGTCATCTCCTTGAGCTTGATCTCTTTATTCTTAACATGAGCAGATAATGAGATCTCTTGGTAATCTTCAAGTTATGAAACATCCTCCACCATAACAAACAAACTACTTGGACCTGTAGTCTTATCATGACTCACACTTGTCACCTTTGGATTCCATGGTTAACTTGCCTTATTCCTTGCACTTTAGGAACCTGATTGAACTCATCTTGATTTGATGGATTTTCTTTATAAAATATAGCAATGTGACCTCTCTGTTCACAATTGTAACAGACCATAATCCTTGATAAAAGCATTGTTTGTCTTATCATGTTTGGATAAAAACTTGAAATATGTCCCTTATCATGACAAACAAAACAACCTCCCTTTTTAAAAAGGACTCAGCTTGTCTAATTTTATGTGGACAATGGTTTGCAAAGTGTTCCACATCAAGACTTCCTCACTCCTTTTTCTTTATGACCCCCATCATATTCCCATGAAAACTCATTTCTTATAAGTCTCTTGCATTCTCTAGTCTTATAAATAAATTGATTACATATGTAATATTAATAATTGAATCTTGCATACCTCATGTCATTTGGTTGTCTGATCTAATTTATCTTCATCTTGCGAACACCTTCAATCTTTGTCTGATGATTTGTCTTTAAAGTATGATTGTCTTGGTTCACATTAGTCTTCATCTTGTCTTGAGTTACATTCTTTTGTTCTTCTTCATATCCAAGACCATTTTTATCACTAGCATGATTTTTACCACTTAGAATATTATCTAGATCACATGAGCTCTTTTCAAATCTCACAAATATCTTCACTTTGCTAGCTATCTTTTCTAGCTCAAATTTTAAAAACTCATTTTTAGAAACATACATTGAACATTCATACTCTTTAGATTTTAAGCTTGTAGATAGAATTTTTAATTGAAAACTCAGATGCTTGATCATATCTTCATGTTCCTTGGTGTCTTCATTCAATCTTACCTCATACACACTAAATTTATATTCAAAGTCCTTGAGTTTAGATTTCATCTTCTTATTATTTATCTTCTTCTCAATCTTCAGTTCTTCAAGAGCATTCATCAATACAGTCTCACAGTCCACCTCATCTTCATCATCATTTGAATCACTCCAAGTAGATGCCTTTTGATATGAGCAACTTCCTTCCTCAGCTATGAAAAAAGATTCATCTTCAATAGGGCCATCATCTTCATGATCATATTTTGAGTCACCGTCTTCACTCTCATTTGATGAGCTAAATTGTTTTTTAGTGTAGAGACTCTTCTTGTTCTTGAAAGACTTCTTGTTGTTATACTTTTTGAATCCTTTATTCTTGTATGTCTTCTTGTTTTCATTTTGACCTTCACCATGCTCTTCATCATCAATATTTTCATGCTTATAAGGAAACTTATGATCAAAATGTCCTATCTTTCAACAATTGAAATATTTAAAGGGTATTTTACCCTTATACTTCCCTGAGCCTGTGTTCAATTTTATAGTAATCAAAGCAATAAGTTCATCAATATCAGATATGTCATCCTCTTTGAATTTATTACCTTGGAATTTCTTAGGCTTCATATCTATCTTTAATGTTACTTCTTTCTTTGATGGTATATCATCATTTACTCTCATCTCATAGACAATAAGGGTGTCATGCAATTGATCCATTTTTAACTGAGTAATATCATGACTTTTTCTATAGCAGATACCTTTGGATCAAATTTGAGAGGTAGAGACATTAATACCTTTTGGAATACAATATCCTCCTCAATTTTATCTCCAAGCCCTCTAATGATGTTCATAGTCTGATCAACTTGCTATAGAAAAGATGCCACAAAATCTTTTTCCTTCATCTTTAGACTTTCCAATTGCCTCTTGTGAGTCTGCAACTTAGCAAGATTGACCTTTGAATCTCTTTCAAAAATGATCTATATTTTTTCCCATATCTCTTTAGAAAATTTACAATGGATTACCTTGGTGTATTCGGTCTTTAAAAGACCTCAAGTGATTGCATTCATTGCCTTGGAATTATTATCAAACAACTTATTTGCTACACTAGATGGAGAAATATTAGTAACATAACCATCCATAATAGATTGCCATACATCAAACCCTAGGGACATGATGTATGTTCTCATCCCTACACTCGAAAAAGCATAATTGAATCCATTAAACATTGATGCTTGCTTAGTAGAGAAACCTCCTTGATGACTACCCATATTATACCTTAGATAACCTTCAAGATTTTAAGCATTTACCAAAGGACCTGCTATGATAACAATTTTTAGAGGTATAATCACTGAGAGGGGGGGTGAATTAGTAAGCCCAAATAATCTAAATTTAATTTTAATATTTACAAACACTTAATCAGTTACTACAAGCATTCATGAAGCATACACATCATTCATATCAATGAACAAGAGAGACAATGTAAGATCAATCACATAACATAAGACATACGTAGGAAACCCTCTTGGGGAATAAAACCCACTAGAACCTATAATTGGACTACTATCCTATAATAACAAGAACTAATTTAGACCATCTACAAATGATCAAGGAACTACCATTCCTAATTTTAATGAGACTACAATCCCATAAGAAGCTATCACACTTATCTAGCTGACCACCTAAAATAACTAAACTTTTAACAAGTTTCACCATGGAAAGAGGAAATAATCCCCTTAGATGTATAACACTCACAACACCTATGAATAACTCCACCTTTGGATTGATGTCTTCAACACTTGATGGAACTCTGAATATCACACTTCACCTTCACTCAACACTCCCTATTGGCCAAAGCACATTACATAATTGAACCAATACACAAAGATCAATTAGGATACATTACATATCCCAACTAACCCCACTCTTCAACTCTGCACACTCAATACATCCTTCACAACAACAATTTTGTCACAACTTCAATAACATGAATAGATGGTCATACATAGAGTCCACACACTAATCTACCTCAGATCAACCATCAAGCTCACATAGACATAAATAATCCTTTGCTTACACACAAGGAATCCAAACTATCCTTTTGGATCAACCTAGAACTCCTTTCTCATCCTTAACCTAGAAGAGCACTATTCTAATCACAGAAACATGACCTATAGGTCATACACATAGTCCTTAATATATTATTCTCTTCAAATCATCCTCAGGGCAATCTAACCCTCCTTTTCTCCACAATTCACACACACAAGCTTCACTCAAAACTCTCCCAAGTCTCTCACTCACAAGTCTAGAAATCACTATCTTTGATTTCACTATTTATAGAACATACTTGATAATCAACACCTTGGTCAGCCTTAGGCATGTCTTATCCCTTAAACCATCTCTCACACAAAGACATAACTTAATACAAAATTCATAGGCTAGCCATAACATCTATGGGTCACCCTTAAGAAGCTACACCTTTTAATAAGGCCCTTGTATCTCTTATAGGTCTCATAGAGACCTATTCACCCATTTAGCACACCATCAAATAAACTAAGAACATAAGTCCAATTTCAAAAGCATGGATCCAATTATTATCTCTTTTTTGACATCCTCAAAGGATCATAGTAATATTTTATCACCTTTTCATATGCTCAAACAACTTAAACATTGACCTGGTGCACATGAACATTTTGAATGAAAACACAGTGAACTTATTAAGCATTGGTTATATTCAAGATAGATTGATTACACCTCCAAAAACCAAACAGAGCATCCTTATGGATTCTACAACACTCTTAAATATCCAATTAATCAAGATATATATAAAAAACATCAAAACAAGGTTGAACATCCTTTTTGGGTCACTTGTAAAACACAATCGAACACAATAAATTTGGACTTTCATATATTTGATTTTACACACTTCTAAATTTTCAAATTAGGTTCATTAGATGCACCATGGAGTCCTCTTAATATTTTTTTACAGCATGAGAAAATTCATCTTATATCAAAATACAATGATAAAATATAGAGCTATGGTTTTTCCCTTTGCAAAATTCAAATATTCAAATGTAAACGGTCATAATTAAACTTTGACCACTTTGCTTACATCTCATGTCCTTGCTACTCAAATAAATTACACACCATTGATATTGTCTAAAATTTAATGCCTAGGTGTAAATTATCAAACATTAAACCTAAATCACTTTGACCTCATCTCATATACCCTTACAATGTTGATTCAATATGCACCATCGATATCTACAGATCAACTAGGTCTTTAACAATCAACATGCACTGTTTGATCAATCTGTATGAACACCCACTTATCATTGATATTTATCCTTTACCTTTGCTTAGTAATTAAATAATGTGCACTTATTTCCATCTCATTTCTTCCTAATATATTGGAGTGAATGCACTCTATCGATCTCCTTGAGTCTTACGTAAACTTTACCTCTAGCAAAATTGACTATGGGAACCTTGCTTATCTGCTTGAGTAGCCATTTTTGAACCTTAATAACTTATTCTTTGCTTAGATTCGTGATATAAAATTTAGAAAATATGATCTCATTAGATATAATAATCTATCCATATAATAAATTTCTCATGAAACTCACATATGTGTGAGATATGCCATCATCAACATGCTCAAAATTTTCTTCCACAGAGCCAACTATGCCTAAAACTACCTAGAAGGCCAAATTTGCTCATGCATATATTTTGATGTGATTCATTACATGATCTGAAATTTATCAAAAATAAATTAGGGTCAAAATTGAACAAACCCATATGATTACCTTCTCTTGAAATGTCCACACATATGAGATATGATGTCAACAAATTGCTTACTCAAAATTTATGCCACTAGATCCAAACTGTCTAAATGAAAACTATGATCAACTAGATGACTTCCACTTATGCACACAAGCACTCAAAGAATAAAAAAATATTAGGGATATATTTTACAACCTTAAACTCCATACTCATTTCTGAACATCTCTAACCATGCTAAAACTAAAGATCAACCAATCATACTTCAAGCATACAAGAACAAGCACATTGCACACTTTGTCATTGTCACATAGACTATCAAGGCACTTCATCCACTCACTAGGACACCTCTATGACATCATCAGGACACCATCATGATAACTCTACATCATGAAGGGATAATATTGTGAAGGTAAGTTCATATTGCAATAAAAGGAAGGCATGAATGCAATCAAATTTCATCTATAGATGGTCTAATGAGAGCTTATTCAGGTTAGTATCTTGAAGAGCTCTTATAAGCATGGATTTAGGTAAGTTTAGTTGATTTGAGCATGTTATTATAATTAAGATAATTTAAGGTTATTTTTTTCACATGAGAAGGTTTTTATACCATTGAAAGAGGTCATTTGGTCCCAATAAGATCAGCATTTGATTTAGTTGTTTCATGAAAAGATGTTGGATAATTATGGTAACCTATGTGTGGGTGGAGATGGCTCCATTCAAGGTATGTTCTTGTAAGAGAATTTTCTTGTAAATATTTGAAATATTTTGGTTTTTTTTAGGTGGAATATGGAGTTACAGTGAGATAACTTAGGTTTATTGAGGAGTAGGTGAATTTTGGGTGTGTCTTCTATAAGCCAAGAATCAAAGAGCAATTCAGATATAGGTAAATTCTCTTTAAATGATAATATGCAAGGTATGCATAGAGTGAGGGGGAGGATATGTGAGATGTTTCAATTTAAAAGAGCTTGTGTAGTTGAGTATGGTTTAAGAATAGGGTATATGATATTATTATTCTGTTAGGGGGAGATTTCTAAGCTCTATGAGTAGTTTGTCAGGTCCAAGGATCAAGTTGACATATTGAGGAAGATACCCTTTGTCATTAATGTCAAAGGGGAAGAAATTTTAAAATTAAGGAGTTGTTCACTTTGGGAGAGAGAATTATGAAGTGTTTTCCATCAATGACAAAGGAGGATATTTTTAGGCATGGTCTTGAGATGCATTGATTGTCATTGATGTTAAGGTGATCTTAGTACATAATGCATTAATGAGAAAGTGATAGGTTCTAAATGGATTTGAGAGTGCATATCATGTGTGTAGGTATTTAAGGTGATTGACCATGTTTTAGGGGTTATATAAGGGGATAAGATTACTTGAAGTACTTTTAGAACTAAAAATAATTCATTAGATCAGTCTTGTGAAGGTCTAGGTTATCCTAGTCAACTTGGCAAAACTTTTCAAGTAAGAAGATTGATGGCATCATCATTAACACGTGTGAAAGTTTCAGAAGAAAGTGGTCACATAGGTTTTTTTAGATATGTGCCTAGATCATATGATTAAAATTTTAGGTATTGATATGGTGTATATAAAAATTTATGGTGGTGTAAAGTTGGTTTCCTAGACATATTTCTCTATTTTTTATAGCCAAATTTGCAATATCAAGTGACTGTTGGAATTCAAATATTTGAATTTATAAAGGAAAACCAATCAATAGTATTTTTTTTATAAATTTTGATAATGGATTAATTTGATGGTGGTGTAAAAATAAAAGTGGTATAGGACTTCAAGGGATATCTATGAAAATTGATTAAGATGTTTGACTAGTCGTATAATTGCATTTATTGTATGTGAGAGTTGACTATGTTTTTTTTGAATAAAATAGGGTGCAAGGAAATGATTTTATAAGTAAAAATATTGATCAAAACTTGTTTTATAAAATTAAAAAATTAATTATAATAAATATATATCATCTTCAAAGTGATTTAGAGTTTTGACTATTTGTACAAGTGAAGTTATTGTAGGTCAAAGTTGACTATAATTATTACAAGTTTGAGTAGAATTTTTTAGTGGTGTTTAAGAGTCTTTGAAGGATAAATTAAGGTGTATTATGGATTTAATGATGTTCCATAAGTTTTTATATTTCCATCCATATGTGGATTGTACATGTAAATTTTATATACAGTTAGTTTGAACCTCTTTTGTGAAGATAGTGTTTTTGGGCTATTTAAGCCTAATAGGTCTTTAAGACCTAATGGAGGTTTTAGAGTATGATAAAATTGTTTTATGTGTATTAAGTATGTAAAATTATTATAGAGGATGAAATTAAAGTATTTTAAGTGGTTTGGGTCATTGGTAAGGGTCATCTAGACCATAGTGGCTCAAAGTGTTTCATGAAGGTGAATTAGGTCTCCATGGGACCTATTGAAGGCTTGAGGGATAAAATAGGTTTAAAAAGGTGAGAGAGTGACTTGGAGTGTTTAAAATGGTTTCATATTTTGTTAAGGGATATTGTCATCTAAGTGTAACATGTGGCCTAATGGAGGGATAATTGCTTAGGTCTTGCTTAAGCCTAGTGTGTTGTTTTGAGCCATTTTAAGCATGGAAGACCTAATGAGTTGATGTATATTGTATGTAACATGTATAAAGATATATTTTGATGTTTATCCATGAATTTAAATTGTTATGGCCAACCAAGATTGATTGGATAAATAATCATGCATATGTATAAGGCTATTTTGGCCTAATTGAGCTTATTAGAGAATGTGTGTGTGAAGCAAATTATATATGAGTTTGCAAAAGGGTAAGAGGCCATGAAAACTATTAGAAAATAATTTTGAAGATGTGACAAGTTTCTAACATTGTTTTTTTCAGGTTATGATCAATTTTGAATATTTAGGATGAGAAAAGAGGTGTAGAGTGATCCAAAAGGTTATTTTAGATACATTGCTTGTGAGTTAGACAATGTCATAGTGAATAAAATAGTTTGAAAGTTTGAAGAAGTGTGTGAAGGAATGAAAAGAATCAAAATAAACTTGTAAACATGTCATGAGTATCTGATAGTGGTGATGAAGGTAATCAATTTTTTTTTGTATTGATTCAAGGCATAATTAGGCCTAGTTTGTCTAAATGACTTAGAGTGAAGAAGTGCATTGAATATATGTTAGAAGAGTAATGCAGAGGTTATGTATGAATGATATTCATGATGTTGAAATACTGAATTTATATATAATAATATTAGAGTGTGAATTAATAATTTACTCAAGTTCATGAGCATGTGTATGAGGAGGAAATAAGAGAAAAAGTTATTTTATACCTATGTAAGAGACAGATTTGTGTTTGTATGAACTACCATCAATTATATGAGGTAGAGAGATATGTTTGTAGGTGTTAGAGAAAGAGAAGTTTATCATCAGGTGTTGAAGACATCAAATCATATGTTGAGATTAGTTTAGAGGTGTTTTAGTTGGTGTTTGATCATCTAGGGGGTTGTAGCCTCCTTGCTAGTTGGTGTTAGCTAAAGGACTAGTGGGTGCTTGACCAAATTGAGGGGAGGGTGCTCCTTAATCAGTTGGTGTTGATATAAATTGAAGCAATACATTTATAGGATAGTATTATAAATCTTGTTTCAAGTGGGTTTTCTCCCCCATGAGGGTTTTCCACATAATTCATGTGTTATGTGCTTTGATCTTGCATTATTTTCTTTGTTTATTGCAATGAATGGTTTATATGCTTCATGAGTGCTTATATTGAATAGTTAAGAGTTTGAAAAATTAAGACTAAATTTGATTTTATTGAATAATTGATTCACCCCTTCTTAGTGATTGTGATTCCAACAGGGATGATTAGGTGCTTGGTAAGGCTTATTAGCTTGGTACTGTTGCCTTTTTAGCTAGACTATTTCATTTTTAAAGGATTGCAACATTCCCTTGAATTCACTAATCTCACTTTTTTGATTAGGAGGGGATGTAATTTTTGATTTACAGGATATAATTAGAGCCATTGATGGATCTTAAGGGGATTGAATTGGCCTGTTTCTAAAAAAATAGGGATTGGAGGCCTAGGTATAATATTTTCAATCTAGATCAAGGTATTTTATGCTATAATGGCCACTTCATATGCATCTAGAAGAGTAGTGCCACCCATAGAATGAATCATGATAGAGACATACAAATTTAAAGCTCTTAGGAAATATAAGAAGCCATTCTCATGAGATGGCCTAATCATAAGAGGTATCTTAGTCCATGTCTTTTGAAACCTAAGGTTAAAATCAGTCATGAACTCATGGGGTGCCTTTTTGATAGTTATAAGCTGCTAAACTAGGGATAAGTGATCTGATTTATCTTCAAATTACATACAAAATATTTCACCTAAGTCATCCTAAGAAGCTATAGAGTTAAAATTAAGGTTTTTATACCACTATAATGCCTTTTTTTTAAGGATGCAACAAGAAAACATATATCAATGTTCTCTTGGACAACATTATGAGCAAAACATAGTTTGGATATATCTTTTATATGCTCAATAGGTGTGGATTCATCTTCTCCTAAGAAATAAGGTATGATTTTAAGAGCTAAAGCTAGGATATCATCATATTATACAAGATATATATAGTTCCCCCTATTTTGAAGGAGACAAACACTTGATTACTAGGGACAACAATTTGGATAATGGGGATTGAATTATCTTTCACAATGGGCTGATTTGGAGATTGAAACTATTTCCTAGGATAAGTATTTGTTCTTATGAATCTTATTCTTTTATAAAAATGTGAAGGTAACTCAACAAATTCAAAAGGAATACCTTTGCTTGAATACCTTTTAGTAACCTTTGGCATGAAACTTATGTTGGTCTACTGCTAAGAATCCTGTAACTTCAAATAACTCCTAGCCCAAGAATGATGAATTTCCACTACTGATGCAAATGTTTTTATCAAACTATAAACTTTATCTATGCCAAGGAATATAGGTCCCACCAGGCATGCAAAAAATTATTGTCAATTAGGGGTGCAACCCTTATGAGAATGTGTGCCTCTTCTTACTCTTGTTAAAATAATGAAATCTCTCCAAGGTGTGGGTGACTTTGAGTTGGAGAGAATCTCTATATAAAAGATCGGTTCCCTTGATGCACTCATTAATTTGGATTCTAATCTTACTAACTACTAATTTATCAATAAAGGGAAAGGGTGAACGGATAATATTAAGACTGAAACTGACAAGAAAAATTTAAAAAGAGGTGATGCACCAATGCTTGTTGTCACTTATCCCTATAATGGACACTCTTAGAAAGCAAAGCAGCCTGCACACTTTTCACTTCACTTCAAGTTTATGGATTATACAATAGTGTTTCACATAAAGGCCTCAATAACACTCACTCTTAGCATGGAAGGAATCAAAACTTGTTAAATTATCTTCCAACTTTGGATTTAGATTGAACCTAGATAGTTAATATGACCTGTATAAAATCAAATATGTTTTAAAATGGTAAAAAAATTAGACATTAACATATGAAAAATACTATATGACTAGATTATATCAATGAAAATTACACATACACTTCACACAATAACCTAAAAATAGAGGAAACCAACTTCTTATTAATTCAAAAGTTGTATTACAAAATTTTGATAGCCTTTTAGCATAAACAAATCATAAAGTGATATGTTAATTCTAAAAAAGAAAGTTTGAATAGAATAAAGAGTAGGAGAGGGGAGACAAAATAGCCCCAAAATAGGGGTGACTCACTTATTCTCATACCCTTCAAATCCTACTTAGTAGTTCCTATATTTTCTCTTTCTTTCCTTAACAAAAGTGGCATAAGAGTTAGAGTTAGACTTGTTTGGAAGGCTTGAAGAAGTCTTGAGCATTGATTCATGAAGTTTGACACATATAAGTGCCTATATCTTTGTTTACATTATCTATATCCTTGCTTGCATGTGCTCCTTCATGAATAAGTCTTCTTCCTTAAAAATATGTCTTCAAGTCTCCTTAAATTCCTCAATTTAATCCTTCTCCTCATCCATTTATGATGTCTCTCCACTTTGATGGTGCTATTAGAAGGCTCTTGAAGCCTCTTTGACTTTGTCTTCTTGACTTGGCATAGGATAGGGAGAAGGTCTTCCTAAGGTTGTTGGAGATTCCTTTAACCATTTGAATTTTTCTTGTAATTGACTACTAACTTGTTCTTTCTCTCTAAGTGGTGTATAAGGTGATAAGTAACCTTGAAAAGCGTATTGAATAACTTCTAGATTTTGATTTAGTTGTTTGATCACTTGAACTCTTCCTCTTAAAATATGGCATAGAAAGGTGTAAACTTAGTTTTGCTTCTAGGAAAATAATTTTCCTCCATGCATGGCATCTCAACATCATATCAGGCTTGAAAAAAGTCACTTTAGAATATCAAATAGTTTAAAAGATCTGATTTTGCTCTAAATTTCTTGCAATTATTTGTAGCCCTCAAAATAGGTAAACCTCCTTATGTGGGAGAATATATGGATATTATTAGAGAAATAATGACATTTTTGAGGACCCAATAGCCCCTTAAATCTCCAAACTAAGTTTGAAGACCTACCTCTAAGTGGAAGTACACTTATTAACCATTTTCTCTCTCCAATTAAGCCTCCATTAGCTCTTTAGGCCTAGAAAATTGAGATTTTGCTTAAATGGCCTCCCACATGTGTGAAAATTTCAATAAAAATTTGATTCAATTTATCCATGTCAATTTTTAAGGTTTGTAACCTTGTATAGATAGGTGAACCATGGAAAGGATAAAATCCTAGCCTAGAAGCTTATATATGTGTAAGAGACATCTACAGTGATTTTTCAATACATTTTCAAGTTTTGATGTTTGAAATAGGTTTTTTGATGTTTAAAATGCCTTTGTGAAACTAAATATTCTAAGTATAGGTATTTTTAAGAACTTTATAGGCCTGCATATAGGCCTTTTAGCTTGTAAAACTAAGTTTTTTTCCCCTTCTTCACCAAGTTGCTAACTTGCAGAGCCATATAATTCTATATGATACTTGAATAGGTGTTTTTAAAGTTGTATAAAATTTAATAAATCCTTATAAACCTATGTACCTAATTTGGAGGTCAACTCATACCTTGTTCCTTCATAAATACACCTACAACACTATTTTTTGAATAATTCTGTACACCTCTACCTATAAATATAACATCAATTGATAAGTTAAGATGATCATGAGACCTATAGAGGTGGTAAAAGTCATTTTTAGGTTTAATTATTCCATTTTATTTCATTATAAACACCTATTCTCTCATCAGGTCCTTTAGTAGGGTTTAAATAGTCTTATCATCTTATAATGGTTTATAAAGAATAGGGGGTTGATCCCAAAAATAATGCCACTAAGTTCAAGTTGATATATGTATCTAAATATTCTAATGAGCTTGAGGTCCCATGCATCTACTCCATACAAATCTATGCAAAATAAAATGCGTCTTGGGCTAGGTAGTCAATGTATGAAGGCTGAGAAAGGTCTATTTAGGCCTTAAAACCTCAATAATGCATTTAAATGGATATAAAGGTATATAATAGGTATAATATAACCTATATCATGTACCTCAACTGATATAAATGGGTAATAACCTCGACATAAGGCTCTACAACCTGATTAGATTCTTTGAGGGTTTGTGAGTCATAAGGCTAGTTTGACCCTAACTACCTTTCTTTGATCATTCCCATTGGGCCAATTTTGGCCCACATACCAAGATTATACCTAGATAGAGAAGATTTATAGAGTTACTAACCCATAAATGATCAAAAGAGGGAAAAATCAAGATTTGAAGAGCTAGACCATCTCAAACGTCATGAAGAAATGGACTAGTCAGCTTGATTGTGTATTTTATAAGTATGTTTAGAAAGAGTCTCAAGACAAAAGATCACGTAGACATGAATTTATTCATGCCTAAATCACGATCTACAAATTTTGTGTCTTGATGAGCTTGCTATCTCAAGATATAGGCCTTTAAAGTTGAACTTATAGAGTGGTACGTGCACACAAATGTCAAATTTAGGCTTTGTGAAATAATCATTTGGATTCAAATTTTATAAGGATGAATGCGTGGCTAACAATTGTCCAAATCATGGAAGCTTGAGTTAGGATCCAATGGTGAGTGGGTGATCAATGATGTTAGTAGGTTTATAATATCCAATGGAGTATGTTAAATCATGCATCAAAGATCAATGGTAGGCTCACAGTCAAAAGGTCAGTGTATGTAAGGATGAATACACGATTAACAAGTGGTAAGATCTTGGGTACTTGAATGAAAATCTAATGGTGCATAGTGACTAACAAAGATAGTGGGTCCAAGCTAATCAATGATGTATTAT
This sequence comes from Torreya grandis, assembly GCA_037957365.1. Lineage (NCBI taxonomy): Eukaryota > Viridiplantae > Streptophyta > Pinopsida > Cupressales > Taxaceae > Torreya > Torreya grandis. The sequence goes on along the minus strand of JARHVA010002012.1, from coordinate 833,036 downwards.
CCATCATACTAAAGATGATCGATAGTGAGCGAGAGGTCAAAGAGTCAATGTATCTTGGGGATGAATATAAACATGTTATGTGGTGTAAGTGAAGGAATATATTGACTAACTATAGGATCTCGAGGATCAATACAAAGAAGAAAAATAACATAATTTTGAGAATCCCAGATCAAAATCAACAGCCAATATTAAACTTTAAAGATATGAGACTTTGAGTAGAGGTTAAACATGTGACCTAGGTTGAACCTGAGCAATGTTTCAAAAGGCATGTAACCATTACATCTCAGTCGATCATTCTTAAGAATAAGATGAAATGATATGGTCATGATTGTTAATGATAAAGTTTTGATGTTATTAAAGCACATTTTGGATCTAGTTTAAGGGTTTTTAAAACTTATAGGCCTTTTTATTCTGAGATTACAATAATGATTTGTAACTATGTTCGCTATTATTTAAAGAAGACCTTTGCATATGATGAGTTCTCAGCTTCCTCAATGTTCAAAGGTAGAATAGGTTTATTTAAATCTAAAATAGTTCAATACGAGACTATACAAACATTAGGTTTTAATCAATATTATAGCTATATAAAAACTAATAAATGGGATTGGATTTCATCTATAGTAAACCTATGATCAAGTTTATAATAGGGGTAGATTTATGATTAATGAAAGGAGTGTCATCTTTTGATATGGTCACATCCTCAACAAATAGGTACCTGTAACCACTAATAAAATACTTAAGCATGGCTCTATCAAGTCCATGGATGTGAGGACTTTGTCCTCATAATGAAAGAAGTGGGAGATGGTGTAGAAGATCAAAGCAAGGGGATTTGGGGATTGGAGAGTATAGTAGAGCATTCAATTCTTTGATGGAGCCTTTAAAGTTTTCCTTCTTAATAGATCATTACTCATCATCTACAAAACAAATTCTTATCTTCTAGTGCATTTCTTAGCCAATGAGAAGATCTTGAAGACTATTGGAGAAAATGAAGGTTATCTTGTTGATGAAGGGTTAGTCTTGATTGAATCAATGATGGTTAAAAATTCAAGAAATGTGGTGACAACTCATTAATTGATTTTTTGATGCATGCTATTCCTCTCTTTCTTTTCCTTTCTTTAGTGACAACTCACAAGGACTCTTTAATCTTGAAGAGTAGGGGACTCTATGAGATATTAAAAAATATGCTCATCTTGATTAGGCTAAACGTTGTCAAGCATTTGTAAGAACTACCTCTTAATGCAATAAATTATTTTCTTTACCTGTCTTTTGCCTTGGATCTATGTTGAGTGAGTTGTGCATGATGGCATTGTGAAGGAATATCTTCTTCATCCATTGTCCATATTTTTGACCTCTTTTAGGGTGTTTTCAAGATATTGTAGGTTTGGATTATTGTTCTACCTGAACTTAGTTGATCTAACATTATCTGTGAGATTGTGTGAGCTAGCATTGTCTTGTGTTGATCTAGTGTGGGTTTATGTTTATGGGAGTCTTCTATTTTTATTTGATGCATCACCTTTTAGACTTATTAGGATCCCTTTTCCCCCTTTATAACCCTTTTAACTATAGTAAAATTAGTTTAATTGATTCATCAAGAGGAAGCTGACCTTCTCTAGAGGTTCAGTCCCATCATAGGTTACCCACAACCTAGGGTTGTTTCAATATTGCGACTAGGCATGGGGGAGCCTGAATAACTCCACAAGGGTGAAATCTCACATCTTAATAGTTTTTGGCACACCTAGTTGGACTTTAATACATTTTTCATCTCACTAAAAGGTTCTTAGTGTTGCCTTTTAGTACAATTAGATTTTAAAATCATATTTGCAAACACCAATGGCGACTCCACTATAAACATCAACTAATATAAGTAACCTAGGTGCCTAGTCACCATTATTTGGTATGTATCATCCCCAATTTGATCAAAATGTATGTTATTTCATTCCTTATCCTTCATATCAAGTTAGAAATGTTCATGGCTTCACCCCAAGTGGTCCTCAAGATTCAATACATCAACATTGTCAGAATTTGCCTCTATTTATCAACCAAAAAAGAGCCCTAGGGAGATATGGCTTGATCTTAGAAAAGAATTAAGAGAGGTTGATAGGGAAGAAGAGTACTATGGGAACCAAAATAATTTTGAATTCCAAGCTTATGTTCAAGAGTAGAAGTTGAGGTTTTAGGAAGAATTTTTGGTTAAGCAAGACCAAGCCAAAAAAGAAAATAACTATCAGTTACTCTTGAGAATGAGAGAAGCCAACCATAGAACCTAATTTCCCTCTCCTACTCTTTTTTATTCTCAAACCCAACCCCTTAGTCAACCCTATCAAATCTCATCCTCATCAAGAGCTAAACAAGTCACTAAAAACCATTCAATTAAAAAATATGAAGCCATCCCATCTTGGATATTCTCCTATGCTAATGACCCTAACTATATCATACCCTCTCTTGTGAAACCAACCTCTCCCAAACCCATTAAGGAAAAGGAGAAGTTTTCCAAGCCTTATACTTTCCCCTCATATAAATTGATCAAGGAAGGCATAAAGAAGAGATAAGAAGTGCTAGCTGAGGTAGTCTATGAACTAGTTCAAGAAAAAGAGGTGTTAGCTCAACTCAATGAGCTTGCCATACAAAAGTTCCATGACTCTATCTCCCTAACCTAATATCCAAAAAAGAAATCCTTCAAAGTCCCTAGCTAGAAGGATACTCTCCTAAGTTGTAAGCAAGGTGAACTTATTCATCCTCCCACCATTTCCCTCTTGGATAAACAACTTATTTTACAAAGAATAGAGGAGGAACTTGTAAGCATAGGTGAACCTAAAGAAGACAACATAAGTGTCTATGATGAGGAGACCATGATAGGTAGTCCAATCCATTCAAAGGAGGAAAAATCAAGTTTGGACTAGCTATTGTGGCATGCCTTTGACACTGATGAATTAGATCCTAAATGCAATATCAATGCCTTTATATTTGAAGGGAGGTGTATTTAGGATGCAAATAAGAGGAAAGGGGATCTTGATTTGTTCTAATAACTTTCATTTGGTATGCGTAATGATGAAGATGAATAATAAATAGAGAAAAAGGAGGATCAAGATGAAGTATTTCAACACTTGTACCATGACTTCATGGACCAAATAGAGGTTCTAAACTAGCCTATGCCTCCTCTAGAGCAAGAAAATGAACTTAAAAATCAAGTTGAAGAATCTGACTAGTTTCAAGATGAATTGTCTATTAAAAGCATTACTAATGTTTTCAAGAATGAATGAGAATGGTCAGATCTAGAACCAAAAGAACATGACATTTTGAACCTTAGATGGGTTGATGAGCTACCATATGGATCCTTTCCAATTAAGCAAATCAAGGATAGTGTTGAAGTTTGAATTATCCTAGATGACCAAGAGGAAGTTACCTTTTGGGATGACTTAGAGATTTTTTGCCTAAGCATAGACAATCAATCTTGATGTTTAAAGGAACCATCAGATGAGGAGGTTGTAGGTGATCCTATAGTCCATTTTGGAGAAAGCCTTGAAGAAATGGACCAATATGTCTACATTGGAGACATGTTTATCCCATTTCATCCTCTTGATAGCATGCCAAAAGAGTCAACTATCAAACATATTAGCTCACCTATCATGAGCTCTAAAAACAAGGTGTTTTCCATCCTAGTCTACCACAAGTGAGTGATCTTAAATATTTTTCATTTGATCTAAGAGGAAGATACTTGTAAGTTATAGCCTTGTATATATTTGAATAGTTTTCTTGTTTTCCTCTAAGTGCCTTATGCATTTTTTTTCTTGTTGTGTGTTTCCTTTTCCAAATCACCTCAATAAATTTATTTATTTTGTTTCTTGTTATTCCTATTGATTCAAGAGGAAGTTATCTAGAGGGATAACCTTGCATCATTTAATTTCAGCTAAGATAAAAGACTTGTGACTCCATGGGATCAGACAAGGAAACTAGTCTAGGTTCTCAAGCATAACATACATGCTTCCTTGTGAGTCACCAAATATGTTGGCTAATTTTGGCCCATATACCAATCTTCTACTTGGATAGAGAAGTTGAACAGAGTTACTAACCCATAAATGATCAAAAGAGGGAAAAATCAAGCTTTGAAGACCCAAACTATCTCAAATGTCATGAAGAAATAGACTTGTTAGCTCGATTATGCATTTTATAAGTATTATTAGAAAGCCTCTCAATCCAAAATATCATATATAAATAAATTTATTCATGCCTAAATCATATTCTACAAATTTTGTATCTTGATGAGCTTGCTATCTCAAGATATATGTTGTTTAAAGTTGAACTTGTAGAGTGAGACATACATGCAAACATCAAACTTGGGCTTCATAAAATAACCATTTGGATTCAAATGTTCCAAAGATGAATGGGTAGATGAAAAATGTCCAAATCATGGAAGCTTGAGTTAGGATCCAATGGCAAGTGGGTGATTAATGATGTTAGTGAGGCCAGAAGATCTAATAGAGTGTGTTAAATCATGCATCAAAGATCAATAATGAGATCATAGTCAAAAGGTCAAGATATCTAATGATAAAAGTGTAGTTAACAAGTGGCAAGATCTTAGGTACCTAAATGGAAATCTAATGATGAAAAATAATTGACAAAGCTAGTGGGTCCAAGTTGATCAATGATGTAAGATCCATCATACCAAAGCTAATCGATGATGAATGAGAGGTCAAAGAGTTAGAATATCCTTAGAACAAATAAAAAGCTACTATGTGATGCAAGCAAATGAATAGATGGACTGACTGCAAGATATTGAGGATTAATGCAAAGAAGATAGATGGAATAATTTTGAGAAGCCTAGATCAAGATCAATGACCAATATTAAAAGTTGATGACATGAAAATTTGAGTAGAGGTCAAACATGTGACCTAGGTTAAACCCTGAGCAATGTTTTAAAAGGAATTTATCACCATTAGAGCTTAGTTGAGCATCATTAAGCATAAGACATAGTGATACAACCAGGATTATCAATGATAAATTTATGATGCCATTAAAGCACATTTTAGATCTAGTTTAAGGGTTTTTGGAACTTATAGGCATGTTTCTTTTGAGATTATAGTAATTTTCTTTAACTGTTTTCACTATTATTTAAATAAGACCTATGCATATGATGATTTCTCAGCTTACTCAAGGTTCAAGGGTAGAATAGGTTTGTTTAAACCTAATATAGTTCAAGACAAGACTATACAACCTTTAGGTTTTCATCAATATTAAAGATATATGAAAACCAATAAATGGAATTGGTTTTCATCTATAGTAGACCTATGATTAGGTTTGAAATAGGGGAAGACTTGTGATTAATGAAACAAGTGTCTCATATTTTGATATGGTCACATCCTTGATAAACAGGTACCTACAACAACTAAAATTAGACTTAAGCATGACTCTATAAAGTCCATGGAAATCAAGACTTTGTCCTCATAAATGAAAGCAAGTGGTAGATGGTGTACAAGATCAAAACAAGGGGATTTGGGGATTGGAGAGTACAATAGAGCATTCAATTCTTTTACAAAGACTTTAAGGTTTTATTTCCTAATAGATCATGACTCATCATCTATAAAATAAATCCTTATCTTCTAGTGTATTTCTTAGCCAATGAGAAGGGCTTGAAGACTATTAGAGCAAATGATGGTTAGCTTGTTGATCAAGGGTTAATACTAATGGGATCAAAGATGGTTTATAATTCAATAAAGGTGGTGATATTAATTGATTGATTTATTGATGCACACTCTTCTTCTCTTTCTTTCCCTTTCTCTATATTACCCATTTATTTCCATTTGTAAGCTCTCTCTCAGATTCTAGACTCTCACAAGGACTCTTTGATCTTGACGAGCAGGGGAATCTCTGAGATATTAAAAAATATGATCATCTTGATTAGGTTGAACCCTATCAAGAATTTTAAAGAAGTACCTCTTGATGCAGTAAAAGACTTTCTTTGCTTATCTCTTACCTTGGATCTATGTTGAGTGAGTTGTGCATGATGGCATTGTGAAGGGGAATCTTCCTTGTCCATTATACTCCTTTCTGACCTCCTTTAGGGTGTTTTCAAGATATTGTAAGTTTGAAATAGTGTTCTACCTAAACCTAGTCCATGAAACACTTATGCAATCAATTGGTATATGAGGTTGTGTGAGTTAACATTATCTTGTGCTGATCTAGTGCAGGTTCAAACTTATGAGAGTCTTCCATTTTTATTTGGTGCATCACCTTTTAGCCTTCTTAGGAGCCCCTTTCCCCCTTTATAATATTTTTAATTGTAATAGCATTAGTTTAGGTGATCCATCAAAAGAAATATGACCTTCTCTAGAGGTTCGACCCCATCATAAGTTACCCACAACCTAGGGTTATTCCCATATTGTGATTAGGAGTGGGGGAGCTTGAATAACTCCTCCACAAGGGTGAAATCTTATGTCTCAAAAATTATTTCTTCTTTCCTCTATTGGAGCTTGTGAGTTTCTCTATCTAGGCCATATAAACCTTTAAAACCTATTAAATTTTCATATTCAACTCAAATGTTATAACCTCCTTCAAGTTTCATATAAAGACCTATATGGTTCTCATGAGGTCTCTTATTTGAATTCTTGAGAGTTTTTTATTTTGAATGGTTGGATGGTTCTAATTTTAAAACACTTGTGTCTTCACCTTTTAAGATTTACTAAGGAATTCATGATCTCTCCTAGCTACTAAATTTCAATTCTCACTACAAGAAACACACACCATATTCCAACTCTTAAGGGTAGGCTTGAATCTTTTCTTAGGTTTGTCTAGGCTTCACCTAACTATCTTCATGATCATTCACCCATGTTGAAGACATTCATTATTATTTGAGTGTGTCCTATACATGTGACTCTCACCAATTTTTAAATAGTCAAGGAGTGATTTAAGAGACCCAAAAACATTTCATCTATGCAATGTTTTGATCTTTTTTTGTTTAAGAGTAAGGACCTATAAGTCTGCAGACTTGTAGGTTTGCATACACCTTTGTATGAACCATTTGTAATATGTTTATTATACTAGTTATCAATAAAAATGGTATAAAAATTATTTAATAAACTCTTTAGACCTCTTTATATTCATTTTAACTCTACACTCAATACCCATTTTGTACACTTTCTTCAATTATTGATAGTAAACTCACCTCTTCAAGTAGGCTTGTAGGTAAGTGTGTAAGACAAAGTTATGGAATAATACACTTATAGCCTCCATGATTGATTAATTATGACTCATCACAAACTTTTATTAGTTAAATAATAGTGTGAATATTCCCTTATCATACATTCTTGATTTTACATGTCCATGATTAAGTCATTATACCCTGACTTAGGCCTATGTAATCTGATAATTAGACAATTTTAGTACTTTATCCCTCACATGTGATAATAATATTGGTTCACAGATTGCCTTTGAAGTGTGAATATGTATCCTAGATGTTTTCAAGGCCAAACACGTTAGCTTTTGTCATATAAGGGGCATTGACAACCATCGAATCCATATTGAAGGTTTGCAAAGGTTTATAGTGCCTCATGTTCTTAGGGATCATTCATAAAGAAAAAACCCTAATTATCTCTCTTAGTAATACATGATGAAAGTAGATATACCCCTCCACAATTACCAAAAATAAATCTATCCCATGAAAATTTTTAATTGATTTCTAAGCAAAACTTTATGCTCTCTCAAGCTCTTCTTGAGGCAAAAATATGGTTTATAGTCACCCTCCATCTAAAGATTGTTTATATAGGTATGGGGTTGAAACAAAGAATTAATGATAGAGGTTCTAGGTAGGGGACCCAAATCACCACCTATAATATTCATTTTATCCCATGCATCTCCTTAGGTGATTACTGAGCTTCACAAGATGACCTATTGGATAAGTAGACTGAGTGTTTAGATTGTGAAACTAATTTTGGGTACAAGAGGATAATTGAAGTGATCCCATATATTATGCATGATGATATGAATTTTTATACATATATAATGATTAAAAAAAATAGTTTATAATAAATACACCTATTAAGAAGCTCTATTACATGAACTACCCATATGGAGGGTTTGAAAGAAGTCATGCTAGTTTGACCCTGCTTGCCTGTAGGTTTTATTTTGAGGTACCTTGATTGTAAGATTAAATGAAATGAGTCTCCCTTATATGATATTAAATCCCTAATGAATTTATCTAACCATAAATACCTTTATAACATATATCAAATTGTATAAGAGGATAAGTGAAGGACTCAGTTATGCCTATTTTAGACCTTTACGTTTGCATATCAACTTCATGACAACATATATGAACACCATGCCACTATATTATCCTATATTATGCTGAATTGAAACATGATGAAGGCATGTGGAATATTTTATCATTTTTTATATAAAGCTTTATTAATTATTGAGTCTAAAATGTTGTTAGACATTCAGTGAGAGTTATGATAGTCCTCCTTAATGCTCTTTAATAGTCCAACTAAAAATAAGTTAAGCCAACATGACCAAAATAATATGAAAGGTTTTATATTTGGTGTGTGGATTTTTTCACAAAATTTAGGATCATATTAACCTTGACATCATTTTTACGGTATCTCTTTCAATTACAGAACAATGAAAACCTCCTTTATTGATGCTTACATAGTGTTTCTATGTAAATTTCACTTTCTACATTCAAAGAGAGAAAATAAGAAACTAAAAGGAATGGTCAAGGCTTGTATGTACCTGGATATAGTCTGCGCACCATAATCCAGACGCTGTGAGGACTCCTCTTTGGCTGTGGAGGAATGACACCTACAAAGAAAAGAGACTTGGACAAAAGAAGACGTTAGATGGATAGATGGTGGGTTGCCAAGAAAAAGCTTGATCCCAGAAGTATGAAGACTTCATTAAGGGATATCAACCCACTAGTCAATAAAAAGAAGTGTCTAATAAATAGCAGAATGTTAAAAGACTGAAAGTGATAAAAGATGGAAATGAAAAGGAAGCAAAAGCTTACCTGAGAGATGCTGTAGGACTGGTCACAGTCATCGGCTTCGGTGGTACTACCAGCGTCAGTTGTTGAGGTCTACAGACGTCGGTTAGTCTGTCGACGTCGGTTGGGGAAGTAGCTGACGTCAGTCGGGGCAATGGCCTTTGGACGAGGTCTGGTCAAATTTGTGGTCCATGGACAGGGTCTGGTCAGGTCTGGTCTGTGGACAAGGCCAAGGAAGGCTCTGGGTCTGTTTGAGTGGTCTAAGACAAAGTTTTGGGCTTGGTTGAATGGTCTGAGATCTGGGTCTGAGAGTCTGGTTGAATGGGTAGAGTGTATGGTCTGACAGAGGACGGAGGCAATAGGGAGACATGAAAATATGGATTCGGGTTTGGAAATAGTTTGGTCTGTGCCTTGTTGAAGGTGTGCTACTGCTGATGATCCTCATACCTGTGTTGATGTAGCCTATGTGGAGGACTTGTTGCTGGTGTAGAATTCTGATGCTGCACCTGAGGGAAAGAGTGAGAGGCTTCGCTGAGATATTGATAGATTGATGGATGGTCGAAGACTCCAGATTCCAGATTTGTGATTAGCTTCCGAGATTCAGAGTTTGATTAGATTTTGTGATTTTTTTTCCGTGGATAGGGTCAGAAGACGGTTTAAGTAAACTGACGTCGGCAATCCCGCCGGTGTCGGCCGACAGTTGACTGACGTCGGTGGGTGGAAAATGGTTAAAAGGGCCAACAACCCCATTCTCCATCTGCCAAGTGCATAGTCAGTAGAAGAATTGTTGAATGTTAAGATAAATACATGCGAGAGTTGGTTAGGCGGTTGGAGAGGAGTAAGAATAGGTCTTGGGTGAGTCAAGGTGGAAAATGGTCCAAGGTGAGGTATCCTAGGTGAGGTCTCATGGTGATGTGTCAAAGGAGGGGGGGTTATTAATTCAAAATAATAAGTTTATTATTTTAAATTAGTAATTGCAAGTTTAGGAATGGGTTAGGAATGGACCAAGGGGGGAATGAAAAAGAGGTAGACATGATTTCGGTGTCTACATTTGCTCTTTTTTGTCTTGTTAGTTGTTTTAGACGAACTGCAAGACAAAAATAGGAGTTGGTTGCCCCAAGTGTGGGATGATGTGGATTGCCTCGAGGTATGGATGAGGTATTCCCCTCAAAGCAGGAGTCGAGGAAAGGGAACCTGATGTCAGGTGCCGATTTGACAAAAGGTAGATGAGAAGGAGAGTGAGGGTGAACGCTGCGAAAGTCATGATTGCGCACATACCACTTCACGGGACAGGTAGGTCAAATGGTCGCAGTCAAAAGGTCAAGGAGTGCCAAAATTGAAATAACTGGGCCCCAGCATTAGTTGTAGCTGATTGGGTTATTCAATCTAAGCTGTAACTCGAAATGGTCATCGTGTTCCAGGTATCTCAGGCTCAGGAAGTGCTCCCGAAAACACGAAAAAAGTCACAAGTAGTGTGGATCAACCAGCTTGCGATCCTATACTTGTGAGGGTCCAAAAATAAGGTCTGCGAATAATTTTTCTATCTATTCGTGAGGTAGCATACGTGCAAACAAAACCAAGACAGAGTTGTCTCGAAAGTGATCAGGGTCTAAAGAGATATGCGTGATCTCCATGGTCGCTGGTCGGGTTGAGATATAAGTGATCTCAAATGGGCCTCATGAGGAGTCAGAAATGACTTCAACATTGGCAGGGCTGGTTGATTGGGGCATGATTTTGGGACAACGTGATGAAAAAAAAGAGGTTTGAAAGTTGCCAATGTCGGTGATAAAACTGACGTCAGAGACATAAAAGAACCGACATCGACAGTTTATCGGCCGACATCGGCGGCCTGCCAAATTCGATAAAACTGGATTGGCGGCCCACCAAAAGTCATTTGTGATTTGGTTGACTGAGAGAAAAGAGCTCTGGAGCCAAGTGAGTGAAAGTGACACTAGATTGACCGAGGTGTAGTGTGACGGGTCAGAAAAACATTCGTGAAGAGAGGGGGTCGATTGGACGCTGCAGGGATGCGTGTGGGCCAGTAGGAGTGTGCAGAGTCATTGGCACAAAAGAGATGGTAGAGGGGAGTAGAGGACCCGCAGGAGGTCCACCACCAGCGACACCCATCGTGCCACCACGCCGACGATGCCGGGACGAGGTAGGAGGGTCTCTGAACCCTATTTGATTGATTTTTGTCTTGATTTGTTTTTTGAAATATTTGGTTTAGTTAGGTAGAAATTGAGGGGGGAGGGTAGCTAGGAAGGTGGGTAAAGGGTCTAAGATAGGTTAGGAGTGATTTAGGAGGGTTTAGGAGGGTGTAGGGGGGATAAATGGAGAAGCCCTAAATGTTAGGGCATGCCCCGTTCGGCCCTAGGGCCAAACCAGTCGCTGATGTCGGCGGGTTCACCGGCATCGGTCGACCAACGACCGACGTTGGTCACTAACCTGCCGATGTCGGTCACTAAGTGACCGGCATTGGTTAGGTGAGTGCTGTCGCTGGCATGCTAACCGATGTCGGTTGGTTGCCTGGTCAAAAGAGGAATGAAAAATGCTTAAGTCGAGGGGTCCAAGTTATGCCAAGGGCTTCTTGGGTGTTAGGTTATGTATAGATAGTAAAAGACGGAAAGCTTTTAATATGAGATTGACTTGGGTGGATGCAGGCGAGGCTGACTTTGATGTTGCGGGATCACCTCTTGACTTTGCTGACACAGATATGCGGAGGGGTGACAGTTGATGAGTGGGCACATATGAACGCAGTTGGACTCGATGGACTACGATGCTACTGCAGAGTGGTGCGGGGTGCGAGCCTGATGGTGGCTTTGATCGAGCGGTGGGATCATTCCACCAACACCTTTCACCTGCCCACGGGAGAGATGACGGTCACAGTCGAGGACATGTACCATATTTTACGATTGTTAGTACATGGGGTTGACATCTATGCATGCTCGAGAGAGGTGCACGATATACACATGATTACGCTTTTTGGGGAGCACATCACGGAGATGAGCTATCATTCAGCCAGTTTTGCTTATGAGCCTTTGTACGCTGTAAACAAGGACGCACATCGGCTAGCGGTTTTGATGATGATCGACATCACAGTCTATGCATTATCGGATGTAGAGGGAGGTAAGTTCCTGGTGGCCATGACCAAGGTTTTGGTGGACATGCTGGAGCAGCGGATAGTGTTCACCTAGGCACCCATCTTTTTGGCCTAGGTATATAAAGAGCTATGGGGCATCAATCGGTGGCGACGATATAGTCTGTGTGTAGGCTACCTTCTGCACTATTGGGCATACGAGCATATTGTAGTTACCTGACCTCTCGGCCTCCCAGTGGTGATCAAGGCTGACTTCAAGGTCAAATTTAGGTGATGGCACGAGGTGATGGCGCAGACGCGGGTGGATGGAGTGGTCAGGGATATTGATCACTATCGAGGGGTACTGGAGGCCCTGATTCCTGCAGACATTATCTGGAGACCGTACTTGGTGTATCCAATTTTTAGAGATCAGAGAGAGCAGCTGGTTGGAGTGCAGAGCATTAGGTGGGTCAGAGGCAGATGGGCAGGCGAGCTCGAGAGGATGCCAGTGGAGAGAGTGCGATGCCAGTACGGGATGTTATAGGATGTACCTCCTGCGTTCCCACAGTACTGGCAGGATGATATAGAGGCGCAACTCCCACTACCAGAGGAGACAGAGGAGCTAAATTTTGAGGAGTTGCCGGTAGGACCTGGGATAGCTGACCCAGAGTGTACAGAGGCCTACACAACATGGTAGACAGGATGGTACACAAGCATATAGGTGGGTCTCCAGCCGGATCTGTAGGCTGTCACAAGGGAGCGAGATACAGCCCACAAAGAGAGGGACATAGCGCGGTAAGAGAGGGACACGACACAGGCCCAGGTCATCATTTTGCAGGGACAGCTGGCAGGGGTTACAGGGTAGCTGACAGAGATGACAGGTTGGGTGGCAGCATTGACAGGGCAGGTCACTCTGTTACAGGGACAGCTGGCTACAACCTAGGCAAAGGCAGTGGCAGGTCAGAGCTTTGGAGGGCAGGGCCCATTGCAGCAGCCATCTCAACATCCAACATTTTCATAAGGGGCAAGACCATCGGCATCGATGCAGCTCGGTCAGCCACAGCCACAGAGGTCAAGATAGGGCATAGCAGAAGGATAGATGGGTCCACCGCAGACTGTATCTCTAGTTAGATATAGTGATGCGCTGGACGAGATTGCTTATTATGAGAGGGCCATCAAGGGGTTCCCTCAGATACAATGATACTTGGAGATGAGGGCAGAGTAGAGCCGACAGAGGACTATGTCTCGAGCGATGGCTTTTGGGTCTCGTAGACGGCACAGAGCAGAGGGGGGAGAGGATATAGCATCTTTCCAGCCACCGCCACCACCACCACAGCCACAGCCTTGAGGGCAGACCTTAGAGATTTATTTTTGATGTATATACCGGCCTGTGAGCTGTTGATGCGAGATGTATGAGAGAGAGACAGAGGCACAGAGTTGTGCGATTTTTAAAAACTATTTTGATATATATATGATGATTGTTTTGGATCATTAATGTGTTATGGATGTTGTTTAATGTTTAATGTATGGAGCATTTTTGATTATGATGATGATGCATGTTTTGATATTATGTTTATGATTATAATGTTATGATGATTAAATGTGATGATGATAATGTTATGGTCAATGATTATAATGATGATGATTAATATAATGATGCGTTGTGATAATGTTAATAATGAGAATGGTCATGACTTTTTAGATGAGATAATGATGCATAAGGATTATGTGATAGTGATATTTATGTTATGACTTGTAGATTATATGATGTGAATGCTTAATTGTGTGATGATGATAATGTGTTTGTGATTTATGATGTAAATGATGAAAATGACTATGCTGAAGATTATGAAAATATGTGCTTGTTTGTGATGTGATTGGCAGGTAACGAGAGAAGGAGATGGAAGAAAGTGACGAAGAGAATAGCCGAGCTAACCCCAGAAGACCCCATGTCAACTGAGTGCTACCTACATAGCCCCTGTCGTTAGGGCCTCAGGCCAATGTAGTTCTCCTAAGAAGGGAGGAAAAAGACCGAAGTGGTTGATGTTGGTCATGATAAGGATATAACACCTCCCATATGTCTGAGGGTACATGCTTGAAATGATAAGGAGAAGATGATGCTACAGCCTGTTCTAAATGGTGTAAGCTATAACATTGGTTGGGGTTTTTCATCCTTAGCAACTATCCATATTCGTGATGGATGTTTGCTAAAAATGAATTGCAGGTCGATTTATGTTTCAGCAAGTAATGGTTTATGCTTGACATAAATTGTGTGGTTGATAGTTTCTATGTGTATGATGTCTATGGAAACCAGAATAAGTAGGTTATGTGAGTGGTTTGAAAAGAGTCGGATTGATTCGTTTTGACAAATGATGTGGTTGAATGTGACCAAAGTGTAGGCAGATAGTAAAAGGCATAAGTGCCCTTTTATTGACAAAGACCAAAATGACAGCATAGATAGGGGTTGTTAGAACCAAGAGCCCCATTTATGCGTTGCATCATTGACCATAGTTATGTTATAGCGGTAATCGAATCACTTTTGACATTAAAGTGAGCTCGAAATCCCTTGAGTAGGTGATATGATAGGAGGAAAAGGGTAACCCGTTTTAGAGTATGGAGAACTTTGCCCCTTTTTATAGGAGACCCTGAGACAACTACAAATCAAGTCCATGACCCGATTTTTTTTTTTAGAGCGGACTGATCAATGCGGGAAGTCCACATAAAGATGTCATTTGTTTGGTGGTCATTTGTGAAGCTGATCGATGCAGGAAGCTTCTAAGAAAGTGCTGTTTGTAGCAAGATTTAGTCATAGCCATCCTTCGAGGGAGTGGTCTATACTTTGCTTTATAGATTTAAGGGCTTTTGAATAGCTGTCCTTCGAGGGAGCAGTCTATTAGCTACAACAATGATATTACAGCTGTCCTTCGAGGGAGCAGTCTGCTTTTTGATTTGATTTTGTGACCTTGGATATTTTGACATCTTGATTTATTTTTGACAGAATATTGAGTCATGGACAAGACTTATAGAAGGTCAAGGGCTCCCTTTTATTAGGACGAAGCATCCGTACATCATAAAAAGGTTGTAGAGGATTTTGTTAAGGGAAAAAGGGTGGAATGGATTGAAGATTAAAAGGACAAGGATTGCTCAAGGGACGAGCTCAAGTTAAATGTCAAGTGGATGAGTACTCGACTAACAGTAGAATGGTCGTAGATGCAAAGCATAAAAGGGCTCAGGTTCTGATAAGTCCCTGGACCATGCTAGTGCGTTAAGGTTCGAGTCAATTAGGAGCAAAAGTGCCCCATTTGCCTCTTTCCAAATTGGTCAGGTGATTGATGACAGCTTGAAGAAATGATAGGTGTTTGGTTGGTCGATGTTTGATAATTGAAGTTTGGTCGAGGTTTGGTTGATGCTGGTCGGGGTCATGATAAGAAGGTTGATTGATGGTTGGTCGAGACTTGGTCGAAGTTTGGTCGAATGTCTGGTCAAAGTTGGTCGAATGTTTGGTTGACTGTTTGGTCGGGGTCATGATAAGGTTGGATTCCTCCAATCGCTTAGGGAGAATGTTGGATAAATTAGTCAAGGTCAGTTGAGGCTTGGTGGCTAAATGGACTGTGTTGATGTCGAATAATGGGGTCAAAATCGGCAAAGAGATCATAGTCTGGCGTGGAGATCCTGATTTAGGCGATGAGGTTTGAGAGGCATGGTTCGGTGTTAATAATTTGTCGAAGAGGTGGTCAAGAGGGTCCTTGATTAAAAGGGAATTCTTTCTCCGTTGTTGATGAATGATAGCTTTGAGAGCGCAAAAATGCTCAGTGTCATGTCCTGGAGTGTGATGATAGTGGCAAAATTTAGAGTTGTCGAACCAAGATGGCCTTGATCCAAGAGTTAATGAGTGGGGTAGTGTTGAAGGTTTATTGATGATGTGGTCGAGAAGAAGGGTGTCATTCCCCAGACATTGGCGAATGACAACCTTGAGGGCACAACAATGCTCAGTGTCGTGTCCAAGCGTGCGATGATACGCACAAATGCAAGTGTCGTCAAACTAGGGCGGTTTTGGTCTGAGAGATTGATATGGTTTAAGAGGCGGAAGATAGATGCGAGATGACTGCAACAATTGCCGTAACAGCAAAGCATAAGAACCTGCTAACGGGTCTAGATGTTTTGTTACAGTGGGGGTTGATGACTTTGGTTTGAGAGGCGTAAGAGGCATTGGTCGATGGTTTGGAGAGGATATATGTTTGATGGGTTGAGGGAGTAATAGAGGTGAATTGCCTTTGTGAAGTATGGGAGTAGGAAGAACTCCTATTAAAGTGGACGGATGCGGGCCCAAAATTGAAGGTAATGAGGAAGGTGGGGGAGGAGTTTTCTGATGTGGTCTAGTGGCCTTCTTTGATATGGTTTGAGGGCCATTATTGTGAGAGGCGAGGTTAGATGTGGGGTGAACACTAAGAGGTTCAATCTCTTTTGGTAAGGTGGGCGCTTGTGCGGGTTTGGGCTTAGATGTGGATGGAGGTGAGTGAGATGTAACAATCTCAGGCAAAAGGCAAGAGGAAACTGTGAATGGGTCTTCTTCAGTCAAAATGGGTGGAGAGACTGGGTCTTCTCTTGGTGGAGAAGAAATAGGAGAGTGCGGCTCCTCAAGAGGGTAGGAGGCAGGGATGATGGTGCCTTCTATTTGTGCTTGAGGAGTAGGCAAGGTAAGGTCTTTGGATGAAGGTAAGGCTAATGGCGTAGGCATGGTCAAGGTGTCCTCTAGTATGAGAGAGGTAGATGGAGGACTAATAGGAGAAGAAAATTTTTCATTCTGTGATGGAGGAGGTTGGTCAAGGATAAGAGGCAAAATAGTGTTGATTATGTGAATATTATGGTCATGAGAGTCATTAGTCATGATTTGGATGTTGTTTTGAGTAGGTGGATGGTTTGAAAATGGTTGTTTGAAGATGTCGATATTTTGATTTGGTGGGGCATTCGAGTTATCTAAAATAAGATCTCCCTTGTCGATCATGTCTTGGATGATGTTCTTGAAGGTTTGGCAATTGTCGATGTCATGGCCGTGGACGCGATGAAAGTGACAGAAGTCAGCCTCCCTATACCATGTAGGGAGGGCTTTTAAAGGGTCGAATTGAGGTGGTCGGATTGGAGGGAGATTGAGGACCCCCTGCTTGAGTAGTTTTTCCAAAACGGAAGCGTATGATTCTCCAAGTGGAGTGTATGAACGCTGGATGTACCGTTGTTGGAATTGTTTGGTGATGCTTGGAGATGTAGAAGGTTGAGGGTAATTAGTTGTCATCGAAGATGGTGATCTAATGACCACAGTGTTGGCCACTCCTTTGGGTTTGGAGTTGGCAGAAGAAGAAGGTCTGGAAGAAGAATGGTCATTGGTTTTTGCGTTGGTATTATGCAATTTGACCTTATCCTCCTCAATGGCACGAAGTTCAAGCTTTTGAGCCATGGTGAAAGCTTCGTCGAAAGTGCGAAATGTCTGAATCCACAAGGTAGAAGAGATGTGCCTGGCACATGCTTGAGAAAAGAGCTCGATGAGCTCAGGTTAAGGTAAGGAGAAAGAGAGCTGGTTAATCAAGCCTCTCCAACGGGCGACAAAATCGACTATTGATTCACCGTCGAATTTCCTGATGGAGTAAAGGTCTGTGATTGAGACTTATTTGGTGATGTTGATAGAAAAATGAGTGAGAAATAATTAGGCAAGTTGAATGAATGAAAAGATAGAATGTCTGGCAAGAGAGCTATACCAGTCAAGGGTGGAGCCAGAAAGGGACATAGGGAATGTGCGTAAAAGTAACGCATCATCGTGGGCAATAAGATAGCAGGCATATCTGAATGCCCGTAGATGTTGTTGCGGGTCCTCCTTACTCTAGAAGTGAGTGAATTTAGGAAGCTCCCATTGGTTGGGGTATGGTCGAATAGGGACAGAAGGATGAATGGGCTCGTTACAAATTTGCTCATACGAGAGAGCATTGTGTCAACTAGAGATACAGGTCTCGAGACTGAATATTTTATCCATCAGCATTTTAATGATGTCTACTGATGGATTGGTAGATGGAGCACCCCCTAGGTTGTAGGGTGCTTGAAAGAGGCTAGAGGAGGCATACGATGTAGTCGGTTGTACTAGTAAGGGGGCAACGTACAGATGACTAGTCGCAGGGACATAAGTGGAGGCCAAAAGTGGTTGAGTTATGAAGGTCGAGGGTATAAGTTGACTAGATACCGCCAAGGGTGGTTGCGTGATTGCAATGGTAGAAGGATATGTTGGCACTCCTGCATTCATGGGCGCAAGAGTGTGAGGGGTCGAGACAATCAAGTTCTGGTATGATGTAGAACTTGGTTGAATTGCGTGTGGTTGAGGGGGTAATGGAACCCCGATGGAAGTTGGTCTAAAAATAGATGGGGAGGCCAAACTTTGTGTATTGGTCATGGTCAGGTAAATGGTTGAGGCAAAAGGCTGGGTAGCGGATGGTGTTAATGTCATCACCGCTTCACCCGAAAGGTCTCGCGTTGGGTCTCTTGCGAGATAGTTTTGGAGGGCTGTGACGTTGAGGTCCAAAAACCTTTCAAAATCTTGGTCCCCTTTAGGGATGATGGGAGTCTATGTCAGGGTCGGTCCTGTAGGAGTTCTTTCAGTCTCCAATTGGAACTCCATGATAGGATTGGTTAGGGACGAGAGAGCGTGGTCAAGAAGAGGGTCAGGTTCCAAAAACTGTGTGTTTTCAGTTTCAAAAACTCAGAATGAGGTTTTGGCAGAAAAAGGGGTCGGGTTTTAAGTTGCTGTTTTGGAAAAAAAGGACTGTGATAGTGATCGACGTCGGTTTAAAAACCGATGTCGGTAAGGAAAAATGGCCGACGTCGGTCAGATAATCGATGCCAGTGGAGGAAGGTGGCCGACGTCGGTGGAAAAGCCGATGACGGTGACTGTGGTTTCCAAAAACTCAAAAAAATTTGAAGATTTTTGGAAAAAAAAGAAGAGAACGTCCTCACTAGCTCAAAAAACCAAATAAAAATAGAAAAATAGAGAGAGAGACAGACAGGCCCTAAACATTAAATCTTAAGAATCAACTTTTTAGAATCCTGTGGCTTATGCCTTAAAGTGATGTTTGGGAGGTTGGCTGTTAGAAGGGTCCTAGAATAGGTAATCTAAAGATGGTTTCAAGTATGTTTAGGCACTCAAAAGTCTGTGTTAGGTTCCGTACATGGCCTGGTGCTAAGGAGCAAGCTCCCCTCACTTCACGATTCCAGTGGTTAGCTGGTTTCGCTTAGCCAAAATATACTTTCCCTATAGATTAGACTCTGCTAGAGAACAGAGTGGGATTTCCCCTTGGTGATGAAATCCAAGTAGGATCGCCGGTATAGGTAAGGTATCCGCTGGGGGATGAAATCCCAGTCGGGCCTTGTCTCAGGTAAGTTTGATGTTTGTTTTAGTGCAAGTGGTTTAGGTTGTGTAACATGAAGTAAACTAGATTAATTCAATATGCGGTTTGTTAATTACTAAGTGTGGACTAAGAAAATGCAAGCAGGTAGAAATGAATGCAAAGTGTTTTAAGCCCCAAGTCGAAATGTGAAGTTGGAATGAAAACAAGTTGAGAAAATGTTTGAAAGATATGATTTTTGGACTAGTCTAGAAATGCAAGAAAAGAAAATAAAAGTTCTTTTTATTCCTGCTTATGATGTTGTTTAGAAGAGAAGGAAGAGGTGAAAAGGGAGAAACCTAATGCACCTATATGAAAAAAAAGAGGAACCCAAGGAAGGCCCTAAGTGTCCCACTGGGTGTGCCAGAATGTTTCTATGTAAATTTTGCTTTCTACATTCAAAGAGAGAAAATGAGAAACTAAAAGGAATGGTCAAGGCTTGTATGTACCTGGATATAGTCTGCGCACCGTAATCCAGACGCTGTGAGGAATCCTCTTTGGCTATGGAGGAATGACACCTGCAAAGAAAAGAGACTTGGACAAAAGAAGGCGTTAAATGGATAGATGGTGGGTTGCCAAGCGAAAGCTTGATCCCAAAAGTATGAAGACTTCCTTAAGGGATATCAACCCACTAGTCAATAAAAAGAAGTGTCTGATAAATAGAAGAATGTTAAAAGACTGAAAGTGATAAAAGATGGAAATGAAAAGGAAGCAAAAGCTTACCTGAGAGATGCTGTAAGACTGGTCACAGTCGCCGACGTCGGTGGTACTACCGGCATCGATTGTTGAGGTCTACCGACGTCAGTTAGTTTGTCGACGTCAGTTGGGGAAGTAGCCGGCGTCAGTCGGGGCAATGGCCTTTGGACGAGGTCTGGTCGAATCTGTGGTCCGTGGACAGGGTCTGGTCAGGTCTGGTCTATGGACAAGGCCAAGGAAGGCTCTGGGTCTATTTGAGTGGTCTAAGACAAAGTTTTGGGCTTGGTTGAATGGTCTGGGATCTGGATCTGAGAGTCTGGTTGAATGGGCAGAGTGTATGGTTCGACAGAGGATGGAGGCAATAGGGAGACAGGAAAATATGGATTCGGGTCTGGGAACAGTTTGGTCTGTGCCTTGTTGAAGGTGTGCTGCTGCTGATGATCCTCGTACCTGCTGTTGATGTAGCCTGTGTGGAGGACCTGTTGCTGGTGTAGAAGTCTGATGCTGCACCTGAGGGAAAGAGTGAGAGGCTTCGCTGAGAGATTGGCAGATTGACAGATGGTCGAAGACTCCAGATTCTAGATTTGTGATTAGCTCTCGAGATTTAGAGTTTGATTAGATTTTGTGATTTTTGTGATTTTTTTTTCATGGATAGGGTCAGAAGACGGTTTAAGTAAACCGACGTCAGTGATCCCGCCGGCGTCGGCTGACAGTTGACCGACGTCGGTAGGTGGAAAATGGTTAAAAGGGCCAACAACCCCATTCTCCATCCGCCAAGTGCATAGTCAATGGAAGAATTGTCGAAGGTTAAGATAAATACGCGCGAGAGTTGGTTAGGCGGTTGGAGAGGAGTAAGAATAGGTCTTGGGTGAGTCATAAGGTGGGAAATGGTCCAAGGTGAGGTATCCTAGGTGAGGTGTCATGGTGATGTGTCAAAGGAGGGGGGGGGTTATTAATTCAAAATAATAAGTTTATTATTTTAAATTAGTAATTGCAGGTTTAGGAATGGGTTAGGAATGGACCAAGGGGGGGAATGAACAAGGGTTAGACACGATTTCGGTGTCTACACATAGTCCTAGCTAAATAACTGCCACAATGAATTGGCTCAAAAAGATAAATTGAACGATGAATGAAAATGAATTAAAGATAATAAAATAAATAATTACTTAAATAAATAGGATATAAATTCATTTACAACCTTATATTCATCTTCCCATGGCCTTAAGAAGGTTTGTAACTGAAATATCACCTGTAATTACTCTTGAAATGCATAATGTTCTCTCTACTTCAAGTTCATGACTCATATAATGTTTAGAGATATTATGAGGGAGATAATATAATAAAATAATATTTTATTGATATTTTTTATATCCTTTATGTAATTAACACACCCTCCATCAAACACAACACATGTTTGCAATCTCTTCAAAGAAACTTTAACTTATTATGAATTGGAGCTTTGATCATATTAAGGGTCACACATGCCAAGTAGTTATTTAAATTTTTTGTGAGAATGATAATAAATCTATGAAATACCTCATCCCATAATCCACCTAACATATTATCTTACTCATGCTCTAGAACCACTGAAAACCTTTGACTATGGGGAATGAATAGGATTTTTAACTACCTGGACCTCTTAATAATGGTTCATAGAGGAGGGGGAATCAATATAAGAACTAATTACATGAATATAAAGTGAATAAATACTCCTATCATACAAAAAATTCATTCCTTCTAACTCTCTCTCCACTTTACACACCAAGATAAAACCAATGACCTTCTAGCTGCCAAGAAAGCCAATTGGAGAGATAAGTAGGTTTTTGCTATTTTTGCACCTGAAACTCTCTCTAAATCATGAATATAACCTTGGGAAAGATGTGTGAATTCATTTAAGTACTTTAAAATCAACCATCCCTTGGAACACTATATAAATGTTTCAAAAGAGGCCTTTTAAGCACTAAAACTACCATAATAACTTAAGAAACCTGATAAAAATGCTACAATAAGCGATCAAAAGAACTTAAAATGATTTAAAATGTTTTTTTATATGTCCTAAATCGATTCTAATGTTTTAATATTATTATCTTGAAATACCTTCTTTGAAAACCATAAAAATATCTAAAATGCAACACAATTGGGTTATGATGTTAGTCAAGAATATCACCAGATTGTTTGATCATTTGTGAAGCATGACATTATATTGAAATATGATATGAAATATATCAAGACACAATACAATCCTTACATCACTATATACTCTTTTCATCACTTGAAACTCACTAAAATAGGTCATGGAGTGACTAAACATGCACATAACTATGATGAACAAAAAATTAAACTCTGCTAAAGAAGGCTTCAAGTGAAAATTACAAGGACATAAAAAGACCAATGTAATGATAAATTAGGGTAAACAATTATGACAAGCAAAATTTCAAATTATAGGGGTGATAGTTTGACCTGGGAGGTCAAACTTGTCAACAATATCTAGGTAAGAATGCAAGAAAAAGGCATTAAAAGAGCATTGATCGATGTTGGATATGGAATGAAATTTTTTATTAGTAATTTATGAAAACAAATAGGAATTAAAATTAGTAGTTTTAAAAAAATAAATCAAACTATCAAAGGTATTGACAGTTCTTCTAAACCAATTCTTGGTTTGATCACCTTAGACATAACCTTGGGGCCAAAAATGATAACTAATCTATTATATGTTATATCTAATCAATTGAATTATAAATTTTCATTGGGGAGACCTTGGATATACATGATGGAAATAGTGCCATATACATTAGACATATGTTTAAAATTTATGCATGAAAGATAATCTTATGAGTTTCTTGCTGATGATTCCCCTTTTTGATATTTTAGGGTTCAACTACCTCAATAATAATTGGATGTTCTAATTATTATTCCTCATTCTAAAATTATTCTATGGGATCAAAAATTCGCATATGAAATTGGTGAATCTAGTAATACCAACAAGCACATAGATCAAGAAAGATTATGCATGAATAAACTTGAGAAATTAGAGATAGACATGACAAAAGCACAAAAAGAACTTCCACAATTAGAAGAACAACAAACAAAAGTGAATAAATAATGTATTCAAGATCAACACTTAAAAACATAACACATTGATAATAAAGTGGTAAAAATTAATAAAATTGGGCCAAAATTGGAACTAAACTACATTAAACAAGAAGAGAAAAATAAAAACAATCAACAAGAGACTATACTCACTGTCCCTTTAGTGGTAAATTTAGAAGTGCAAAATGGCCACGTCTTCAATTACTATGATAGTGATGAGGATGAGACCAACATAGTTGATATGATAGATTATCAAATTTACAAATTGGATTTTAATCCTTTAGATGACTCTTTATCTCATACCTTATTTACACCTATTACTTTAGGAGTTTATCAAGATAATGCTATGCAAATTATTGTACATCAATCAAATTTGAAAGATAAACAACCTTTTGGCATGCCTATATGTTTTAATGATATAAATTTGATCAAACAAGAAGGAATTTACATGTTACAATTGAAAAAATTATAATTGAACAATTACAAAGGAAAGAATTAGGGAATGCACAGTTATATATTGAACAACACAAGTAGTCACAAGGAGAGACTCTAAGAATCAAGTCAACAAACAATATATTAAATAAATTATTTTTACTAAAGGAAAATATACTAATGGAAATATAAAAGAAGTCATTAAAAAACAATCCTCATATATCTAACCTTTGTTTCTCAGCCTACTTATTGATGGCAAACAATTTACCATTGTTGAAATAACATCCTTTTATGATGCTAAGATTTGTAGCATGACACTTATCCAATTTATTGGATATGATCATCAACATATTAATCATATTATAGGGTGCTAATTCTACATTAAATCTATTGAGCTACTGGTTACACTTGAATCAAAAACATGTCCTGTCATATTTCATGTTGATTCTACATTGGATGATTGTAATGCAAAATTAGGTAGACCATGGATAAGATCCATGGGGGAAATGTTGGTTAAGGATCATGATTATATCACATTTTAGCATGAAAGAATCATGATTACAATTTCATGAGATAAACAAATAATTAAAACAAGGGCAAATAAAGAAAAGTAGGTCTTCAACTAATATTGGAGCAAACAATGATTACTCATTAATGGTCATTCACTTACCACTCCTCACAAATTATTGTGACCATATTGAGATAATTAAGTAGCTCATTGAAAACATTATTAAAACATTCAAACATATTCAAAATAATAAAAATTTGATTGTACATCACTTTTTGACTATTGCATCTTATTTTTCTACTTAATTGCATTTACGATTGTTTGATCCATTATTCTATGCCCTTGGATTTCATTGGTTTGTTAGCCTCTTAGCCATCCCTTTTTATTTTTTAAATATGGATAGTCACAAACAATGATCAAATTATTAAAAAATCATATTCATTTATCTATTTGCATA
Organism: Torreya grandis; assembly: GCA_037957365.1. Classification (NCBI taxonomy): domain Eukaryota; kingdom Viridiplantae; phylum Streptophyta; class Pinopsida; order Cupressales; family Taxaceae; genus Torreya; species Torreya grandis. The sequence continues at coordinate 808,382 of JARHVA010002012.1, read as the reverse complement.
AATTTTCATCAAAAATTTGTCATATTTACTATAAGATGAAACCACCCAAAAGGACATACATGTCAACCACTACTATCCTAGTTGGTCGATCCTATCCTCTATCATTTTTTGCTTAGAACTCACATTATCATAATACAAATATCTAATTCTATCAATTTCTGAATTACTCATGTAATACTAGTATGCATTTTCAAATTTTCATACATAATATCTTGGTTTTAAGCTCAATTTCTCCATACATGTGACATCTTTTGACACATGTACATTTGATGAAATGATAATATATAGTCAGTTACTTGCATACATTTTTCAGTCTCCTAAAAATTTATATAAATTACAATTCAAATTCCATAGATGGAAAATTTATTCTATTGAGTCATTCAAATCCATGATAGTCCACATATTTAATCAAAACTTGCTATAAACTATCCACATTTGGTCTCTTTTTTTGACACCTTTCATCTCAATTATTGTTGTTGATTTTCCATATTCTAAAAAATACAAAAAAATCATATATTTTTCTAAAATGTGAAAATATTCAAATATTGTCTAAAATACAAAATAAATACTTGAACATGGTTAGAAATGTAATTTACATCTTTGAAATATGTTATTTATATCATGATTAGTAGATAACATATTCATTTTATATCACATATGCATTTAATAGGTATCTATGAAGTGTTGTGTTGGACATACATACATTTATAGAGATTAAGATGTTGGAATTTCCTCTACCCATTGACCTTGCCAAGTTGGGAACATCTTATTCATAGGTGAAAGTATGAAGGTTTTATCATTCTATAACCAATATAATATTGATATTTTATATTATTTACAAATATCTTACTAAAATTTCTATCTTACATAGTATAGATGAAAATTTTATTTGTTAGGATATGATCACATCACATATACATAATTTAGATTATATTTACTAAATTTATGTTCTATTGATGTTGTTTATTTGTACATAATAGATTACAACTTGACATATCTATTGTGTTTTCCCTTGGTCCATGTGTGAAAATACCTAACTAATGCATCTTTATGAGATCTTGTATGTGTTTTTGAATTTTTAAAATGTCATTACTTTGACCCTTGGCCCTATGTGTGGTGTGTGACATTTGAACATGTCCTTGTTTTAGCCCTTGGCCCTACATGTGTGTGACATCTGAACATGTCACTTTTTTATGACATTCTTTAGATCTATGCGTGTTATTTAGGATATTTTAACTTGTCTTTGATTTTGTCCCTTAGCCCATATATGTCAAATTTATATCATTTGTGTTTGTTGTGTGTGTTCTTGTTAAGCTTGACGAGTTTGATAAGTTCCACAATCCATATATAACATAATAATTTTATGAGTTTCATTGATACATTATATTAGCCTTGCCTCTTAATTTATATAAAAGTTTCAAATCTTACTATGCTAACGCTCTTTAATATGCTACAATTTTCCATGATAACATCTTACCACATAGGTTTTAAGTTTACTTTTATTTTGAAACGAGTGACTTTTCAGTAGCAAATTCTCTCACCTTAAAAGGGGGAATTTCAATGAGCTTATAATGCATTAGATAAGCCATTTTAAAAGAGAATTTATTTGTTAGCACGTATTATAGGGGCATAAGCCATTTCATATGCACTCCTATTTCCAGATTCAAAGAGCGAATTCACATAGTTTCAAAGTTTCAATAATAATTCACAATGAACATTCACATACAATCTCAAATTCTACAATTACAATGGAGACATAATATAATTTTAAGCCACAATATTTATTCCATGAGCATGATAAGATTTTGGGTGTACTCCATTCTCTTGTGATCATGCTTTCAAATACTAGGATATACCAAAATATTACAATTGAATCTACATGCCATATTGTAGTGGTTGATTTAATTTAGTTGCATAGTGCATGACTTGGAGTCACTGAGCACTTAAATATTATGTGTGCAAATTTGTTAGGATTCCAACTTGTTTATAACTTGGGGTTACAAATATTGACATAAGTAATCAAATTTCAACATTATTCAATGAGAAATATTTTCACTTCAAAAAAGAAAATGCAAATTGGGGTTACCCCCAATTTTATCCAATTAATTGGCATAGGAACCATCTTCTCTAAGTGATTCATGAGAGGCACTAATTATCTAATGCTTCAAAGAATCATAATCACCAATCAAAGTCACATAAAAAAAAACATTGATGTCACACATATATGTGTATTCATTCCATACTCTCATTTTAATTTTCAAATCATTCAAATATAAGCAATTTTATTTTCAAATTATAAATTGTCAAAGTTCAAGTAAAATGTGAAATGTTTAAATTAAAGTTTTAAAATTTTAATTTTCAAAGAAAAAAATAAGTATTTCATTTATTTTTTAGGGTTTGCCAAACTGTATAGTGATTTGCACAATTGAAGTATGCAATTCAAATATAAAGTGTATATTACACACTAAGGTACGGTTTTCCTTTAATCTAGTAATTTAATATCTAGACTAAAGAGGGGGAAAATGTGGTAACCTAAATATGGTCATGAATATTCGATCATACCTATTTTATCTTTTTTACCATTAATTGACATCTACACTTAATTGAAACTTATTTCATCAATTTGACATATCCTAAGCATAAGATGAGACCTTTTTTCACTACAAGGTCATTTATTGTCACCTACATAAATGATATTATTTTGAAAACACCTTTATTTATTTATATGCTTTGAATCAAACCCCAAACCAAGTACATTTATAAAGGGATAGGAATTCCCACAAGGGAAATAATAACTAATGCTCATGTCCCTGTCTACAAATGATGTCCCTCCCTCACAAGTGTCAAAATTTTAAAAAGGAAAGTATCCTTAGATTCAACCTTTATATTCCTAAATTCCCTAATGGGTATTTTTTATTCTTGAACCACTATATAATCACATTCAATTCATTCATTTCAAACATCTTGGAAAGTTTAGGAAATATACTACAAGAGCTTATTTACATAAGTGCACATTGAAAAAAAGTTCCTTATTCTTCCCAAATCAGTTTTCAAGCACATCAAGTAGTCATGAACTATGTTTGAATTCAGTTTTATGTAGCCCTAGCCAATCATGATAAAGCATTCAAGTTAAATTTAGATGTGTTCATATTGTCAAATGAACACTATTATACAAAACACTTATGTGGGATAACTACATGGAGGTTTGATCCCTCTTTGGAGAATTAGTATATAGGTAATGCTCATCACAATGGGGTGTTGAAGTCTATTATAAATCCAATCACTAACCCATTTTTATTCCTTAACATCTATTTGTGTCCTTATGGCATAAAGATAAGACATGGCTCCACACAATTTCCAGAGATCAAATAAAAAAAAAAACCCAACTATCACTAACACAACTGAGTGTTCTAAAAGTTACAATTTTTGAAAAAATATAGAATTTACCAATATGGACAATAATGGGAGTTTCACGTATCCTCTACTAGGTGTTCATTTCCATTAAAGAACTCAAGCATATTTTTTAGGAGATTTATGGATTTTTTACATTTTGTTTGTTCCTACATTCTATTTTCCTATGCACTCACCTAATGACTCAAAAAGCTAAGTTTGTTTCTCTTTTGCATAGTTTCACTTTGCTCATTTATATTTTGTTTTATCTATTTCAGTCATTTATCTTCAATTTGTTGTTTGAAATTGTATTTACAACACCTTAAATTTTTATTTAATATATCTAATTAAGATTTATATTTATATAATAATTCAAAATAATATAAAATAAAAGAATGGTGATTGATGAGAATCCAACTCCTCTTTGTGGTGAATTTCACCATGAGTAATCTATAAACCATTCTAACTACCTGTCTTGATTTGACCTTGTTATAACTATGCAACTACCCCTTTTCAACTTCAATCTATTTTTTGCCTCCTCCTATGATTCATGATCTTTAGATTCTAATGCCAAGTCTTCCCCTTCATTTGGGAATCCCATGACATTAGAAACGAGTCTTGGAGTTATTCTTATTCCCATTATTCCTATTTATAATCTCCCCTCTTGTGATATTGATAGAAATAACCTTAAAAATCTATCTACTTCAAAATATGAGGCTTTATAAACATTCAAAAATTCTATCACTACTAACCATTACATTACTATTGTCTCATTCTTCCTAGGAAAGATAGTCTCTTTTAAAGATAAGCTTTTATATTTCCCTTGTTTATAGTCTACTTCATTTATGCTATATAAATTGATTATTATTTCTAAATCTTCTCCTAAAATCAAGCTTCAAAATACAACATAAGTGTTATCCCAGTTCTTACCTCCATTTCCTAGGATACCCTTCTCCTGTCCTACAACTCGCTCCTCTTATTTTCTTCTAATTGGGCTCTCCTTCTGACTTGATCTTATTTCCTTTGTGATTTTAGACAAGTATCATCCACTATTATATTTTCCATTTATGTAGGATCCTCTCTTAGCATATATGTCCCTAGATCTACCTTTGGTTCAATGTTGTCTCTCCCTTACACCATGTTCATTCCCATATTAGATCCCATTATATAGATCATAACCCTTCTTGTCAATATCATTTTTACATTGGATTTCTTTGTCTTGACTTTTGTGATTTATACCATTGATTCATTTTTCACAACTTACAACCCCTTCTTGTCTCAATCTAATGTTGTGTTCTCTCTTTCTACTTTCTTGCTTCTTACCTTCTTTACCACTTAAATTGTTTTCAATTTTTTTAAGCAGCCTTGTGAACTACCTTATCTCTTTTTTATACTTTTTCAAATCTCTTTTCTTCTACCAAATTATTTCCATTTATAATTTATCTATTATCACTCCTTTAATGGTCGCATGAAATCATATTTTACTACACAAATATTAATATTTCATTTATGTGCTAAAAATCATCTTCTTCACATGCCATATGAACATGTTATCTCCCCTTTCAACCACTAGTTTTTTGCTATGTCTTTGTGCGTAACTATCTCTTTGTCCATGATTTATATATTATTAGAAGTTCTTGAGTTCATATTCATTTTTTTGTAGCATGACCCATTTTAATTTGTATGGCATTTTGTCCTTCAAGGTCTCTTCTATCTAAAAAAGGTTATTAAGAGAGTTAGCTTATATATTAAGTTTCGATTCAAAACTAAGACATCTGGCATGAAAAACCATAATGGTCTCACTTGACTCGAACTAATGGATTTAAAAACTTTATCTTGGGAATTTTGTGTGACTTGTAATGTAAATCAATTGTTTTTGAAACTTTTTTTCAACATTTTTATATTACATGATTTTGTGCTTTTACAAAAAATAACAAATTGGAGAAATAACTTAATTATTTTTCAATAATAAATAAAATTATAATAACATAAATTACAAAAAATAAACTCTTCTATAAATCAAATAAATTTTTTGGTGGTATTTGTCAACCTTATCATGGATCTCCCTTATTACAATTTAAAAATTTCATATTTTGGATGCATTCCTTCTTTTGATAAGCAACCCCCTATAGGCCATTTTTATTTTGAACCCATTTAAGTGTAGGAATCCATATAACATGGATCTTACATGGATTTTAATAATACTTTGGTGAATCCAACCTAATGTATTTGTTCCTTGGATTTGTGGGCACCAATTTATCTGCACTACGTTCAACCTCCCCTTTTCAACCTATCCATATTTCTATCTCCTCTATTTCTATTGGTATTAGATCGTCATCGGTATTTTCATGGTCTAATATTTTGATCCCATACACTAAATTTACTTCTTTTAGTAGAAATGTTCATGACCTTATTAAAGTCTATTTTCCTCTTTGCTTTGGAGTCCTTTGTGCCAACTATTTATATATTTCTAGACACCTAATTCAAACAATTTTTTTACTTCTCACTTCTTTATTTGCCCAAAATGTTACTTAATTTACCTTCTTTGGTTTATTTTCATTTTTAACACTCAATAACCAACATTGTGTCTTTTCTTATGTGGGAGTAAATTTCACTTTTCCCTTTGAATTCAATGAGCTTGGTTTGTTTGACTCTTCTAAAATGGGAAGGTTGAACTTGGTGAGTAATTTGCAACTTTGCAAGTTGTAATTTGCACTTGGATTTTCAAATTTTGAAGGGAAGGTGGTCAATGGGAAGCAAAATTTGAATTGTAATTTAGAACTTTTCAAGTTGCAAATTGTAATTAGAGTTCTGGTTTCTAGTTAGAGTGTTGCACGGGAAGTGGAACTCCACTTGCAATTTACAATTTTTCAAGTTTCAAATTGTGAGCAGGGTCCCAATTTATATGGGGTACTTGGTTTGCCAAAAGTGAAACTCTACTTATAATTTGAAATTTTGCATGTTAAAAATTACAAGAAGGGTTCTAGTTTATGCTAACTAGTGTTTAGTGAGTAGTGGAGGTCTAGATGTAATTTACAAGTTGCAAATTGCACCTAGATCTTTGGTTTCCATTGGGTAATGTATTATGGGAAGCAAAGCTTGGGAAATAATTTGTAATTTTGTAAGTTACAAATTGTAGTCCAATCTCTAGTTTCTACCAACTTAGGGAAATGGGTGTTTTGGGTCAAGTAAGGAATTTTCCAAAAAATTAATGGGTCTCCCTTAGGTTACTTAACATTTTGACATTTTTAGGACAAAAATATTAACATTTTTAGCAATCTCTGTAGGGTGATTTATTAATAATAAATTTCTTTATATTATCCTTCTAGTTCATTGGGCATGGAGTCATTTTAAACTTAACATACTTTAACCAGTGACTAACAAAGTTTGGATTCGCCTAAACAAGAACAAAATAGGTAAAAATAGAATAAACTAAGAAAACACAAACTCCTAATAAGTGACCTATATGAAAGCACTTATTTAGAAAACATAACTAACCCTAATATCTACAAAAAAATATTTTTTGGAATGGACTTCAACCTCAAAATCAAGATTTGAGGTATATCCCATTAATTGGGATAGGAAGTTTTGATCCATCAAGCTTGGATAGCTAAAATGCATTATATCTTTTGCTCTGAGTGATAATATATGGACCACTCCGTATTGCATCCAACTTGGTGTTCTTTCCTAGTTTAACTTTATTTGCATCTCATTTGAGAACCATGTATTCTTCATTGAAACTCCTATCAGATGATTTTTTGTCAAAAGTCCTCTTTGTTTGAGCCTGATTTGCTTCCAAAACATTCATTGATTGGTTCCTAACTTCTAGTTCCATGAGTTCCACCAATATTATTTTCATTTCATCATTGTCAATCAAATCTAATTGATGATTGAGTTATAGATATGGTAACTCAATTGACAATAGTATTTAGGCTTCCCTTCCATATACCAACATGAATAGAGAGTCGGCAATGGCTCTCTTAGGAGTGATCCTATCAATTCATAGTGATAATTTCAACTTTGTGTGCCATGTCCTTTGGTTTTCCTTCATTATCCTTTTTATATTTATTATGAGGTTTTTGTTGGTAGAATTAACCAAGCAATTACCCTATGGGTACTAAGTAGAAGAATTAATTAGGTATACATTGTGATTTACACCTTTGGCATTGTTTGAGATAATGGTGTGAGGACCACCAAAAGTTGAAATGATGCCATCCATGAATTATAGAATAGATGCCTCCATGGCATCTTTCAATGCAACTACTTCAGTCCATATTGTGAAATAGTCTATTGTTATAATGACCCATTTGTGGCTTACACTTGATAGTGGATTGATCATACCAATGAGATCCAATCCCCATTGAGTAAATGGTTGGTCTACTTGAACTGGTTTGAGAGAGAAAGCTACTAATATTTGATTGCCTATGAAGTAAGCACACTTCTTATAGTTACTTACCCATTGATGGGCATCTTTAAATATATCAAGCCAATAATATCCCCCTCTCATTATTTTGATGGTTGTGGTTTTTATATAGAAATGTCTACCTGATGGGCCATCGTGAAATTCCTTGAGCACATTTGGGGCTTGATTATGCTTGATACATCTTAGCATGACTCCATTCATATATTTTATAAACAATATTCCATCAAAAATAACATAAGGAATGGATTGGAGTTTGAATTACCTTTTCTTAGACTATTGAAAGTCATTCAAGAACTCATCAGTCTGCAGGAAGATAGTCATTCACATATCCAGCTATTAAAAAGAGGTGGATTACCTTATTGAGGTGCACTTTGAGCATATAATACTTTAGATACTATTTCAGTAGTCTTGATATCATAAGCCAACTATTTACATAAACCCTTTCCTCTTACAAGATTTGTAATTTTGACATCTATGCCATATTCCATTACTTTTATGATCCATCCTACTCTTTTTTCATCTATTTCTTGGCTAAACAGGAACCCTTTGATACTTTGGTGATTAACCATCAGATGGATTTTATTGTTGGAGAGCATATGCCTAAACTTTTTGAGAGATTTAATTACAATATAAACTTGCTTTTCCATGAAACTATAATTTTCTTAATAATCCTTCAAGGATTGACTAAAAAAATATATTGGATGTTTCAATTGTTATTTATTGTAATGAGTTAAAATATCTAAGATGCTACCTTCCACCCTAAAAGCATAGATAATGAAATCCATCTCATATTCAGGGTTGACTAGGGTAGGAGCCTGAGAAATAGCCTACTTGATGGCTTCAAAGCTATCTTTTCCTTCCTGTGTCTAGTTGAAAATGATACCCTTCTTAAGCATTATAGTAAGGGATTTGGACATAGAGGCAAAATTTGGAATAAATATTCTTACAAAGTTGATTTTTTTGAGGAAAATTTGTACTTCTTTGTTATGGCTTGGTAGTGCTAATATAGATATAACACTTATTCTCTCTAGGTCTATTACAAGACCCTCTTTCTAGATAAGGTTCCTTGTAGTTTCCCTTCATGAACTATGAAAATACACTTTTTTTATATTGAGGGAAACTCTAAATTATCTTCACCTTTCAAAAAAATTTCTAAGGTGTTTGAGGTGTGAATCAACATGTTTTGATTAAATAGTGATATTTGTAGACACTAAAAAACTACAAACTACAGTTCTAGTTATCACAAAATACCCCTTAGATCCTTTGGGTTAGATCAATGCCCATTTACCCATTTAACACACCCATTTAACCATTTAGCTAATTTAATTAATTAAATAAATTAGTTAATTCTATTTTCCACCTCAACTACCCAAACCCATGGCTAATCTATCAACACCTAGCTTAAAGACCATTTATACCCTAGCGTTTAATGCCCTAACCTCTTATACTTCTTCCTCACACATCCCCATGCTCCCTTAAATAACCTTGGATCATTTTTAATGTCTTAACCACCAATCATAAGTGTAAATGGCTAATTTTAGCCATTTTGAACTTTTTTGATAGACCAACGACAATCACCCCTCACTCTATGGTGATTGACTAGGATTGGTGACAGTTAATCTGACCCTAAGACTCATGTCTAAAATATTTAATGATGGAGGATTGAAGGGGGATCATTCTGAGTGAGACTAAGAGACTCTTGTACATCTATAGCTAAACTATATCTAGTCTAGAGACTTACCAACTACTCCAACACATCAATATAGAGAGCCATAACACCATCACTCTACCCACGTGGTTCTAGGTTCCCAAGTGGCTCATCACTCAACTAAAAAATTATTCAAGCCAACAAAAAATAAGATAAGTATTTTATATTGGTTTTCTTTCAATTCATTTATTTATTTTTAGTGGTTTAACATTACACTTATTTCTATTCTTTACACACACACTCTTCATGTTGGAGCTCTACAACTCTAAGCACCTTCCTCTCAACCAAGCTCCCTCTGACCACTCTCAACCATCTTGAGTAATAAAAATTTAAGATTGGTACTTATGAGACCTTACCTCTACTCTCATGACCCTTAACCAACCCTCAAACACCCTAAAAAGCATGCAACCAACCCAAAACCCATTCTACCTAGAACCAACACCCTGTTATAACCCACAATGACTAGTAGTGGTCATCTTCCACTGATAGTAGTCACCTTTCAACTGGCAATGGTCAGCCCTGATCGGTAGTGGTCACTCATTGACTAGTGGTGGTCACTATGTAACTTATTTCACCCAAAACAACAAGCTTAAAACACCTTCCAACTTTAACTAAAAACCTTATTTCTTCATCCCTGTCACTATATAGAGTTAAGAGTAACAACCCAGACCATACTTTCATAGTTTAGCATTTATCTTTAATGTTAATTTGTTAAAGCAAGCATTTATTTTTAAAAGCATTTATTTCATATTGATTAAGCACTTTCATTATTTTATGTAACCTTTCTTATCAGTACTTTTATTAACATCAACTTGTTTAAAAGGTAGATTGATAGCCTCCAAGAATTCATGTGCTTCTTAGATCTAGCTTTGCTAGGCAATCCACCCACCTGTCTTATTAACCAATCTTATTTTTAGTTTCTCTTATTTGTTGGTCATCCTCCCAAGCCAAAGAGGAGTATCTATAATCATTTGTATCATAGAGCACAAACCAAATATAGGTTCTTCTTACATCACTCTTATTTTAAAATTTACACTTTTTTAAAAAGAAATACAAAAGCAAAATTTTAATGAAACATTCTAGCATTCCCAGTGGGACCCTTGAGTCTTTTATTGGGTTTGTAGTTTGCATTTAGGTGATTTTTATTCTTATTTTATGCTCATTTAAATGAAATCAAAATTTCTTTTGGGTATAAAATTAACCTTTCATAGTTTATTTAATAGAATAATTAGCTCACATAGCTTTAATTAATCAAGTGAATCAATCGCAGCCTCACTTATTTGCAAACACAATGCCAAACCACTTACACCAAATCAAAAATCAAACACTTGACATAAGGCCTGACTATGATTTCACCACCTAATGGTAAACCTTCACCCTTGGCTATCCTACTTGGACATCATTACCAAGAGGAGAAACAAAAACTCAGTTTGTTGGCTGAGTATAATCTCTAGCAATTTGATATATTTTGGCTAAGCACCCGACACCCTTATCACTGCGGTATGTGAAGTGAGGGGATAGGCACAAATATCAAGCCATGTATCAAGTTAGAGTATAGATTTTTAGAGCCTAAACTACCTGAAACCATCCTTAGACTTATTTTCTAGTACATATTCTACAAACCGAAGTTGAGTCACATAATTATAACTTAAGGCATAAGCCACAAAACAATACAAAAAGAACCTTAGGATTTAATGTGCTTTAGTGTGTGTTTTATCTTCTTGAATTTTTCTTGTCTTATCTTTTTTTGAATTGTGAGAAATCTAACCCCCTTGGAAACCTTCTACCATCCTACCTTCATCCACCTCATCTCCATTACCTTGTTTAATGGGTAGCCATCCTATATTTTCTCCTAGAGATCCTAAATTTTTTAGACTTATATAAAACAACCCTCTTGCATTAGAGTTTTACCTTGCATCATGAAGCACTTGTGCTCCCAACCTCACCTATCATCAACCTAACCTCACCTATAATAAACCCCACCTCGCATATGATCAACCTAATCTCAACTACAATCGATCAATAACCTCTCAACAACCATTTGATCATCATCAAAACCAACCAACAAACTTTTCAACACCTATTTTACCATTTTCATAACCCACCCAAACCATCATATCAACTACCTCAACCTCACCAATCTTTAGGTTACCTATCCCAACCACTTTATCAACTACCTCAACTGCATCAAACTTTAGACTACCTACCCCAAAAATCATATCAATTACCTAAACCCACTTTGTGGAAACCCTCTTTACCTCAAAACTAATACTTGGTCTATCCCCTTAGTCATTCAACCACACCTATCAAATAAACCTACCTTACCTAACTTACAAAACTTATCAAACTTGTCAAACTAACCAACCTTATCAAATCAAAACAAAAACTATCAACCAAACTTTTCAAACCTACCTAGCCTATCAAATCAACCTACCTTATCAACCTTACCTACCTTAACTAACCTATCTAATCAACCTTACCCAACTTATCAAACCAACCCACCTTATCTACCTTATCAAATCAACTTACCTTAACACCATTATCAATGCCATCAAATCAAACCAACACCTATCAGAAAAACTTTTCAAACCAAAAAATCCTATCAAATCAACCAAATCTTTCAAATCAATCAACCTTATTCAACCAACCAACTTTATCAATCCCACTAATTAGCTTGCAACCTCAAGATCCATTGGTGCACCCTCTTCTTAGGTATTACACCCCACTAGGGGAATCATATTCCCCAATCTTTGACAAACTCTTGAGGGCCTATATCATTAGACTTCCTTAAATCAAACCCATCAATAGTTCTATTCCAAAACCCATTTGGTTTATAGAGAATGAGATTTGTGCATATCATTGTACAAATAGACATGTGGTAGAGAAATATTAGTATTTTAAGATGTTTTTCCAAAACCTTATTGATCAAAAAGAGACTCTAAAAGATACCCTCCACATTCCCTCTAACCTAGCCTTGAATGTCTTTAATCAATCATTCATTCAACCTCTTCTTATACCCATTGTTGTGGAAACCCATAATCAAAACCCCCAACATAATGAGGTCAATGCATTAGATATAGTCCTAAGTGAACCCATAACTAAGGAAAATATAATCAAAACCTCAACCGATCCACTTGTTGACCAAGTGTAACCTTCCCAACTCACTTTTGAGATCCTTTCTAGGAAATAATTAACCTTAACTACCCCACTTGTTGACTAAGTGACACATTTTTAACTTTCCTTCAAAACCACTGTTAAGGAAACCAACTTACCCATTCCACTTATCATTTTAGTGGATCAACCTCCAACCAACATACTTCTTCCACCTACTCTTTTAGTGGAACCAATCAATATCGCCTCACCCATTCCACTTTCCATTTTAGCAGAGCAAACCCCAACTCAAACCAATCCACCCATTCCACTTGCTATTTTAGTGGAACAAACCCGAACTCAAAATACCTCAACTAAATCTAAACCAACCTCAACTATAACCAAGCCAATCCAACTATTCTATAATCTAATCATTTTCATCTAACTAATGACATTGTCTTTGGTTTGATTCCCTTTAGAATAGGGTCAAATCTTTGTCATCTTACCTACCAACCAAACTTCTCAAACCAACAAAACAATCAAACCAAACCAATAAACCAAATAAACCACTCATTACACCTCCCTCAACCAATAAAACCAACCTCTAAACCAAATTAATTAACTATAATCAACCCAAATTTCAATCCCACCTCAACCAACTTATCTATTAACTTAAACCAAAATCAACCCTTCATTGAGATTTTTGAAATAATAGTCTTGGTCACCTTTTTAGCTATGCTACCCATACCACACCTAATATACCTCATTGGGACAATCACACAATCTTGTCCAACCAATATTTATGTCAAGATGGTGTTAACAACATCATTTCTAGACCTCAAACCTACCCAAATCTAATCCAACAGTGTTTCCCTCACCCTAGTATCATAGGGGAGATCCCACCTAAACCACCATCTACAAATTGAACTTCACCCCAACTAAAAAATAAAAACTAAAAACCCTTGGGAGGTGGATGAATTCATCTTCTTCTCTCTTAAATCCCATTTTACTAACCAATCATCCTCACCTATGAGTCTTTTCCCATATCAACCATCTATGGAAAAAGCAACTAGAGGAACTCTTCCTCCAAAAATATTCTACCATTTATCAACCCAACACCAAAACCTATACTATCAAATGACCAAACTAACCCTTGAAATTTTTGCCTCAATCTATAGCTAGCCTATCCTAACACCCAAACTAACCTCAACCAACCTTTAACAAATCCTAAGCAAACATTCAACCTCAACCATACCCTTAGACCATCTTGGGCCTTTCAACCTTGATTGGCATTAGTCTCTTCTGGATCATCATTAATATGACTTTACACCTCTTTAATTTTCAGACTTTGACTGACACTAGTATTTGTTATAAAATCATCAATATACCTTTAAACCCCCATTTTCCTCTAAACCTTGACCATCATCAGTTTCTTGGTAACCATCATCAATCGACCTATGATCAGTGATGATCACTATCATAACTAGAAACTTGCTCGAAACCTTACCTTTTCACCTAAAACCCAAACTAACACCTAACAACCATCACCCAAAAAACCTCACCAACCTTTATAGAGATAAATGGAATCATTTTATTTCTTTCTGCCTACATAACCACTGTCAATCCAACATTTCTTTCCACATCTAATTAAGTGTCAAAAAGTAACTAGGGGACATCTTCTCTCCTGATTAGCATGAACCATTTACATGTAAGTGTGGACCTAGGGAATATTATAACCTAATCCCATGAATGCTTTGCATTTACATCTATTCTTAATTAAATCAAGTTCTTAGTCATCTTGTGTTAAACTTAAGCTCATCCTTTGTTTTCAACCAACCTCATAATACAAGGTCATATGATTATCTGTCATAGCCTTAGCCTAATATTAAACATGGGTACCATGGCTCTACCCATGGAATGATTATCATATTAATTTTCCCCCTTTATATAATGGATTCCCATGGTCATTATCACTTAAACCTCTTTTACCCATCATTAACCTTCTTGTGCTATGGTTTTACCTCCATAAAGGAAAGCCTTATGCATATATAAACATGTCCATGTCTAAAACCATAAAACATACAATAAATTTGGGATACCAAAATATCACTTAATTCAAAAATATAAAGCATAAAGATTGCTCCCTTGAAGGACAACTACCCAAAACTATCAAAAATTGATGAAAAAGTAGACTGCTCCCTCAGAGGATAACTATTAAAATCATAAATAAATCTAAAGCTTAGACCACTCCCTTAAATTTTTTCTAAGTTAGACATTTATCAAATAAGTAATCACTTGGAGGATTATTTCATTGATCAAATTCCCAGACCCATCAAATAAAATCATCAAAAGACCATAAGTTAAAAAAAGAGAGAAAGTAATGATAAAGGAAGTGACAAGCAACTTTCACACAACATTAGTAGACTTCCCGCATCAATAAATCTACACCTAGCATAAGGCATGGACTTGTCTATAATGTTTCCTAGGTCACCTATAGAAAGGGCACACCCTCCCCACATGAAGGTTACACTATTTTCCATTTACCTTTCATCCATCTCCCTTTTTGTCTTCCATAAATCAAGGGATTCTGAGCTTACTAACCATCATGTGATCAAGCTACCTTATATTAACAAATGAACTAAAAATAATGCAAAGAATGAAAGAAACTTATGTTCATAAGCCCACCTATCTTTCCATTTTGGTTTTTGTTAATCAGAGTGTTTTTACTTCCTTCTTCTACTTTCAAGACCACTTGTTGAAAAATCATGTGTCTTTCCCTTTTTAAGTCATTGAAACCCTTAACTATAAAAATTTCACCCTTTCATTAGAAAATGGGTCCCCTTTTAGAAAAATAAGTGGGTCATCAAATGGGGCAACCAATTTATATACCACCCAACCAAATTTTTTCAAATAACCCCATTAAAACAACCATCCACCTATTGGAGAGCACCTTATTCTCCACCAACTAAAACCACCGACCACACCTCACCTTAGTCATTTTGGCCTACCTTTTATCACTTTTTGCAACAAAATTACCTTGATTTGGTAATTTTGGCCTACCCATTCACACTTTTTATGACCACCCTACCTTGGTCATTTTGACCACATTGAATACTTTGCCATATTTGATGAACTTATGCTACTTTTGTGTATTGACCATTTAGGTACCTTAGAGCATGACCCTTTATGGTCTCAACACCTACATCCATTTTTGTCTTCTCAAGATCACATCCTACTTTTGGATACCTGAGATCACATCAGCCTTGACTAGGAGACCTGAGTTTATAAATGTAACCCATATCAGCTATAGCTAATGCTATGGCCTCATTACCCTATCACTTGTACTTTTAGTACCAACCTTGTTTTACCACCTACCTCAACTATGGTAGCCTAGTCTATGTGTGATATATGCTATCATAATTAGTCATATTTTGTGCACCCATTAGCATATAAATACCCAACCATCCAGCCAACCTTGTCACCTACCACCCATTTTTTCACCCATTTATCTAATTATCAAACATGTAATTGACTTTGTTTCACCATGTCAATTCTTAGTTTGAGGGGGAACACCTCCTCTGATACTCAAGGCATATAACCTTACACTAACCTTTTATTTTTATTTTTTAGCTTATTGATACAAACTACATAATAAAAGGGGCAAAATATAGACACTAGAAAACTACACACTATGATTCTAGTTATCACAAAATACCCCCTTAGATCTTTTGCATTAGATCAATGCCTATTTACCCCTTTAATACACCCATTTACCCATTTAGATAATTTAATTAAATAAATAAATTAGTTAATTCTATTTTCCACCTCACCTACCCAAACCCATGGCTAACCTATCGATGCCTAGATTAAAGACCATTTATACCCTGGCATTTAATGCCCTAACATCCTATATTTATTTCTAATGTATCCCCATGCCCACTTAAATAGCCTCAGACCATTTATCAATTTTTGAACTACCAATCATAAGTGTAAATGGCTAATTTTAGCCATTTTGACCTTTTTTGCCTGATCGATGATGGTCACCCCTTGATTGATGATGGTTGACTAAGATTGATAATGGTTACTTAGTCTGACCCCAATACCCATGTCTAAAAGGTTGAATGATGGAGGATTGAAGGGGATCATTCTAAGAAATATTAAGAGACTCCTATATATCTACAGCTAAACTAGATCCAGTCTAGAGACTTACCAACTACTTCAACACCTCAATATGGAGAGCCCTAACACTATCACTCTACCCACATGGTTGTAGGTTACCAAGTGGCTCATCACTCAACTCCAAACTTATTCAAGCCAAAAAAAACAAAGATAATTATTCTATATTGGCTTTTTTTTAATTTAGTTATTTATTTTTAGTGGTTTAAGCTTACACCCATTATTATTCTCTACCCACACACTCTTCATGTTGGAGCTCTACAACTCTAAGCACCCTCCTCTCTACCAAGCACCCTCTGACCACTCTCAACCATATTGAGTATAAAAACCCTAAGCTTGGTACCTATGAAACCTTACCTCTACCCTCATTGATCCAAAACTCAAAAGTTTTGGTTGAATAATATTTTAAGAACACATAAATAATAATGCTATCTCTGAGAAGAGATGTTTTATTGCTCAAAATTGTAGATACAAACATATGCCTATCTTTGGGAAGAGATGTCTCCTCTCCTTCTTAGGATATATCTATTTTTATACATACTTTTAAGATAGAAGGAGGATGTGGAAGGTCACCAATATTAAGGGAGATGAAGTGGTTTGACTTTCACGATTTACAATAGCACATAATTTGAGAAATTACTATTTTTAGAATACACTATTAAAATTGAAAATGTGGGAACTTCTATTGATTTTTTGGGGTAAAAAACCACTGAGCATATCTCATTCCATCTCATCAAATTATCCTCACTTTTATCTTTCTAACAGTTCAAACAAAGAGTCAAACGGAGCTATGGTTCAAAAGTTATGGCTCCCGAAAGTTCTACCACCAATTGGAGTAGAACTGTCACCTAAATTTTCACCTATATCACTCATGACCATTAAAAAACATTTAAACACCCCTAAAATCCCTTTTTCAACTAACCCATATCCTATTCTACTTAAAACCAACACCTTGTCAAAACCCACAGTGACTGATAGTGGTCCTCTTCGACCGGCAGCAATCACCTTTCGACCGATGATGGTCAACCCTGACTATAAATGGTCACTATGTAACTTATTTCACGCAAAAAATCAAGCTTAAAACACATTACAACCTTAACCAAAAACTTTTTTTCTTCATCCCTATCACTATACATATTTAAGAGCAACAACCTATACCATACTTTGATAGTTTAACATTTATATTTAATATTATTTTGTTAAAATAAACATTTATTTTGAAAAGTATTTATTTCATATTTATTAATTAATTTCATTATTTTATGCAAAATTTCTTATCAAAACTTTTATTAACATCAAAATTTTTAAAAGGTGGATTGATAGCATCCAAGGAAGTTGTGTGCTTTTTGGATCTCGATTTTGCTAGGCAATCCACCCACCTATCTTATTAACCAATTCTATCTTTAGTTTCTCTCTTATTTTCAAGTCATCCTCTCAAGATAACGAGGAGTATCTACAATCATTTGGATCATAGAGTGAAAACCAAATCCATGTTCTTACCTCACCCTTCTTTTAAGTTTTACTCTTCTTTTAAAAGAAATACAAAAGCAAAATTTTAGTGAAACAATATCATCTAGGTATACAAGGATCATCTCATTTATCAAACCTATAAAAGATATTTCCATCACTCTTTGGAATGTTGCACCAACATTAGTCAGACTAAGTGGAATATTTTTTATGCATATATGCCCCATTTTGTGGTGAAGGTAGTCTTGAACTGGTCTGATTCCTACACTAGGATTTAGTTATATACATATTAACCATCTAGAAGGGAAAAGCTTTCAGATCCTAATATAGTTTTCAAAAACTACTCCATGGGTGGAAGGGGATAATGATATTTTAGAGACACTTTATTTAGATCCCAAAAATCTACACAAAGCTTTATTTCATCATTCTTTTTCCTAGCAAGGATCAAATTAACGACCTAAGATGAGTGTTTGATAGGAAAAATGAAGTTAGCTTCGATCATTTTGGATAGATCACTCTTCATCAGGGTTCTATTTTTGGATTAATTAGTCTCTACTTATGCCTGATGGGCTTGGTATTTGGGTTAAGCTATATTATATGTTGGGATAAGCTAAGGTCAACCCTCCTTAGATTATGATAACTCCAAGCAAAATTATCATTAAATTCTTAACACAACTCAATAAAATCTCATTTTTTAAAATCATTACATACCTTTCTTATCTTTAGTGATTTCCTTTCTGAGATGACTACTGGCTCATAGTCCTCTTCATTTACCATGATATTCTTCTTTTCACCCTTCAAGTGATCATCTGAATTGAAGATACTCTTTAAAGTGATGAGGCCCATGGGTAATTTGTTTGTCTTCAACTGAATGATTTGATCTTCATATTGGTCTTGGAGTATGGACTAGTTTCTATTAGAGAAATCAGCTTTTCTTAGAAAGTTGATAATTTGTTGATCACTTTCAAAGACTTACGAGTTGGTTGCATTATCAAGAATAGATGGCCTTACTATCAACTTTACATGCTGGATATTTTTCTTCTTTATTTCTTTAGGTAGGTAAAATTGGGATCCTATCGAGGCTATATAATTAGTATCTTTATTCTGTGCTCTTGGTACCACTTGAATGTTTAAAGTGGTAAAGTCTTCTGATAGGTCCCAAACCTTATGTTTTTAATATCTTAACAAATTATTCTTAGTTATGCTTTTGGATCTCACTTGTGGACAATAAACTGACTATTACCAAATATTTATAAGGATTTTATCCCTATCTCCTTGGCCACTTATAGACCTTAAATCAAAGCTTCATATTCAACTACATTATTTATGTAGTTGAACAAAAGTTTGAAAGAATATAAATGACTCTCATTTTGTGGAGAGATCAAGACAATACCTACACCTGCACCATTCTTTCTTCTCAAACCATTGAAGAATAATTTCCATATTCCTTGAAGATCTTCATCTAGTTTTACAAGATTTGAGATGATTGCATCATTTTCATGAATGAAACATATACCAAAACTAGTTTCTTATTCTTAATCATAAGGATTAAATTAGAGAGATAATCCCCATTCATCTAGATGAGTGTTAAAAATCTCCTATATAGGTGTTATAACTTCATGACCAGTCTCCTCTGCTTGGTGTTATAATATACAATTCATGTTTATAGGGATAGGAGTGTATGGCTCATTATGGTCTTTAACGATTGGATCAACTCTTATTATTACTCTTGTTCCATATCTCATCCTAAGCAACATGTGAGACCAATTTCTAGATAAATATCCTTCCATTTTTCAATAAAATCTCATGAAAGACAAATGGAAAAATAAGGGGGGAGATGTATAACTGAGATATCTTGATAAATTGACAAGCTTGGACATGTGTGGATAGTGAGGTTTCAAATTTTTATTATCCCTACTATTTGAACAATAGTCCCATCTAATTTCACCACACCTTTTGAGATAGGTGTATACTTAATACCAAAAGCATAAGGTATTTTCTTATGCAAAATAGAACTACTTTCCCTTGAATCTACCATGCAATTATGAATGAGATGCTTCCCTACTATGAGTGAAAGATAGAAGGGAGAGGCTTACCATTTTTTCTCATTTTAATGTTAGTTTGTGGCTAACATAAATTAATTGTAGCATTAGGTCCCTTGGATGGAACCTTGTCTATTATCTAAAAGTTTTTCAAAGCTTCTTGTAGCAAATCTTTTTGCACTAGATTTGATAGTGCTTCCCACATAGTGACATTTAAATTAGTCTTATTCATATATTCAATAATATTTAAATGGATGTTACCAACATTCATTAGTGAATTTATGGGATCTATATCTTCTTTTATGAGATTTAGAGTCAACACTTTTGCTTTGGACTGGCCCATGGGCACAAAGGTTGGCCTTTGTACCATATTACTCTTTACAAGTTTTTGTACAACTTTGGAAGTTGTAGCTTGTTCCACCCTAGGGGATTGATCACTTTATATTTCTCTTTTCTTTGAATGTTTGTTGGTTTCCACTAAACCTGCACCATTGAAAAACACCTAATTTACACCACAAAAGTTCTCTTCTTGCTAGTTTAAAAGAGTAGCCTCACCCTGAGTAGGTTCTTGTGTATCAACATGTTGGGAAGTAACTTTTTCTTACTATACTTATGTGTTTGATATGGATTTCACCATCAAATCTTGATCAATGACACCATTAGGATAAATATTCTAATTATGTGGCTGAGCACAAGGATAACACCACTCATACTCCTAAGCTAGGTTGTTATGAATAGATACAATATCTTTGAAAACACTTGGTACAGCTAGAGCATAGATGTTTGGAGGTTTTTTTTACATATTTTGACTTTGTGACTATGAATTTCCTTGGTATAGATGCCTATTGGGTTGGTATGCTTGGTTAGCTTGCTGATAAAGCTTATAGTTATAGGATTGCTTCCTCTTCATTGCTACTAACTCATTTCTAAAACTCTTAATTAATGACTTAAGCTCATATAAATAATAACTAAGAGTACGAGTTAAAGATAATGCTTTGCTTATGGTGGGAATTAGAACAATTACAAGTGGTTTAGGAGGTATTTCTAAAAATAGTGGCATTGGTGGCCTTAGGGTAATGTTTCCTACTTAAAGTAGATAATTTTCTAATTTTATTTCAATATCATAGGTGTTGGGAAGTGTGGTGCCACCCACTGATTGAATCATAAAAACTATATCACTATCTAAGGCTTTTAAGTAATACAAGAAATAATTATTTAGAGTTGGCTTGAGCAATACTAGAATTATATTGCATATCTTTTAAAAACAAAAATTGAAATTAGTCATGTGCTCATGAGGAACCCATTGAATAGTAGTTAATTATTCAAATAGGGAGAGGTGGTCACTTTTATCTTCAAATTAAATGCATAGTGTAGTGAATAAGTCATCCCATACATGGATGGAATTGGGAGGTAGGCCTATGTACCATTGTAAGGTTTTAACCTTGAAAGAGGAGACTAGAAGTCTGAGTGTAAAATTATCTTGTACCACATTGTGGATTGAAAAAATATTAACAATGTCTTGTATATGTTCCTATTGTGGCATTAGTTTGCACCTATAGAGTGGGTTCTTGAGGATCCCTCCAACTAAGTCACAAAATGGGAACAACCTTAGGCTATGGGTATTCTATGGTCAGGTTGAACCTATGAAGAAGGCTAACTTCCTCTTGATGGATCACTTAGACTAATTCTACTGCTTGGAAACAGGTTATAAAGGGAGAAGGGTTACTAAGAAATATAAAAAGGTGATGTATCAAATTTAAATGAAACACTCATATAAGCTTTAAACCAAAACTAAATCATCATAAGACAATGTTTTCTCATAAAATCTCACAAACTAGCTAATTGCATAGGTATTTCATAAACTAGGCATACCAAGTAACCAAGAAAGCAAAGAGGAATTCTAAGATTCACACCAAGCATCCATTGATGTAAAAAATAACAAAAGTTCAGACATAAAAATATCTTGAAAATATATTAAAAGAGAAAAGAAAGAAGGATAATGTATATGGAAGAATCTCCTTCACAGAGCCATCATGCACAAGCTTACTCAACACTAGTCAAAGGCAAGAGATAGGTAAAAATTATCTTATTGATTCAATAGGTGGTTCTTATAAAATTTGACAAGGTTTAGCCTTGTCAAATGAGAGTCTCTTCCTCTTAAAAAATTAGAGAGTCCTTAAATGAGTCAAAAATAAAAGAGAGATTCTAAAATCTGAGAGAGTTACAATGGGGAAGAAAATGGGTGATATAGAGAAAGGGCAAAGAGAGAGGAAAAACACACAGTCCAAAATAATAAATGAGCTACCACAACCCTTTAGTGAATTCTCAACTATATTTTTGATCAAATCAAGACTAGTCCTCCATTGACAAATTAACCTTCATTTGTCCCAATAGCTTTTGAACCCTAACATTAGTTGAGAAATACACTAAAAGACAAGAATCCATTTTGAAGATGATGAGTCATGATCCTTCCAAGGAATAAAGGTCCTTAAGGCTTTGAAAAGAATTGAATGATCCACCTAAAATCTTCAGCCACTAAGTCTCTCTCTTTGAACTTATACACCATCTTCTAGTTGAATTCATTATAAGCACAAAATCCTCATATTTATGGATTTGATAGAGCCATGACTATATCTACCTTTAATGGTTGTAGGTACTTGTTTGTCAAGGATATGACTATGTCAAAAGACAAGAGACTCCTCCATATATCATTTATATTTTCTTCTACTCCAAACCCTAAATATAGGTCTATTATATAGGAAAACCGATCCCATTTATTGGTTTTCTTATAGCCATGACCTCAATGAATAGCCCATGGGACTGCTTGATCTTTTTTGATAGCCAGTAGCCCACTTTTGATCTCTATTAGGTCTAAATAGATGTATTTTATTCATGAACATCATAGAATCTAATATCTCATGGTATAAATGGATTTATTTCAAAAAATAATGAATGCAACCATGAATTGATGTTGCAACCTGAGAAAATAAGTCCTGCAAGTTCTAAATCTTCAACCAGAGATCTAAGTTGAGCTGTAATGGTGGAATTTAGTCATAAAGTATTTGTTATAGTTCAACTCAAATCATATTTAAATTTAAAATCTATGTATTTACCTACCTTGGTCCTCAAAACCCTTTGATATGACATGTTTTCTTATGTGGCATCACTACCATGCTCTTTATCATATTTTAAAATATAATTGTTGCTACTTTCAACATGTGTCACCATCTTATGCCTTCTAGAGATTAAATTGAATTTAATCCATTGATCTTATGATTTAGGATTCCCAAATTATGACACTTGGAAACCCCACATTTAATCTATGGATATTTTTTTTAGTCTTCATTTGGTTACCACTTTTATGCCATGTGGTGACCTCATTAACTTTGACTTCATTTGTATCATCAATTTTTATCTACAATCAAATGCGTGCCATTGATCTTTGATTTTATTGATAAAATGTGCATCATTGATCATTTAATTCACCATGATCATGCCACTTTTCATCCCCACATTCATTTTTAGGCTCCTCTGAATTGTTGACTTTGTGCTCACCACTGATCTAGATTTGCATGATTTAACTTACGCCATTGATCTAGATGGTCCCATTGACTCAAGCTATTACCTACATGCCATTGATATAGATTTGATCAAGTGAGATTTTGACACTTGTCATCCCCACATTAAATCTCAATATCCTTTTAATATTTTTGAATTCAAATTCTATTTTTTGTGGCTTTTATTTGACGTCCCTAGGCATGTCCCACTCTACTAGTTCAATTTATAAGGATTTTATATCGAGATAAAAAACTCATCAAGATACCCAATTTGTAGTGAATAATATAGGCATGAAAAATATCATCTCCATGTGATCCTTTGGCATTAAGAGGCCTCTTAAGTACATTTATTAAATACACAACCAAACTAACCTATTTATTCTTGCATGACATGCTATGACGGTCTGGTTCTTCTAGGATTGTGCTAATCATATTTGGAGCCATCAAGGATATGATAAACCTTTAAGACTTTGAGAAAACCTAATTCATGCCCCTTAGATGCCTTGAACACCATGAAAATTTATTTGGTCCTTTACTTGAAATTCTAGACCTACTTTCAAGCCTGTTCCCAAAAATCATCAAATTACACTTTAATATTTGCTTAAAGTGTTTCAAAATATTTCAAGTGACATGTGGTCTTTAAAATTTGGATGAATTCCATTTTTATCATCCACTCAATAAGAATGTTACTCAACTTCTCACTACACACTAGGACTTCCAGAACATTGATCTATCTAGGCAAAGTTCTATATGTAGGCCAAAATTGGCCAACATTTCTAATGACATCCTGGGATTGCATGCCTACTATGCAAAAAATTAGTTACCTTGATTTGATCCATTAGGCATATGGAGTCATGAGTCTTTCTTCTCCAACTTATCATGAAATTGATACAAGGTTGGCCCTTTCTAAAACCTCTTATTGAAGGAATAAGGACAAGAAAAACAAAATAAACACTTTTCCCAAGGCACTTATGGAAGGGAAACACACAACTGAAAATATGTGCATAAGGCACTTAGAGGAAAACATGAAAATCTACTCTAATGTATACAATATTATACAATGGCTAAAAAATACTTTAATAGTAAGGATTTAAATGAATCCAATTAACTGGGATGGGTAATACCTCTCCATCCAGATGGATAAGCCTTAAAGCATTATGTTGTTTGCATCCTTGAATCAAATAAGGGCCATTCCACAAGCTATCAAACTTGGTATAGTTTTTTGGATTAGCCTTATTTGAATCCCATTTTAGGACTAGATCCCCTTCTTTGAAGTTCCTTTCTATGGCTCTCATGTCAAAGGCTTTCTTGACTTGAGCTTGATGTGACTCTAGTGTCTTCATTATAAGGACCTTTATTTCTTCAAGCTCTATGAGATCTACCATCTTCAGGCTCATAGGTTCACTCTCCATCAACTCAAGCTGAGGGGTCAAATACAAGGTATGTAACTCAAGAGAGATTGTAAATTAGGCTTCCCTCCCATATACAAGGGTGTATGGTGAGTTTCCAATGGTAAATTTGGGACTCACTAAATCAACCCATAAGGCTGTTTTTAACTTTGTGTGCCACACTCTCTGGTTCTCCTCCATAGTCCTCTTGATTATCCTTATCAAATTTTTTGTGTGGACTCTACCAATACATTACCTTAGGGTTATTAATTTGAGGATGTACTAAGGTAGATGCTCAACTGAATTTCCCATTCAATTATTCTCATGCGAACAAATGCTAAGGCATTATCTAAAATTATTGTGACTGGTACACTAGCCTGGTTACTATGCTATCATAAAAATCCAACATAATTATTTCATTAGCTTCTTTAAGGGAAATTAATTCCACCCAACTTATGAAGTAGTAATTAGTAGTGAGTACCCATTTATGTCATACACTAGAAGGTGGGTTGATCATTCCTATAAAGTCTAAACCCCACTACATGAAGGGTTGTTCTACCTGGATTGGATTGAGAGGAAGGGATGTCAATCTTTGCTTACCTATAAAAATAACACACTTTTAGCATCTTATAACTCATGTATATGTATCTTTGAAAAGGCTAGGTCATTAATAAATATCTCTCATCACTTTTGTTGCTATGGCTCTTGAAGAAAAATGGCCTCTTATAAGCCCATTATGAAATTGCTCTAAGAGTTTTGTCACTTGGTTATCATCTATGCATCTAGGAAACACTCCATTGGGATCATTTATAAATAATACCCCATCAACAAATGCATAATGTATGGAATAAAGTCTAAAATTCCTTCTCTTTTCCCTATCCATACCTTGAGGTCACTCACTTGTCATTGAAAAATGTGTCATGTCCTGGAGCCAGCTAGTGTGAGGTGGAATTACATCTATTTGTAAGTTGTCTTGTGTTACCAAAATAACTTCTTTGTCTTCATAGAGGTCATCTACCATATGTTCACATAAGCCTTTGCCTCTCACTATCTTAGTAACCTTTATCTCTACATCATATTCCATGACCTTGGTAATCCAACCAACCCTCTTCTCATTCAAGTCTTTGTTAAGGAGAAAGTCCCTCACTCCAAAATGAGATACCATAAGTTGAATCCTTCTATTACAGAGCATTGGTCTAATTTTTTTGAGGCTTCTCAAATCTACAAGGACTTTATTTTATATAAAAGTTACCTTATCTCATATCCTTCAAGCCCTTGACTAAAAAAAACAATTGGCTGCTCAATCCCTTCACCATTCTTCTGCATTAGCATAGCTGATATATTGTCAATATTGGAAAATATGTATAATATAAAATTCCTTGAGAAATCAAGATTCATAAGCGAGGGTGCTTGGGAAATAGCTTGATTGATAAACTTAAGTGCTATTTTACCCTCATTTAACCAAGTGAACACTTGGTTCTTATTAATCATGGTAGTGAGAGGGTTTGACCAAGTTTAAAAAACTAGGTATAAACCTTCTCACAAATTTTATCTTCCCAAGGAAACTCTGGAGTCCCTTCTTGTGCTTGGGTAAAGATAATTCCAAGATGACACTTATTCTATCAGGTCCGATAGCTAATCTTTGCTTTTGGATAATATGTCCCAAGATTTTTCCCTCATGAAAAATAAACACACATTTCTTGGTATTCAAAGAGATCCCATATTCTCTGTATATCTCAAAGATCAATCTTATGTGATCTAGGTTCTCACTAGCCTTCTTGGAGAAAACTATGATGTCATCTAAGTAGACAAACACCATTTGATTTATCAATCCTTAGAAAGCCATGTCCATTGCCCTTTGGAAAGTTGCCTTGGCATTTGACAAGCCAAAATGCATCTTTTGATAAGTATATGTGCCTAAATTTATTGTGAAGGTAGTATTATGTTGATATTCTTCTCTTACCAATACTTGGTTGTATCCTGAATACCCATCAAAAGAGAGAAGCATTCTGAACCAACAACTACTTGAAGTAGTTGTTCCATGGATGGTAATGGGTAATAATATTTCAAAGAGACCCTATTTAGGTCCCTAAAATCAACACACAATATGATCTTCCCATTATTCTTCCTTACAAGAACTAAGTTAGCTACCCATGAGGAGTGCTTGATGGGAAAGATGATCTTAGATTCAATAAATTTAGTCAATTATTTCCTCATAAGCTCTTCAATTTTGGGGTTGATAGGCATTTTCTTCTACATGATAGGCTTGGTATTAGCCTTCAATTCTATAGAGTGTTGGGTTAGCTTGGAAATAAAACCTCTCAGGTCACTATAATCCTAAGTAAAGATGTCTACATATTCTCTAAAAAGTTTAATGAAATCATGCATTTTAGCCTTAGTGCTTACCTTTCTAAGCTTGAGGAGTTTGTCCTTGAGGATAAGGACTCTTTCATAGTTCTCTTCATTGGTTGACATCACTACCTTGTCTTTCCTCATATGGTCTCCCTCATGAAAAAAACCTTCAAGGGTGACCAACCCTTTAGGAACTTTGTTAGACCTCAGTTGAATAATTTGATCTTTATATTGATGTTAGAACTTACCTTGGTTCGTTGAGGAAAACTCTATTTCCTACTTCAAGAAACAAGAAATCTACTTGTCACTATCAAATACCTGCTAATGATATTCATTATCTGGCACTTATGGTTTTACCACTACTCTAACATGTGGCTGCATTTTGGTCCTTTTCAATTCATTTTAAAGGTCAAATTGAGCTCTCATAATTGCCAACCTATCAACATATTGACTTTTATTCTTTGACACTACTTGGATGTTAAAGGCCTCAAAATACTCAAGGATGTCCCACACTCTATGTTTGTAGGAATTCATCAAGGGATTCTTTGTGATGTTTTAGCCTCTAATCTGATGCATAATCAACTCACTGTCCACATATAATTGAAATTACTTGATTCTTATTTTACTAGCCCATTAAAGGCCATGACTAATGTCATCATACTCTACTATATTGCAAGAGTAACTAAATTGATACCTATAGGAAACAAAATAATTATCATTAGAGGGGGAGATCAAAATCACACCTCCACCTACCCCATGTTTGCTCATTGAGACATTAAAGAACAATTTGCATAAACCACTAGCATCTTCTTATGGCCTAGTGGGAGATGACATGGATTCAATATCCTCATGCAAGAAGTAGACACCCATGTCTCTTTATTCCTTCATTTTTAAAGGGTCAATCAACTAATTTTCACTCTATAACTCATCTAAGAACATATCAGGTATTTCTTTAGGATGAGTGTTTAGCTCTTGACCAACCAGGTGGCCATATTCATCTAGGATGGTGAAGTTGATGTTTGAGATATATTTCCTATAAAGATATATGTGAAATTGTGCAATAGTTTCAATTTTGATGGATACCTTGGTCTCATACCTTGTTTTGAAATCCATGTAGGACCAATATTCTACTAGATAACCCCCAATTTTTGCTATGAAATATTTAGATAAACATAGAGCAAAATGGGGAGGCACATCTAGAATCAATACATATTTAGCTACAAAACACTAGGACAAGCATGCAGGGTCAAATTTAGACATTTTATGATGCCATATGGTTTTGTGGAAGATCCATCAAGATGTAAAACTTGCTTAGACTGGGGTTCATACTTCAAACCTAGCTGATCCATAATTGACTTTGGCATCACTAAAGTACTCGATCCACTATCTACCATGTAATTGTGTACTAAGGAGTCACCAATGATTATATAAATGTAGAAGGGAGGAGGTTTGATCAACTTATTTAATTTCCCTTCATTAATCCCTTTAGTTTCATTGGTGAGAACTATGTTTTCTTTACTTGATGGCCTCTTAGAAACATTGATTTTTGACAAACCTTTTTGAAGGATATCCACTTGACCAGCTATGGAAAGCATGTCCCACATTGGAACTCTCACATTAGCCTTTTTAATTTGTTCAAAAATGTTGATGGGAAAACCACCAAAATTTTCTTGTGATTTAGGATCCACAATTGTACTTTGAACTTGAGAGTTTTGGGGTGCAAAGGCATTCCCTTGGTTCTGATTTCTTGGGGATATTAGAAACTTTAGAGAAATAGTAGGTTCCTTTGGATTTGATAGTAAAGGAATAATGGTAGGAATATCTTTGATTGATTCTTGGTTACCATCCATATTACTTATTTTGAACCTTATATTAGTTGCCATTATATTGTATGCTTGGCTAGAACTAATCTTTTGTTTGAGTGCATATCATTCTTATTACTCATAATTAGTAATTGTATCCCCCAACTAACTTGGTCCTTCATTGGGACCATAGAATTATTGAGGATCTTATAGTTTTGTCATCTAAGGTACTTCTGTGTTTTGAGCCATAAGGGATTGGTTGTATCCATAGCTAGTACCCTGATGCCATTGCTCATTAAAATCTTGATTAAACTTAATGTTTGGGACAATGGATTGATTAAAAAATTGATTTCAAGGCATTTTACCCTCAAAATATTGAGTAATATTGTTTTGAGTAGGGGCCAAGGTATTAGAGGTACTTGATACATTTGGATTATAATTGTTTTTCCTAGTATAGTTAGGATGTCCTTGGCCTTATTATTGGCCTTGGAAATTTCCTTTGTAGGGTGGCCAATTTTCTTGATAAGACTGCTAATGAGGTTGATAAAGAGATAGATAAGGTTTATTGAGTTGGTCTTGCTACCTCTTCACATTTACCAACTCATTTACAAAGGATTAAAACATGCTCTTAAGCTCTTAAAAATTCTTGTTTTCTTGGGAGTCACTAGATTGACTAGTGGAAGCCTTTTCCTATTTTGGTGTAGGTATGGCAACAAGTATTGGCATAGGTGGAATGGAAGCAAGGGGAGGAATGATGATAGGATGTGGTTGAATCTTAGGGAATAAAGGAATTGGTGGTCTAGGTGTAAGCTTGCCAGATTGTACTAGATAATTTTCTACTCTGAGTGCCATCTTATAAGCATTTAGTAGTGTGCTTCCTCCCATAGTCTGAGTCATTACTGCAATATCACTTTTGGGGGATTTGAAATAGTAAAGGAAGTTAATGTTATGAGTATGCCTAATAGATATTGGGATCATATCCCATGTATTTTGAAACCTATTATTGAAATCTTGCGTAACCTTATGAAGAGCCCTCTTAATTGTGGTTAGTTCTTCTGTAAGTGACAAGTGGTCACTTTTATATTCAAATATTTTACATAAGGCATCACCTTACTGATATAATGATGTGATGGAGTTAGAAGTAAGGTTTATATACCAATCCAAAGCTTTACCCTTGAAAGAGATGGATAACACCTAATAGCCAATTTTTTCTTAGTTATGTCATGAATATTATAGAAGCTGGCTATGTCTCTAAGGTGTTCAAAATGGGTTATAAATTGGTACCTAGTGAAATAAGGGACACTTTTAAGAGCTGATACTAGAATAGGGTCATATTATTGGAGTTCTAATGGACTCTAGCCATTAAAAGACACAAAATGGAAATATTTAGGGCTTGCCATGGTAATGAAAGGGTCTAACAAAGATCTTCTTGTAGAGGTAGGTCTTGAAATTGATTTAGGAGGGAAGTTTCCTTTATATGGATGTGTATTAACAAATCTTAACCTTTTTACTGATTTCAAATGTAATTTAACAAATTCAAAAGGAATACCTCTAGAAGCTGGCCTTGTAGTCACCTTTGACATGAAAGATAGTTATTATTCTACACCATAATGCTGAGTGTTTCTCAAAGTCATTAGATACTATTTCATGAAAGCGATAACTCTACAAATTGATCAAACTAACATCAAACTTGACCAATCTTCTTTGATATAGTGCATCCCACTGAGCATGCCAAAAACTATTGTGGCATTAGTTTTCATCCATGGAGGGGGTTCTTTAGGCTCCCTCCAACCAATTCACACAATGGGAACAACCTCAAGCTTTGGGTATCTTATGGTGAGGTTGAACCTTTGGAGAAGGATGGCTTCCTCTTGATGGATCACCTAGACTAATACTACTACTATTTGGAAAAAGGTTAGAAAGAGGGAAAAGGTTACTAAGAAAGCTAAAGAGGTGATGCACAAAATTTAAATGAGACACTCACATAAAATTAAAACCAAAACTAGATCAACATAAGATAATTTTTTCTCACACAATCTCACAAAATAGCTAATTGCATAAGTATTTCATGAAATAGGCTCACCAAACAACCAAGAAAGAAAAGAGGAATTTTAAGACTCACACTAAGCATTCATTGATGGAAAAAATAACACAAGTTCAGACCTACAAATAGCTTGAAAATACCTTAAAATAGGGAATAAATAAGGACAATGGATATGGAAGAATCTCCTTCACAAAGTAATCATACACAAGCTTACTTAACACTAGTCAAAGGTAAGAGATAGGTAAAAATTATCTTATTGATTTAAGAGGTATTTATTATAAAATTTGACAGGGTTTAGCCTTATCAAAAGTGTCTCTTCCTCTACAATAATTATAGAGTCTGTTATGCCTTTTTTTCACACCCCCTTTAATTTTTTGAAAAACTATTACTTTCTACCATAAAGATGACTCAATCATAAAGTTTAAAACTATGTTGGAGACCTAGTCCATTAGTAGTATATTTAGATACATATTTTCAATTTCATAAGTTAATGATGTTTGGTTTATGAATTCGTATTTATATTTTTATTGGTTTTGAAAATCATATTAGATGAATGAATAAAATATGCATATGTATTTATCACTGATGAATGTTTGTGATCACTCATTTTATTTTTCAATTGATTCACGATCAGATTATAATACAACAATTTTAGTTTGAATTAAGGGCACTGTATATGGTTTTAAAAAGTGGAAACATTAGATGATTTTTATGATGAAATCTGATATATACATTGAACTTTAATTGAGTGGAGATGTATCATAACAATTTTTAGATTAGTTTTCCATTTTGATAGCTTGAGCAGTTTGTGGTAATCAATTTCATATTTTCATGGCAATATTCAACTTGGTTTGACTCTAATGGAAATATTTACTAACTGGTAATAATGGTTTTCCTATTAGTTTATTCTTAATTGCAAATATAAATATGGATTGATCATGATTGTTACATTTTGAGAGAGTAATGCATCTTATGGTTTATCAAATCAAATACATAATTTGATATATTATGATTTTTTTTTTTTTTTTTTAAGTTGATTATGATCATCATATGATTTCATCAGTTTGATTAATGTATCTTATTCAAGAAAAATTTAGTTATAATATATTAACATTTTGAAAATATTGGTATGATCAAGGTTGTTATGATATTTGGAAAAATTAATTCTTAAGGATGTTAAACATCCTAATGGGTTCTTAGTTTATAAAAATTCATTATGATAAGGTCTTATTTTAAAATATCATAAGTTTTAAATAATATGATTAATGGTCATTTGAGTCTTACTATTTCAAAGGTTGGCAACCTAAGTATATGTTCATAGCATTATTTTTGAAGGACATAAAGTTCATGGTAATTTTGAGGGCATTTTAAATGGTTTTATTTTGAGGCATGTGAGTTTTGTTTTAAAGGTTAATTGTATTAACCTAGGCTATATTCATTTTCAATGTACATAGGTTTTATGTGATTGGCAAGTTGGTTAGTAAGATGAGTTGGTAGTTCATTTTGGCACATTGAGTTGGCAAAGTGAGTTAATGTAAATGTCATATTAAAAGAGGCTTTAAGATTGTGGTAAGATTTGGTAGTTCAAAGAATTTATTGCTAAGGTACATGCCTTGATTC
The DNA here is from genome assembly GCA_037957365.1 of Torreya grandis. NCBI lineage: Eukaryota > Viridiplantae > Streptophyta > Pinopsida > Cupressales > Taxaceae > Torreya > Torreya grandis. The sequence goes on along the minus strand of JARHVA010002012.1, from coordinate 775,323 downwards.
AAAGATATTAGTTAATAATTTAGTAAAGGTTTTAATAGTCACTAAGTTTGATAGCTTCACTAATTTGGTTGGTGGAATGCTAAATATTAATATCATTTTTGATGGATCAATAGAAATTATACACATATGAATGGTACTTACATCTAGGGATTTTGATTACAAATAGCCTTGTTTTCTTGATTTTTGTTATTTCTTGAAGCTTTTTCATGGAGGTGATACTCTGTCAATTTGGATTTTGGGGGTTACAGATAGGATTTCGAGTAGAAAGATAAAAGGAATGCGCATCCAAGTATGATATAAGAAAAATGAATAAGTTGAGTTGTTTTTATTAGTTTTCTATTGCCTAGAAAGAATATGATTTTTGGTTTGCATGTTGATAAGTTTTGATGAAGTTGTATTTTTAAAGATCTGCTTGCATGTTTGGGAAGTTAGGACAACTTACGATTTTTTATTTGCCTTCCTCGCATGAGATATTGATGCAAATGAGTTCTAGTTTTTGATAAGGTTATTTATCTTATATGGATGAGATACAGACATGTTGGTTTTTGAGTTTAAGTATATTTTAGAATATATGAGGTTTTTCATGTTTGGATATGCCTCTAGTTATAGTTTTCTATCAGTAATATAGATTACATGAGTATATTAGAATATATCATTTATAGTCTCAAAGACTTCATTGAAACTTTTGGTTTATAGGGATGAACTCTAAATGTTTTTATCTCATGAATATTTTGAAAGATTTGAATTTTTCATGTCATAAAGAAATGGTTGCATAAGTATATTCGAGCATGCAAATATATTTTCAATCATTAGCTTTCTACAGTTTATGTATTCATGGTTTTTTGAAGGAAAATCTTGCATAGTTAAGTTTTGAAGTATAGTTTGTTCAAATTTAAAATATTAAAAGCTTATCTGGTCATGCATCAATTTTTGGTTTCAAAATATTTTATTATATTGAAAGTTTGGGTGCTGAAGTTTCACATGCTTAGGGTTTGTCTATAAAAATGAACCATGTATGTTTATTTTCAAAAAATATTTTGATGGCTTTGAATGATGGCCTGCCATGATATAAATAAGTTATGTCAAAAGGTTATTGAACATATAAATATGATTATTCTTTAGTGTTTCAAAACTATAAGTTTCATGCACTAGTTTCAATTTCAAATCTTGGTTTTGAAGAAAGAGCTAGATAAAATGATAGAATATTTTATAGATTTGTACATCAATTTTGGTTTCAAGGGTTTCATCATGTTTAAATATTGGGTGTTAAATATTTTGAAGCCATAAGTTTAAACATTTTAGGGTTCTATAAAAGATGAATATGGAAAGTTAGATAGGTTGAAATATTTCTAAGTAATGTGATGGCATTGTGAAAATTTTCATGGATAGTTTGAGTTTCAATTGGTTGAATGTTGTACAGTGATGTATCAATCTATTTTATTTGATATTTGGGTTTGGTATGGCACAAGTTTAGTATATTTTTTTAGATTATATATAAAAATCTTAGTATCTTCCCGATATGATGTGAAAATTTTATTTGGTAATAGATCATTTTGAAGTTATAGGTATTGTTTTGATGATAGATTTAAAAAAGGTTGAAACAATTGATGAATTTGAGAAACTGTGATATGTTCTTTGAGTTTAGATAGAATAAATTGAAGGAATATATTTATGTCAAAATTCTATCTCAAGAGTTACTATTGAAATTTATTTAAAAGAATGTTGGTAGAATATATGTATTGGGCTAGTATGTTGTATATATATTAGGTCATAATTGATTTTTTAGTTTGAAATATGACAGTGAAAGATATATGGTTTTTTCTTGGGAGATATTTTCATGAATAGGGTTTTGTGGAAATATCAATTTCAATTATGAGAACTGGTTTAATTTACATTCTTAGATAATATTCATATAGTGAGGAGAAAATCATAAAGATTTGACAGAATATTATGAAAATAAAATTGAGTATATAATTTTATTTTATTTTCAGATGGATTTTTATGTGATCAAAATGGAATATTGCATTGAGATTTGAAAATGTTAGAATAACTTAGTTTTGTTACAATCAATAGATAATTCAAAGATTATTATGCTAATATAGGTGTACAATTTATTTCATATTGAATGAATACATGTTAGTTTTTTAGTCATGATAATTAGTAATTAGTTTTTTAGTCATGATTATTATGCATAGGATGTTGGGATGAGATCAACTCGGATCAAGTAAAAGTAATGATAACAAAGGCTGGGGTCAGAATTTAGACAATGTGAGTCAGTATAATCTGAATAGATATTTTTTAAGGAGAGGTTTTAGGGTTAGGGTATTTGGCCCTAGGTATTTCAACATAAGTGATAATATGCCAATTCACTTTTATGAATCAACCCCCAAGTTTTGGAATGTTTTGAACAATTTGACTTTCAATCATACTAACTCTAGAGGTAATAGAGGTTTTCATGGCTGAAGATTTGCTGCTAGGACTCATTCCCATTGTAGTTACTCTCACCACTTATAGAATAATTCACATCACTTGCCTATTTATTCAACCATTCTATAAATAATTTAGCCTATTAGTGAACCTCAACTTGTTAATGAAGCCACTTAGATTGATATTGAAGTTGCCCATACCAATAATTTTGTTAACCTTTCCTTACCTTTAGTTTATAATTATCCCTCATCATCTCAAAGAGATATTATATTAGGGTGAATAAACTTGAGTTTGAAGGAGCTTGTTACAATTTACATGAAGTACCTTTTATAAATCAATCCAACTACTTCAGATAAATAGTTAGATATCTAGAATGACATAGACACTTCAGTTGAGTTCAAAGTTTTTAAACAAATTAAGCTGGAGGTGGATGATCCCATAAGTGATTTAGGAATGAATTTGGTTTACCTTCCAACAGTTGAGATGCAATATAATGAGTGTGTGAATGAGTAAGGAAAGTTGATTATTGAGATTTTGTCAAATTTTGATGATTATTAGATGTCAGTAGGATAAACGTTTATTTTCATGATTAAATTTAAGTTGATAGAACTCTATACTTTTGGATTTGATACTTTGATTTTAGATTTTGATATTTTGGTGATGATGTTTTGAAGTACAACACATTTTAATTTTTTGGTACACACACACACACACACACACACACACACACACACACACACATGTGCCTAAGTAAATTTTGAAAATATGCATTATGGTATTAATACAAATAATTTTTTTATTAAACTTGATTTATCTATTTATTTATTGATATATGTTATTCTATTTTATTATTAATTGATTAGGGTCCCCACCCGTTAAGAAGTGTCCAGTCTATATTCAAATACTTGATCCATTAAGACTTTTAAGTCTTATTTTAAACCTTTAATTAATAGCTATCTATATTAATTTACTTTTACAAAGTTAATTAATTAAGTTAAACTAATAACTAACTAAGGTTAGTTATAACTTATTTTTCAATCAAATTTGAAGCATAAAAGGAGATCAAAAATTTATTTAAAGAGAAAGACCAACATAAGTATTGAGAACTTATACATTATGAAGTCAATCATTTATCTTTCTCAACTTCTCTTATATAACATGACTTTTGTAAATAGATCCATTAGTACTTTATCTGATGGTTGAGTAAATTACTTAGGCAACGTAGGTATATCCATTTTTATCTTATCATTTAAACAAATTATCTAAATTTTGTCAAGTTTAACATATTTTAATGATTACTCCTTATAGTCCTATGTGCAGAATCTAAGTATTCAACCTGAATAATGATAAAAAAATCACTACTTATGACATTTCATTGATTTATTTGATTGTAAAAATTCGCTCAAGATATTTTGTAAATAAAGATGTTGGTTTCTCTAATAAAATCAAACTATTTTGCTAAGATGAATCTCTTCGAGATTTACATGTTTTTTTATCTATATTATACTTTATATTAAATTTGACTTTAATACAGTTTAATATGTTTTAGGCTGATTTTTAATTAATCTATTTTCCATTCTATTTCCTTTAGCTTAATTTATTTTATCTTTTATTCATTTTTAATTTACTGTTTATTTTTATTTTAAGTTATTTTCTTAAGATTAATCTCTTTATCTATTTTATTAAGGTTAGATTATTAGTTTATTTGATTAATTTCTTTCTTTTATAGTTGAATTTTAGATTAGTTTAATTTATTAGACTTAGCTAGATTGTTAGGTTAATTAGATTTCATATTAGTTAGTTGTAGTTTTAGTTGAGATTTAGATTACATAGATTTAATTAATTTTAGTTTATTTGTCTATTCTTATTTAGTTTAGATTTGATAGTCATTTTGTTTTTTTACTTAGTTTGTTATCTCTCTCTTAGTTAGTTGATATTTCTTCTTTGTTCCTTTTATTTTGTTGATTATTATTTGTTGTGTTGAGTTTTTTGATTTCTTACTTGATATAAAATCTATTTATTTTATCTCAAATCTATTTTACTTTATATTTTTGATTTATTATCTTGAGGTTACTTGGAAGATATTATAATAAAAAAAACAAATTTCTTTGAAATATACTAATTAAATCAATTTTTTTCTTTCAAGAGATTTCTTGTTCATAAGCTTTCTCTATCGGATATGATAGATTACATATTCATATCTAAACTGATTCATTATTTGATGAAGTGGATTTCTGAAATTATAATGGAACATGTTATATTTGATAGTTTATTCATTATTTTATAGAACATTTAAAAAACCCCTCATGTCTTGTGGATCATAATTGAAAATTTATAAACTTACTATTAGACCTATATGATTCCAACTTAACCTTTGCAATAGGTGGAATGGTTGATTAGTTAATGGTACAATTTTTATTGTCACCAAAGTCCTAAAAAATCAGAGAGAGATCTTATAAAATTAGAGAGTTACAATGGGGAAGAAAATGGGAGATATAGATAAAGGGCAAAGAGAGAGGAGACCCATATAATCCAAAATAATAAATTAGCTACCACCACCCTTTAGTGAATTTTCAACCATATTTTTGATCAAATCAGGACTAATCCTTCATTGATAAATTAACCTTCATTTGTCTTAATAGCCTTAAATTCCTCTCATTAGCTAAGAAATACATTATAAGACAAGAATCAAATTTGAATATGATGAGTCATGATCCTTACAAGGAAAAAAGGTCCTTAAGGCTATGAAAATAATTGAATGCTCCACTTCCAATCTTCAACCACCAAATATCTCTCTTTGAACTTCTACACCATATTCTAATTGGCTTCATTATAAAAAAAAATCCTAATATCCATGGATCTTATAGATCCATGACTATATCTACTTTTAATGGCTGTAGATACCTATTTGTTAAGGATATGACAATGTCAAAAGATTAGACACTCCTCCATATCTCATTTGTATCTATTTTTACTCTAAACCCTGAACTTGGGTCTACTATAGATGAAAACCAATCTCATTTATTAGTTTTCTTATATTCATGACCTTAATGAATATCCCATTAGATTGCTTGAGCTTTTTTGATATCCAGTAGCCCACTTTTGATCTCTATTAGGCTTAAATAGACCTATTTTGTTCCTAAACATCATAGAAGCCAAGAGCTCATGGTATACATGTATTTAATTCAAAGAATAATGAATGTAATCATGAATTGATGTTGTAACCTCAAAAAACAAGTCTTGCAAGTTCTAAATCTTCAACCAAAGATCCAAGCTGAGCTTTAATGGTGACCTTTGGTCTTGAAGTATTTGTTCTGGTTCAACCTAGATCATATTTGGATCTAGACTCTATATATTTACCTAATTTGGTCTATGAAACCCTTTTATATGACATGTATACCTATGTGGCATCCATACCACACTCTTTATCATATTTTAAAATATGACTACTGCTACTTTCAACACATGTCACCATCTTATGCCTTCTAGAGATTCGATTGAATTTAATTCGTTAATATTTTAATTCAAGCTTTCAAAATTATGACACTTGGAAACCTCATGTTCAATCTATGGATCTTTATATTATTATTCATTTGATTAACAGTTTTGCACCACGTGGTGACCTCACATGCAATCTAGCTCATTGATTCTTTGAATTCATTTATGCTTTTGATCTTTATCTATAGTTGAACACATGCTGTTGATCTTTGATCTAATTGATCAAACATGCACCATTGATCCTTTAATTCATCATGATCATGCCACTTATCATTTAATTCAATAATCCTATAACTTGTTGACTTTGCACTTATCATTGATCTATATTTATATGATTTAACTTGTGCCATTAATCTAGATGGTCCTAATGAATCAAGCTATCACCCATGTGCCATTGACCTAGATTTGATCAAATGATATTTTGACACTTTTCAGCCCCACCTTTAACCTCAAGGTCCTTTAAATTCAAATGGCTATTTCCTGTGGCTTTTATTTGACATCCTTAGGCACGTCCCACTCTACTAGTTCAAATTTAAAGGATTTTATCTTAAGATAGAAAACTCATTAAGATACCCAATTTATAGGGAAAATTCTAGGCACAAAAAACATCATCTCCATGTGATATTTTGACATTAAGAGGCCTCTTAATTACATTTATTAAATGCACAATCAAATTAATCTGTTCATTCCTACATGATGTGCTATAATGGTCTAGTTCTTCTAGGATTATGCTAATCATATTTGGAACCATCAAGGCCTGATAAAACTTTGATACATTTATCAAACCTACTTTATGCCCCCTGGATGCCATGAACACCATGAATTTTTTTTGGATCTTTTACTTGTAATTCTAGACCTACTTTCAAGCTTGTTCTCAAAAATCATCAAATTATACTTTAAGCCTTGATTAAAATGTTTCAAAAGCTTGAAAGTGACATGTGGTATTCAAAATTTTATTGAAATCCCTTTTGATCATCCACTCAAGAAGAATGTTATTTAGCTTCTCATTACACACCAAGACTTTTAGAACACTAATCTATATAGGCAAAGTTCTATATGGACAAATTTGGATAACATTTTTATAGGGGTGGTGGAAGTTTCACCAATAAAATATGGAAGGATTTTTAAATCCAAGGTAGGTATATCATCATACTAGGCTAACTGGAGTGGGATGCCTCCATTAAATTCCATTAAATTAAATTTATAGCCATAATAAGAGGTATGGAACTATAGGGAATATTTGAAGGAGATGCAAACAAATTTATAGGATATACTCTAGGGTAAGACACAACTAATCTTAATCTTTTTTTAGATGGAAATGACAAATTATAAAAAATAATCTCTCTTACCTTTAGTAGATGACCTTATTTATTTCTTTGGCATACATAAACTTTGATTTCCTAGATCCATAATCTAGTGGAGTCACCAAGTGCCTTTGGAATGTGTATGAAGACTATATAATGATTAATAAGAATAGAACCAATCTCTTTATAAATTTTAGGTCCCATTTGGTGTGCCAAAAACTATTATCACATAGATTTTTCATTTGTGTTAATGTTTTAGCTCTCTATGCAAAAATATAATGATATAATGGGATCACCTCCAAGATTTAGAACCTTGGTGTATTGATATGAACTTCTAGAGAAGGCTGAATTTATTTCACTAAATTTGGTGCTACTGATAAACTACCAACCTATATATAAATTCCACTTCTCAGTGATCTTGCTCGCAAACTAGGGTTTTGACTGTGAGAAAAGAGTTTTAGGAATGGAATTACAAAATTGAAAAATAGTGATTACACCAAATATTTTATATTGGATTTTAATTCTTACTTGAATGAACATAACAAAATTATATATATATATATATATATATATATATATATATATATATATATATTTAAGGAGTAAAAACTCATGTAAATTTGAAACCAAAGGCAATTTTGGGTATTTTTCATACATGGGACAAGATTCTTTATTTTTAATCAAAAAATCTTTCAAAAGAGTAAAAGAATACCACAAATAATTTTTTTAATTTGAAATAAGAATTAAACATCCAAAAATATTTAAATAACCTTGCATACATAAAGATTACATAGACAAGAAAGACAAATCTTCAATTTATTCTCATTCTCTAGGTTACAACATGCATAAAAGTTATTCAAAATGTAGAATAATATATCTTGAAACAAAAAGATAAATATGATACATCATATTTACCATAATTATACAAAAAATATCGTGAAATAGATGTAATTAACAAGGAAATCTACTTCTAGTTGAAAAACATGCAAATCTGGGAGTTCCATGTAAAGAGGGCATGATCTTTAGCTTTAATGGCATCCTTGGAAAGGTGAATGGTTAGAAAATAACATGTAAGATCTGAGCATTCCACTTAACTACTGGAGTCATAGAGGGGACTTGGAAATACTCATGCAATGCCTTTGTCTTCTTCAGTTTATTTTCAATGCCTCTTCATGCAATGAGGTGCCAAAGTGAATCTCAAATTTTAGAGTAAAAATAGATTTTAGATAACTTAAGTTATTTTTTGTAAAACCCTAACTTATAATTTTTAATTGGGACTTTTAAAAAATTTAAGTGACATAATTTTGTCACAATTAGAAATGCATTTTAAAATATATGATTTTGCAACTTAAGCAACTCAAACTTATCAAAATAGAAAGTCTAATTTGCAAGTTTTCTTTTTACAACTTTCAACCTGTCAAAAAGGAACATGGAAATTACACATGGCTCTTTCTCAAAAATAAATGTGAAAATGATAGTTGTAATTTACAAGTTGCAACTTTACAATATTTTTACAATAATATACAAGAATTTTTTTGATAGAAAGAATTAATATACAATCAACACATATGATAACTCTTTATCCTTCTCGACTTGTATCTTCTTAATATATGCATCAAAACTCTTGAAAATCTCCAAGATTCTATCTTCATCAGGACCAAAGAGTAGAGGTGGCTTATCACACATTCTACAATTGTATCAGAGAGTTTTCTTCTGAAGGATCTATATTTTTGAGTCTCTTTTCACATTTTATCTAATGTGTTATGGTACTTAATGAAATAGTGGAGATAGCTCAATTTGAAGGTTGTATCTCTTGCTGATTCTCTTTTGCCCACTTATTTGAATTTATTCTAAACTTCCTACACTAAAAAAACCTAGTTTTACTGATCTGTTGCCTGACATGATAATTTATTCAGAAAATTTTCAATGTCATATACCATATTAGTGGCCTTATCATGTGAAACCGTAGATTTATTAGCACTATCTATAAGTATCTTTATTCTAAATTAAGCTACTCTATCCAAATCCTCTTGTTCTACATCATTTTTAGTATCTTTTCTTAAAGGAGGATGTCAACATCAATTAAGTCCATAGCTGTCAATTTTAGATAAAAAATATTTAATATTTCTACTTCTTCTTGATACTTGATTATCTCTTCTCTCAAAGTAGCCTTTCTCTCTATTAGAGTTGTATAGTGGTCCATTACTAATTCAATAAATCTATTTCCCTTTGAGATGAGCTCTTCTACCCATTCCTTCGTGGCCCTTCCCATGTTGCCAATTTCTATCACTACATCAAGTGTTGCTTGATATTTGATCTAAGTGATAGGTTATGCTTGTTGAGTAGTGGGTTAATGAATTTATTAAATTTAGTTGTTAGTTTTTCAACCTTGTTCTTTAGCTCAACCTTAGTGACCTTGTCACTATCCATTTTATCAAAAAGAGAGTTAATACTGGATTGAATGTCATGTTTCAATCGCTCTCTTGTAGGATGTGCAAGGTGAAATTTTGATACCTGGTAATCCCCCAAAACTAGATTTTATTTTTATTTATCTGGTTGGGAGACTACAATATCCACATAATTCTTCCCTGCTAAATCATACAATATCCTTGAAATGGTTTGGGGAGTAGTTTTGGATTTCTTATGTGCATTTATGAGGCCAAAATCCAATGTGTTTAGGGATACCATCTTCTTGTGTTTCTTCCCCACTATTTGTGCTAACCACATAAGAGTAGCATCCTATTGTGCTGACTCTATCACTTGAGAGAATTTTTAGCTAAAGATGTTACACTGGTGGGCATCGTGATAAGTGTTATATATTTCACTAATATTTCCACTGATTGTTTTACAGATATTTTTTCCACCTCTTCCCCATCTTCAGGTTGAGGGTCCATATTTGTATCAACATCTTACTCCATCTCTACCTCTTTTGTAGGGGTTGGGGTTACTATGGAAGTGGAAGAGGTGGGGGTAATCAAAATAAATGTGTCTATTAGGGGTGTGAGAGATGGAAGTGATACCAATAGAGGGAGTTGGAATTGAGGAACCTGAGAAAGTGTGGAGTCCAAAGCCTTGAATGAATTAATAATATTTATAGGGACACTTAGGATTGATGAAGTGGGATAGGTGAAGGGATATGAAGATGAAGTAATACTTATCCTAGGGGTTGGGATGGCTAGCAAGATTATAGTCAGAATGACTGAATCCATGACTATATACTACTGTGTAGTGTTGGTGATTAATGGAATGGAAGGAATTGTAGATAAGATGAAAGGAATTATATAAGGAGGGAGTGATACTATGAAAGAGGGAAGTGGAATGGAAACCTGAATGTCCAATTAAGAGGAGACCTGAGTGTCTAATTGAATTGATTAAACTATTGGAAATGGACTTATTGATACAAGTAAACTAGTGGGAATGGAGGATGGAATCACTTGAGGTGAAGGAGGAGTGGAGAGAAGAGCTTGAAGAGGTGTTAAAGCTACAAGAATGATAGAGATAGGTGAAGGGAGTATCACATAGATGAGGGTTGAAACTATAACTAAAATGGGGGTTGAAATTATTATTTCTTCAATTTTATCTATATCTTCAAATGAAATGACTATTAATTGATCTAATACTACTCCCTAGATACTTGATTATCCCTTGTTGGACTTTAATTTCTTCTTTATCTTGTGGGAAATTCCTAACCTATATACTTATTCTGGGAGTGATCCATTGCTAGAACCTTCTGCTAATGATGGTGCTCCCTTATCCTTGAGTTCTAGTATGTTTTCACCAATTCTCACTATTTCTTTGGTCATTTGGACCACTTTAATTTTGATCCAAATGAGTGTTATATTGATTACATTGGTGGTTCTATTCATTAAATAGAAAGACTCATGAATGGACCACCTCACTGTTAGAAGGGGTAGAGTATAGATTTTGTTCTCATGGTAGACCTTGTCTACTTGGGACTCATCATCAACCAAGTCCTTGAGGATTGGTTCCATGTTGAAGGCCTTGATTTGATCAAGGGTTATTATAGAGTAGTCCTTCAGTCTTACTTCCTCTTCATCTTCTAAATCCTCCTAGTAGTCTTCATAGTAGGGGACATGGGAATATGTTAAGATTCCTAGTGTATTAGTAATGTTACCATGAACATCATATAATGGCCTTACCTCCAATGATCTCAAGGTCGTTTATGTCATTTTTAGTCTTTACACACTTAGATTTGGCTAAAGAAGGGCATGTGTACCTCCCTATGCTGATGGGGAAATTAATTCTTGCCTTGTGTTTGCTGGATAACAATTTTTGAGTTTTAACTAGTTTCCTTATTAGCTCCATCAAATCCCATTTTTCACTCACATACCTTGGGAGGGTGTAAGGACAACCATTGAATCCACATACTCTTATATATGAGTATGTGGGGAACTAGATGAAATAAGAACCCCAATTAGTAATCTCTGAAGTGGCAGCATCGGGGAATCTCTTCTTCTCTAATTCTTTATTGAACATTACTATGATGTAGTAGATGAATGCATCATTGACTCTCCTAAAGTGCTAACTACTAGCCTCAAGAGTGAGGTCATGATAATAATTGAAAACTTTATTTTCCTTGTCAACCATTATGTTGAGTCCTAGGAAAGCTCTCCCTTTTGGTAATATATAAAATTTACCTATGTTTTGGACTTCCATCAACTGCCTATGGATGGAGTCAATGATGAGCTGAGCCCAGTGAATGTATTACTTATTCTTGTGAATCACCCAAATATATTTGATACATCTAGTCTTGGAATTTATTTGTATCAAGGCTACTAGTGATTCTATGAAGGAGTATAATTAGATCACCTACCTCATTATTAAAATCAATCCTTTCCAATATCTTAGGCAATCTGGTGCATGAATCCCTAGGGATTGTTAGCCATTATTTGTTCATTAATCTTTGACATCCTATGTTATTGTCTTGATATAATTTCCTTGATGATTTTAGAGTTATAACTAGGTTACTCTCAAATTTGGGTATCAAGAAGATACCATCTATGAAGTCTGGGTCTAGATTTAGAATCCTATCCTCTTTATCATTTAACACCTCTCTCTTATCAACATCATAATACTTTGCTAGTGTGAGAACCAACTTAGGGCTTTACATAGTTAGGGGGAAAGCTGCTACTTAGGGTAATCTAAAGTCACAAATGTTCTAAATATAGTCATTCTTGAATTAAGCATTTATTCTAGTCAAGATATCTCCTAGTTTTATGTGACCTAGGTCTGTGTTTATAATCTTACTTGTATTATATTCTAAACTGAGTATAACATTAGGTCCTTTAGATTTGAACTTCATCTCTTTCTTCGACATAGATTTTAGAGAAAATGTTATGGGAAAACCAATTGTAGAGTTGAAAAAAAAATTAGGTGCAAAACATAGGTGGAAACTTTGATGGAAATTGGAGTTTCTCTATGCATTGGAAAAGTTATTATAATGTGAGGTTATAATTACATATGCAAAATTTGTGGGGATATGGAGTGGCACTTGCAAGTAGGAATCTTTGACAATATTGGAGATGCAAAATACACTTATGATCTCTCATGGAAACTCTGGTGGAGATTAAGGTTTCCCTAAGCAATGGGAAAGTCCACAAGAATGTGGGGTTGCAAATATAGGTTGAAATCCTGTAGGTTTTGGAGGTGTAAAATGCAAGGATAATTTCAATAGGGACTATGAGGGAATATTACAAAGGAATATGAAACTAGTTCTAAAATATCTCTAGGAATACTCACCCAGTATATAAATTTTCAAAACCCTAAGTTTTCAATGTGATGAGAAAAATGAACTCAAAGGAATATAATAGCTTGGAAAATGACCTCACACATTTTTATGACACCACAAATACAACCCTAAAACCCTAATGATGCCTAAGTAAGCAATGAAAACCCTAAAAATGTGATCCAATACATAATAGAGTGTAGGAAAAATGGAAAATAAATAAAATAAGATTGATTTGTAGAAAATATGGCTTTAAAATACAAAATTTATAAAGAAATACCATGTAGGGGGTCAATGGCATCATGGTATGAGGTTCATAGCTCGATGTTATGGTTGCATGGTAGTGAGTGTGCGGTACATGGCTTGAGGTTGTTATCAAGGTTGTAGAGCTCCAAATCAAAATAGAAAAATTTAAACAATGATCTTATTTGACCTTAATTTGCTTTATATAATACCCTTACAATAAATTCCCTAATGGTGGTGGTTGGCAAAGATCCAGAGTTTATGAACACATTTTCAACTTTGCAATTTTTCTAATTGCACTTTAACCTCCAAATTCTATGGTCTTGGTTTGTTTGATCCTTCAAAAATGGGAAGGTAGAACTTGGGGAGCAATTTGTAACTTTTAAAGTTTTAATTTACACTTGGAATTATGGATTCCATAGGGAAGGTGGTCGGAAGGAATTGAAAATTGAATATTAATTTACAACTTTACAAGTTGTAAGTTACAATTCAATTTATGGTTTTTGGCTGAGTATTGCCTAGGAAGTGGAACTCTTCTTTTAATTTACAAATTTTCAAGTTTAAAATTATGAGCGGGGTCTTGGTTTTTGTAGGGTACTTGGTTTACAAGAAGGAAAACTTAAATTACAAGTGGGGTTCCAATTTCCACTGAATAGTGTTTAGCAGGAAGCAAAGGTCTAGATGTAATTTGAAAGTTTGAAAGTTACAAATTACACTCAGATCTCTAATTTCCATTAGCTAATGTACTATAGGAAGTGGAGCTTGGGAAGCAATTCGCAATTTTGTAACTTACAAATTGTAGTCCAATCTATATTTTTTGCCAAATTAGGGAAATGGGTGTTTTGGGTCAATTTAAGGAATTTTTACAAAAACTTAATGGGTCTCCCTTAGGGTACTTGATATTTTGACATTTTTGGGACAAAAATATCAATAGGATCCTGTCATAAACTACTCATTAAGCAGGAGTGAGTTTACAAGGCACCACTATGAGACATTGATAAAGGGCTATATCACACTCTACAAAGGATGTTTGAGATTTGAACACCTATTGATAATGGTGGACAAAAGATTGAACAATCTATGACATCTTTGATAATCTCCTACTAGCATTAAATATAGCTTAAATTTATTGCTTTGAGTTTTTAGCTCCAAGCATTTGAAAGAACTCTTTGGAGGCTTTGTCCCCTATCTTGAGCCAATGAAGTTTGGCTTTGATTTGAGCTCTCCTGGCATTGTAATTATCTATAATATGGATGTGATGTTACACAAAAGAGACTTTGACCTATAATATCTCATTAAAGGGATCTTTTTCTAGGGTTAAAGCCACATGATTAAGTTTTGAGGAAGTAGTAGAATAAGAGTGTCATCAAATTTTAGCAAGTTGGTAGCCATAGATTCCTAAAAAATAATAAGTCCTTATGATGGAATCATTTTATAAGATAATCCAACTAGAATCTTGGGTCAGATGAGGATCTAGATTTCAAACTCTATGAATGTGAGCCATAGTGGGCCTATGCTTGAATAAGGGGGTATTGAGGAAGAATTGGGTTTTATGAACCTTTGGTCTCATGAACTACCATATCACTCAAAACTAAATGGGAGAGTGATAAAAAATCCTAAAATATAAGAGATCCTACACTGGAGGAGAAAAATATTATTGAAGGAAAAATACAATTGGGTAGACATCATTGCTCTATTTAGGCACTTCATAATCTGAGCAGGGCCATCCCTGAGATTGATCCAGGTATAACACACTCCATTTTAAGGATAATAAATTAAATTTGGGTAATAAAATCCCCATTTAGTGTACATATAATACCACACCTCCCTTTTTCCAACTTCCTAATGCATTAGTACGTGGCCAACTTTGTCTTTGGGAGACTCTACCATATTTAAAGTCACCACAAATGACCCAATGAGCATTAGGGAAATCATCCACAATCCATCACCATAATTGAGTATGATCAATGGAATCATTCAAAGCATAAACATTAATAAATCTAAAAGAATTGATTTTAATGTTAAAAAGGGTCTAAACTAATTGGTTGTGGGGTCCACTCTAAATTTTACTAAGTGCAGCCACCACCTTGGAGAAATAAATGTGATCACACCACCACATCCTACCTCATGATTACTATGAAGAATAATACTATCATTCCAAATAGAGTTATAGACCATCATCAATAAAAAATCCACCACCTTCACATATTGAAGATAAAGAATCTCCATCTCGAGAAACTTCCTTTTGAAATCATGCACAACAAACTTGCATTTTGGGTCTGTAAGACCCCAAACATTTCATGAAAATAAATTTATAAATGATGGGTGTCAAGAGACATATCCTCAGATTCTAGGCCTTCTAAGGCATCATAGTGATTCTATAAAATATAACTACTATTAAAATTTAAAAAAACATCCAATTATAATTATTTCCTCACAACATATTCAACCTAATAATCTCCTTCATCTATCTCTTTGCACCTCTTAAGAGGGATGTGAAAGAATTTGGTTACATCCCATAAAATAAGAAGTGGTAGAGAGGTTGGTTGTGAGTCTAAAAAAATAGAAGAACTGGGTAGAGAAGTCCCTGGACCATAAGATAGAACATTGGTTGTAAGAGGGGTGTTGTAGACCCTAAGTTTTTATATCACTCTTAGAGCTTCAACCTAAGAAGGATATTTTTTAGTAGGAGCTTGGTCTTATAGGAAATTACTTGTTGATGGCTTGCCTCCTTTAGGATTTATTGTGTTTGAGTTTGTGGCTTTAATACAATTGTTCTTCTTCCCTATCATAGTCCATCCATCCTCAACTAGTTTTTTTCTAGCTTCTAGAGATGGATTAGGAGGAGAGGATGAGCGATTGGGCACATTATTTTAGGCTAGGTGAAGGGGTTTGTCCTAAATTTTATGGTTGATATATTGGAAGTGAAATAAGGTATTGTTCAAATATATATATAGGACCCACTAGGAGCATTTCACATCTTGAAATTGAATATCTACAAACTCTTTAAGGTCCTATGAAAGGTCTAGCTCCACACAAATCCACTTTTACGATCTAACAAAGTAGACCCTAATTTACTCATGGAAAATAACTTGACCTATGAAGGAAGCAATCTTGTGAATAAAATGTCAACAAGTGAGTGGGAGACCTAGAAATTTTTCCCAAATTAGGACCTTGAGAGCAGTATGCTCAAAGACTACAAATTCCTGTGTCTAAAGGGAAATCACCATGAATGAGTTCCTAACATACAATGTGGATGACTTATGGAGGATACCTATTGCATGGGAAGGATGGACAAAACAAAATAGAAAAAATCCCTTGGTCAAAATTTTTATTATCTCAAGCTTTATGCCATGAGCATCCTAGTGGGCTTGAACCTAGGATCTAAGCATACATTCAAAGGAAATTCAACCCATAAAATAACCTATCAAACAAAACTATTCTAGCCATTGAAAAGAAAAGTTAAATTTTACAATGGTAAAAATAACATCAGGTTCCAAAGATTTACCTCATGGTAGATCTTTGATAAGAACTTTATCATATGCTTGTAAGGGGCTATTGTTCGATGCTCCACTATTCTCCTCTGTAGCTAAATCAATTAAGAGAGAATGAGAAGTCATTAAATAAGATGGCCTCAATAAAAGGTGGAAAACCCTAAAAGACAATAAATTATAGTATTTCATGAAACCTAATAAGGGTTGAAATATGTAGATACGTTGGCTTAATAAAAAATCAAGGACTGACTCAATGATGCACATGGAGGAAACCCTAACAGAGCAAAAAATCAATGCTTACAAATTTCATTATTTCAATCTATTTTTAGGTTTATATATTTTTATATTGTTAGTATTTGTGAATTTATGTTTAAGTTTATTTATATGGTTAATTGTACCTTTAGTCTATATGTTCTTAAATTTACTTTTTATAGTAGTCTATATTAATTTTCTTTAAGTATTTAGTATGTTGATAATGTTTAGTGTCTAATATTTTAGCTTTATTATTAGTTTTTTGTTTTATTTTTAATAAGTTGTCATTAAAATTGTGTTTAGTGTCAAATTTATTAAGTGGTCTCTCCACATTACATTTATAGTATGTCAATGTATGTGTTAAATTAATTTTTAGAATAGTTTGGATTATAGTCAATATTAAATAAATGGTTATATACCACATTACAGGCTATGTCAATAAGTCTGTGTTAATAGTTTTTGTATCATTTAAATATTGTCTATTTTTATCTTTCATTTATTTTTTAAATGTTTTAAAATAATTCTATAAAGGTTGTCATCAATAAATCATGTACATTAATTTTCAATGTAATAATCTCATCTTTTTTGTAAGAACACATTATTAGGTTAGTTTGACTTAAACTTTGTGGGAGGGTTTATATTCATCCATGTCAGCACTAAGGAGGTAAATGTTAGAAATTTATTATGTTAGTGCTCACATTTGTGGTACTAAGCTATATTATGTGAGAAAATTATAGTATGAGAGTGACTCACAAGTATATGATTAGTTATGAGATAGTTTAGGGGAAATAATAAAAGTTGTTGAGCAACCTACCTAGATTAGTGTTACATATTTATGGTTAGACAATCTCCATATTATTATCAGGCCTAAATCCTATTAAATGTAACCTTTTTTATTGAATAATAATGTTTATTTCAACCCAATTGATATTATGTTATTTTCATAAATGGGGGTTTATCCACAATGAAAACATAAAGAAGAGAATAAAAAAGGGTAAATGGAAACTATCAAAGGACAATAAAATTGTTATCATGACATGAATGAAGGAGGAAATAATTGTAGATGATCATGATAAAAAAACACACACAAAAATAACCATATACATACCCACTTCGACCTTAGTCTAGTCCTCAGGATGTGAATTTAGGGATATTAATGCTCTAACAAGTCTTGTAAATTAAAATGGAAGTAAGCAAAAAATAATTTGTACATAGTTTGCACATGAAAAGTATATGAACAAGCTAGGATGATCAATAACTATCCTTTTCTATTAATAGACTAAAACTTAAATAAAATTATAGCTATAGAGCCTGCATGTACTTAGACTATCAAATAAGGACCTAACATAACTGTAGAACTAGTAGAGGGTAATTGACACTAAAATTTTAGTAAGAAAGGGTTAAAAAGCCTAATCTGATGATATGGCCCATATAACTCTCACTAGGATTCAATAATGGATTATAAAGGTGTAAGTAAAGTAAATGATTATAAGTGGTTATAAATAAGGTAAAGTGAAATGGTCAACTAAATGGGGGTTTATGCAACCAAAGGTGATAAGTGACAAGCCTAAATAATTATATATGTGTACTATTTTATTCACTCAAGGGAAAACATAAGGGATGGTACACACATACATCCACAAAGAAAAAACTAAGAAATATCTAATATACTAAGTAAATAAATCAAAATGTATAGGGATAGAGATCCTTACATTTGGTGGAATTGTTTATGTTTTGATCTCCATTTTTGACTCAAGTGGTACTTTTTAAGAGATGATGTATGTTGAAGAATTAAAATATAAGAATAAGACTTGGATATCCTTAATTGGGGACTCCAAAGACTATGACACAACCTTGGTTCAACTCCTATTAAGATTCAATGACCATAAAGAAGATAAAACCTCCATGATAATAAATTAACCTCTAACTCTCCCTAATACTAATTAGGAGTAGAAATGTGAGTGCACACAAAGTGTATGAATGTGATATCTAATTTGGGAATGTATATGACCCATATATATATGGCTATAATACCTATAACTAACCTTGAATTCTAAAGCAATGGAATTGGATAGGCTGATATAGTTGGAAGATATTGGTTGAAATAATATGATATCAACTAGGTAAATATAGTAAAGAGAAGATCATGTATGAAATAGACTGTATCGACTATGCCAATATAATAGGGGATATAGGGAACCTAAAACCTATGGCTAAAAATTAGACATATAGGTAAGATGGAAAGAGACCCAAAGGAGGTCACACTAATAATAATGATGGTATGATAAAATAATATGTAAACATTTCTCACAAATTACCATGATGATATACCCTTTAAGGTGTGCACTCAAGGAGTTTAGATGCTAAATTTGGATTTTACATGATAAACTAGTCTTCTAAACTTGATAAATATTAACCATGGCTTAGCTCTCTAATTAATGATCTCCTCACAAGTAAAAGGCTTGCATTATTTATATCATAGTGCCTAAATGCTTATCTTATAGTCCAACCTTGATATTTTTATTACCTAGTTCACATGTAGCCCATTGTATGCTTAAACCCTGACAAACATATTACACTATTAGATATAGATCTTTAATAGTTATATGTCCTACATGACACTACTGTTTAGAGTAGGACATTAGAATCAAAGATAATGTCCTAGGTCTAATGTTTATGTTTGTACCTTATAAATCTAATAAAATATCATTATATTTAATTAAGATTCATTAAAAAACATATACATGGACATATTTTTATAACCCTGATTATGCTCAAAATAATCCTATAAAATATTAAGAGTAAATATTATAATGAAAACCATAATCTACTAATTTATTCAAAACCCTAACTTAGTCTAACAACTAACCTATATTCTACGTGATTTATTTTATAATATAACAAACCAAATTTACAAATATAGTGAATTAATTTATTCTAACATTATCCCCTTTAATTCATTATTGTTTGGAGAGTATAAGAGAGAGACCTTATGAATGCCTCAAACTTATCACATGCAAGTGACTTCATGAAGACATCTACACACTAATCTTGAGTGGGGAAATATTGGAGCTATATATTACACTATTGAATATGTTCATGTATGAAATAGATTTGAACTTCAATGTACTTCATGTGTTCATGAAACACTATATTGCAAACAAGTTTAAGAACACCCTAATTATCACAGTTTAGAATTATTGTTTGAGTCTGTGTAACTCCCAATCCTTCTAGTATGTGATGTAACCATATTGCCTTGCAAATGGCAACTCCTACAATATGATATCATACCTCAGTAGAAGAATGAGAAATAATGTTCTACTTCTTGCTCTTACATGAGATAAGTCCAGATCTAAGAAAGAATATAATCTTAAAAGTGGATTTTCTATCATCAGTTGATCCTACATGATCTATTTACATGTATCATATTAAGAATAACTTATCATTCATCTTGTATAATAGGCCATCATACATTATTACTTAAATATATATTAATACCCACTTAGTTGATTTCTAGTGACTTACCTTTGGATCTTGTATGAATCATGAAAGATAGCTGACAACATAGTTGATATCTAGCCTAGTGTATGTGGGGTAGATGAGAATCCCAATCATTTGGTGATAAAGAGTAGCATCTAATGGTAGTGATGGATCTAAGAAAGATAGTTGAAGTCTTATCTCCATAGGCAAAGACATTTGTTTACAATCCATCATCTAAAAACTATCAAGAAATGTATTGTTTTACTTCATCTGAGACATGAATATATGGTTCCATTTTTTCCATACTTCCAATCCAAGATAGTAGTATAGTATTCCATGATCTATCATGTCAAACAATTGATTAAGATCACTATTTATTGCATGAATTATCTTCACTGAGCTACCAGTGATGACTATGTCATCGATATAAACAACAATAATAATAATCTCCCCTTGATTTTTGAGGTAGAGATTGGGTTCATATGGATTCCTCTAAAATATATGATTCATGAGATGTTCATCAATTTTTATATACCAGGCTCTAGGAGCTTGTTTGAGACCATACAAATATTTTATGAGTTTTCACACTTTCTACTCTTGCCTTGGTGTGACATAACCCTCTGGTTGAGTTGTATATACCTCATCCTATAGATATCCATTTAAGAAAGAAATTTTGATTTCCATCTGATGAATATTCCAACAAAACTATGCAACCATTGCAAAGATCATTTTGATTATCTTTATCTTAGCTGTAGGAGCAAAAGTCTCCTCATAGTCTATACCTTCTTTCTAAGCATAAACCTTTAATAAGAGTCTTGAATTATGCTTTTTTATACTAAAATTTGATTTGTATTTGGTCTTAAAGACCCATTTTCAACCAATAGGTTTCTTCCCTAGTGAAAGATTAACATGCTACCACATGTTATTCTTTATGAGAGATTGAAATTCTACATCCATGGCATCTTTCCAAGGTTTGGACTCTAAGGCTTAATGGACAATAGAGGGATCAAATGTTTCTAAAAATATGATCATTAAGGCCAAATTTACCTCTTTACAAGCCATAATATGGGTTCTTGGTCTTGTAGATCAAGTTTCTAGAGGTCTATCCAGTTTTGCATCTTGAATTATACTCATATACCATTTAGGCATACATTGAATAGATGTAGGTGGTGTTGGATTATTTGATTAAATTTTAACACTATTTACATTGGTAAATGTTATAGGTCTAATGCATATATCAGATTTATGTGTGGAAGATGAAATAATTTCACCTTTTTCATCAAACACTACATCCCTACTGATAAGAATATTTAGAGTTTCTAGATCAAGGAATCGATATGCTTTTGATTTTTTACTATATCCCACAAAAATACATTACTTTGTTTTGTTATCCAATTTATTTATTTTATTATTTGGGATATGAATGTATTATTTATAACCAAAAAATCAAAGATGAGATACTTTTGGATTTTACCTAGTTTATGCTTCCTATGGTGTTATTTCATCAAGAGCTTTGGTGGGTGACCTATTCAATAGGTATACAACTGTCAGACATGTTTCTACCCAATATGAATGAGGCAGTTGTGCATCCTCAACCATGATTTGAAACATCTCTATAATTTCATGGTTACACCTTTTTTCAACATCATTTTGTCGTGGTGTGTAAGGAGTAGTGTATTGATGATGTATTCCATATTTTACAAGATATGTAATAAATTTTTTACTGGTTTATTCCCACCCATAATCTGAGTGTATAGCCTTGATTTTGTGACCAATTTCATTTTTAATAGAGGCCTTGAATTATTTGAAGGCTTGGAAATCTTGATATTTATACTTTAATAATTAAACCCACATCTTGCAGGAATGATCATCAACAAAGAGTTAAAAATACTTGTATCCTTTGTGGCTAGATATCATATGTCTACATAGATTAGTGTGCATTGGATCAAGTGGATGAGGAGACTAATATTCAATTTTTCCAAAAGGAGCTCTTTGTTGTTTACCAACTAAGCAACTAGGATAAATATTAGAAGATTTTTTGAGTGTGGGAAGACCTCTGACCATGTTATGTTTGCTTAATGCAAGAAAATAACCATAACTCAAATTACCATATCTTCTGTGCCATAAATAAGATTTTCATATACTATTCATATTAAGTACCTAATGATCTTTACTGACAAAATCAAGTTGAAACATTTAGCTTATATTTGAAGCTCATGCAATAGTTCTAGATTGTCTTGACTTGTGCTTGATAAGGAAAAACTTCTTACCATCTTTGTGATCAAAATAATCTTTGAGATTATGATCAAGAAGTTGATTTATAGACAAGTTTTTAGTGAGTCCTAGGACATATAAAACATCTATGATTTTGGTCATTCTATGACCAAGTTGTAAATAAACATCACCTCTACCATGAATAGTGTATAATGAATCATCACCAAGAGAGATTACCTCGAGATCCTGATTGGTGTAAGGTAGAAAACCATTCTTTCTATCTTGTCATGTACCTTTTGGCACCAAAATCAACATAATAGATAAAATTTGAACAAGGTTCCTCATGTGTCTATGTAGTAAAGACATGATCATCTTTTGAAGAATGATCATCTCAGCAACAATCCCATGATGTTGTTTCATCTTCCAATTCTATTTGAAATGGGGTTTTATCTTCGATGATTAAGGTGAATTATATGAAGTGGAATTATTTTTGTATGATATATGTGTGAATGTATTACACTAGAAATGTTTTAGGTCATGCCCTATCTTTCCACAAATAAGAAAAACTTTATGTAAATGGGGTTTGTTCCCCTATTGATTTTTCTATTTGTTCTAATTATGGTTTTGTTTAGATGCCTTTATTAGCTTATTTACTTTTTTGGAGGAGGCAAGTGCATACTCTTAATCATGTTCCTCTATAGTATGTATGTCTTCCTCTTGTTACAACATGTTAACCAATGAGACAAAGGTTGGTTTATAACTTGTGACATTTAATTTGGTCACAAAGATTCTATATGTAGGGGGTAGTGCTCTTAAAAAAATGGGGAACAAAGATTCATCTTTCACTGGGTCTCCTAATGCTTCAAGTGAAGCCCGCAAGGTTGAAAATCTATGAAGAAAAGCCTCAAAATTTTCCTTTGATTTCAACTTGAGTGAATGGAGTTGGCTTGGGAGATAAAGAATTTAATTTTTATTCTTTTTTTCATACATTATTTGAAGCTTATCCCAAGCATTTTTAGTTGTGGTGGCATTGCAAATATGGGGTTATTCCTCATCCAAGACTTTGAAAATGATTATGAGATTAGCCTTCTGATTGGATTTGTCAAAATTTCACTATTGATTAACATCAATAAAATTTTGGGTCCATGTGACATCAACTAATGTACATATTTACTCATATTCTAATTATGTTTTGACCTTGGTTTTCCAGGCTACATAATTATCACCTCAAAGAAATTATGTCTAACATAATAAAACATGGTCCATTTTTAGACATGTGTGTAACTATGATCAAAATAAATAAGGGTGATGGATTGGTTCCTTATCACTATAGGTTTCAAGGTGTCCTTTTATATATAACATCAAACTGATATACATTACCTTTCTTTATACGTGCCCTTCTTTTATACCCATTAATATGGAGAAGAAGCTCATCCTTTCTGTATACTGATGGTGTGGGAAAGAGGTGTAAACTTATGGAAAATAATTTTATACTTGGTACCTATATAGCATTGAAAAGGATTCATCTAATCATTAGCACCTACTTAGATGGATTTCTACATATGCATACGTAACTTTGCTATATACTTAGAAATACCACCAGTTATGATTTAAGCTCTTCGATTGAAATGAATGAGTAAATGGAGGGAAGAATATGAATATCTCTAAAACTTATTACTTCCTAAAAATTTAAAGGGTAAATTCCCAGACATCATTGTGGTAGTTATGTTAGGTTATAGAAGTAGTAGTTCAAAGTGTGACGACATTACCCATTAATGTGAACTAGAAGCATCATTTTGATCGAATGCTGTGAATGAGATTTTTACAATCTCTTTGATTTTTTATAAATATATTAAAATTTTAAAATAAAATTTATTTTAAAATTTACAATAAATGGAAAATAAATCTATTATGTAAAAAATAAATATTCCCTTCTTTGTAATTTTGCCTTTCACTAGTTATGGGATTTGAACCTTGCACCTAGTTTGACCAAAAAGACTACTTATCCACTTGGGATATTGAGAGTTTATAATTTTTAAATCACTTAATTTAAAAATAAATTAAAAAAATTGATATAAAAATAAAAAAATCACACCTTATAATTCAACTCTCCATGTGAAAGTGTTATTGACAGTTAGAAATTTGAATCAACAATTCTACCTATGATTCACATGCAAAACACATGCAATATAACAAATTAGAGAGTAAAAAAATATGGTATTATATCATGAAAAACCATATATAAAAATTATATATGGAAGAACAATCAATAAATGACCAACTCCAGCAAGCAAATCTTTACTTACATGTTCATATGTCTAGATGTGGAAGAAAAGAAAAATGTACTACAACCTCACTAGGTGATTAAATATGATTAATGAGACTTTGAATGATCCAAAGGACTATATGGAATCCTTCCCACATATGGGTGAAAAATTAAAATGATGAAACACTAAGTCCAGATCAGTCTATAAAAATTAGATTATGATTTTGATGATAGTATGACCTAGAAATGAGTAAAAACCAACTGCAAATCAAAACAAAAAACTATAGTCTTGTAGGATCCCAAAAGGTGGTATAGCCCCCAAAAGGTGGTATAGCCTACTGAAATTTGGTATATCTTGGGTATAGATCATGGATAATTGATTTCATAATTACTCCAAAAATTTTCATACTCTAACTCATTTTGTATGACCTATTATGAATAGAAAACCATACGACACTTCTACAAAAGACACCCAAACAAGATCTAATTGCTTCCAAAGGCACACAACATTTTATTAATTGGTTAGAATTGTACCATTAAAATTTAAAAAGGTTTAAAATAAATCAAAGAATACTTGATCAAGTTTTCACATGCCTATGGAGAGTGTATAGTCTATTGTGCATGAAAAACCATATGGTTTGGTAGGAAAACTCTAGTATCCAAATTGCCAAATTCTCCATTATTGCCTCAAGTACAATCTAACTTTCACATTAATGAATTTATCAAGGATTGGATCTAATAATGAAATGATCTGATACTAGATCTAAGTAAAATATCAATATATTCAATTAAGCTTCTCTAAAAAATAAATACATGGACATATTTTTATCAGCCTGATTATGCTCAAAATAGTCCTATAAAATAGGAAGTGAAAAATTCTAACAAAAAATATAATATACTAATTTATTCAAAAACTAGACTTAGTCTAACAACTAACCTATATTCTATGTGATTTATTTTATAGGATAACAAACCACATTTACAAACATAGTGAATTAATTTATTCTAACAATGAATACTAAAACTTTCAATTGTTTTAATATGTACATGTTAGCCTATTTGTCTTAATTCACACTCGCATGATATATTTTCAAAAGGTGTAGTATAAATATCAAATAAATTACACTCATTTAGACATATAAAAACTACCAATAAAACACCTATCAAGCTCACTAAATCATTTGCACAACTGAGATCTACTTCCCTATTCTTCCTTATTTATATATCAGTCATAGAAGTAGTCTTTTTACAAGTTTGAAGCCTTCAAAGAGTATACCATGAGTATTATTTTCCAAGTTATAATTTAGATCACTACATGCACTTTCATATAGCATATTACACTATTTTTCATAGAAAATCCCACATAAAAGGGATAACTACATTAGTTTGGGGACTTCTTCAGAGTATATGGCTATGTAGATAACATTGATTGATGAAGGGGTATTTGAGGTTAGATATACTTAACTTGAGACCATTAACCTTTGGTTTTGAAAGATCACATTCCCTAATCAGAGGACCTAGGGTTTTGATCTATACACTAACATCCTGAACCTATGTGCATGATCAAGATAGAGAATCTACAAGGTGACAATAAGATCTAACAATTGCAAGTCATTTTTTTAGAAAAGTAAATGCACTTCACTATGTATAGAAGCATTAAAATGAGAAAAAATTGTTTTTATTAGTGTTCATATTTAAAATTTACTGTTTGGATGATAGAGAGGTGATCTATAGAGGTGATCTATAGAATCTAATGAATTATAACTGAGCATCATCTTGAATATTTCTACACCTACATTTTATATATCTACCTATTCATCAATGAATAAGTTAATTATTATCACTTCTTCATGTTTAATCAATCAAATTACTATTTAACATTATAATTTTAATATTTAACACATTTCCATAATTTAACACTTTAATTAAATATTTTGAATGTAAATTAATTAGCCTCCTTATAGAATAGTATATTCACTATTTGATTAGGTTATTATCTTTACCCTTATTTCTAAAAAGGGTTAAACATTTGGTGAAATTGAACTTTGAGTCTTCTTATTTCAATCCTATCTTTCTCTAGGGGTTTTATCCTTCTATAATTTTAGATTGTAGTAATTATTCATATTTTAAATTTCTTAATTTGTATGCAAACTAGGCATAATGATAGAATAGGTGGTGTAAATATTGAAAATTTGAGCTTCCTCTTTTTCCACCTAAAATACCTCAAGATAATACCTTGTCAAAATCTACCAATAATGAGAGTGATAGTAATGACAATGGAAAAAATATTGAAAACACTCTCATAGAGGATGAATCTGATCATGAAAATAATGAAGCACATGAGTATATGAACATGAACAAGTATATCAAGATAAAGTTAAATATATTGCAATGTTTCAAGAGAATATTCATGAAAATATTGAAGATATCCATAAGATCCATAATGCTATATTGGACACTAAAAAATCCAAAAGCATATGTGAAAACCATTGCTCTTTATTGATACAAATATTGGGGTTATTGGATATGCCTATCAAACATAAATTCCATCATCCCTCCCCTCGAGCACATCATTGATTAATACATATAATGGGGACATAAAATATGTATTCAAGCCATTGTTCTCCAAATATTAAACAAATATTGCTACATCTTATATGGAAATAACCAATATTTTAACTCAATTACCATGTTAATGCCTACATCAACACAAGTGGTACTTGCATCCAATTTTATGACTTGTCAATATCAAATCTTAATACATATGGGCCTAATATGCAAACTCTTTTCCAAGTGATTCAAGATTTGGAAGCTAAGGTTAAAAATTTTGAGAAAAATTCTTTGAAATAAACTCATGCTACTAATTTACAAGATGTAATGCATAATCATCTTGCACCTACGATATATTTTCACCCTTTACCAGCTAGTTTTTTAGAACTCAAGTTCACACTTTATGATATCAAGGGTGACCTTGAGCAACATATTTACTCTTTCTATATAACATGCATTGATTATAATTCCAATGATAAAATCTTGACTAAAGTATTTATAAGAAGCCTTAAGGACTATGCTTTAAGATGGTTCTATGATCTAACTATATAATTGATAAAGGCATTCAAGCCTCCAACAGATCAATTTATCATATTTCTCTACCAATATGATTGAAAAGATGTCATATGCATAAATTTAAAAGGTAAAATAAGAAAGCAATGGGCCTATCAATTAATATGTTTTTAGGTACAAGACAATATTAGATAAAATGAATAATCTAATGGTAGCTAAAGAGCTTCAAGATACCTTCAAGTAAAATTTTATTGCCCCATTACATGAGTTTATTATCTTCAATAATCATTAATATTTTGATGACTTGTGCCATATTGTTCAAGATAGAGAAATGAAACTTATTGCATTAAAAAAACCTAAGTATGCAGCCAACACACTGACTACATATAATACTATGTTTCATATCTAACCAAGCTATAATGAAAATATCTAGAGGATGACAAGTAAATAACAATGATCCACACCATGGGGCATATGACCAAGTGTGTAGGGAATAACCAAGTTTGGTTATGCAGAGTGAATGAAAAAAGATGAATAAATATAGAAAAATCAATACATATTCAATGGAGTATAAGTATTAACTTATAGGACATGTAAATTATATTCAATAGGAAATAATATTAAAAATCATACTTTGTGTTAAAATGCATGTGTTATAGAGTAGATACACAAAGTATTATATATATGTTATGAATGTGTATGGCATTGACCCTTAGCCATATGCATATGTTACGTCTTTATATAATAAGAGTATATGAGCAGTTTAAATTACTATTGGTTACAAAGATGGTTATAGTTTGTTTCATCTTCCTTGTTGGGGAATGATTAAACTTCCAGATTGGTGGTGGGAATTGGTCCAATTGATAGATTCCTGGTTGGAAGGTGCCACCTAAAAGTACACACAATTAGAGTAGGTTGACATGTGGATATGTTAGAGAAAATATGGGCATGGGCACATGAGTTTGTGAGCAAGTGATAGTAAGGCACATAGGATTACAAACTGATGAGTACATAGGCTATGATCAGGGGTGATCTAGGTGTGAAATTATATGAGTAAGTGAAAGATTTATGTGTAGGAGTGTGATAAATATTCATGAAGAGGAATACATAATATTGTGTAGGAGGTGTGAGATATGTATAGGAAAATAAGTGAGAAGTGTATTATACTACATAGGGGATACACATAGATCATTTGACCATTCTTTAAAAGAAATGGTCTCCATTACATTGGTGTTGAAATGAGGGAATGCCACTAAAATTTGGTTAGAGTTATACCACTTAGATTGATCAACATATTTTCAAACCTTGACCACTTAAAAAATTTGATGCATGCCATGACAGGTGTATTTGTCGCTCACTATAATGATTTGGTCCTTATCTATATGACACAAGTGTTCAAGATCCAAATCATAAGGATGTTGTGTCATTGCTAGCTCAAGAAGTGGAAGAGTGTAAGGATTTATAATTTTAATTTTGAATACTATGTGAATGTCCAATTATGGAAGCATATAAAAAATGAAAGTGTTTTCACTAGTTACATGTAGAATGGTATAAGGACCATATTATACAGGATTGATTTTTATGTATACACACAATATTTTTAATTTTTATCAATAAATGATTCTTTTTCTCATGTAGGAACCCATATAATATCAATATCTCTAAGTGCATACCTTAAATGGTGCAATAAGAAAGGGGTTGGTAGAACTTTGATGCTTTATAGGATTGTTGGCCCCTATACCACCACCTAAAACCATTACAAGCCACTCCTATCTGATTTCATAAGAATTAAAACCACACTTATACACTCTCTTGATCAATTCACCATCCAAAATAACCCCTACCTAAGTGAAACCACATTTATAATAAGTTTCCTACTACACCAACTAGGTTAACACTGTTATGGGTTTAACTCATGTTACAAAACTCTATCGACCCAAGCTAACATAGTTAGAGACCTAATGACTCTATTTCCTACCTAATAAAGTTGACTGGGTTGAATTCATTAGTTGAGTTCTTGGGAGGGTTTAGGGTCAAGACATGGATATAAATACCCTCTCAACATCATTTATAAAAGGAGGACCATTCAATTATACATAATTATATCTCACAAATTTATTTATACAACCAATAAGAGGTTTCATTGCTTGGGTTTTTACCTTGGATAAGTATCACTTATCTTGTGGAGGTCTTTGGTGTATAAGATAAGTATTATAGCCTAGAACTAATTTGTACTTGTGATCCTTACAAGCCATAATAACCTCTTACAAATCACCATTGGCCAAGGGATAGATTGAGGCATGACAGGTTCACTTAGACAAGGTAAGTATATTACTATCCCTTTATATTTTGATAAGTAAATATTTTAAAGATAATAGATTTGAATTGTATCTCTCCTTATATTATTTCTATGTTTTATTAGATATAATTATATTTTCATGTTTATTATGTTTGCCATTTATGCCACCAACTTTGATGAGCACTATATTAACTTGCATATGTATTTACTAGATTAGCTTGCATAGTTATTTAGTAGATTAACTTATTTAATATTATTACAATCATAAGACTTAGGGTTATCAAAAAATGAAATTTGACTAGAGGCGTTAGAAACATATCCTTTGTCATTATGTGATAATAGTTCTATTAGTATAGGTTTAGCAGATCCATTATTGGTCATGACCCTAATACAAACATATTGTTAAGAGAACTTGTTAGTTGATTACCTTATCCTAGCTTGAATATTATTGAGTAGGATAATTTATAGATATTTATAGTTTTATTTGCATACATCTAGTGCACAAACATGATTCAAACCCTTGTAATTTTTTTATTTTTTTTAATTTAATGTCAACTAGATTGAATTTATCAAATGAGTTTAACATTTTGTATATAAGCTTTCAAACTTCATCGAGCTTATCGACCTAGTTCAATAATTCATTTGCAAGTTTTCAAACTTTGTCAAGCCTATCAACCTAGTTTGACACTCTATTGGTAGGTTTTTAACTTCATCAAGCCTATCAACCTAGTTCAACTCTCTATGTTTAGTTTTAAAATAGGTTGAGTTAGTTGACATAATTTTATTTTTTTGTAGGTTTTCAACATTATTAGGAAAAAATACTAATTCCCTGGCCAATCTTGTTTTATATTCTAGGTTATTTTACCAACCTGGTAATTCAATTTTATCATTTATCTAAAATTTTCATTTCTATTTCTCAGTAAAATCATTCAATACTTCAAATTTATATTCTATGTTTGAAAGTTTTTTAGTTTTATTCAAATTATATACACAATCAACTAGGTGTCAAGCTGGTAGACCTAGTTTGTTTTAGATTTTTCTAAAATTCAACTAAGTTGAGTTGGTCAACATAGTTTGTTCTGTTTTTTTTTTAAACTACTAAATTTCTTTCTAAAATTAAACTAGATCGACTTGGATAACTCTATAGGACTTGGCTGACTTAGTATAATTTCATCTTACTATTTATCTTCCTGTAAATCAAATAGATATCCTTGGTTGACCTTTTAGGTCTTGGATAACATAATTTAGTAGTTAGCTGAATTAGTTTAGTTTTTAGCCAACCTAGTTTGTTTTGTCTTTATTTTTAGACACAATTCAATAGGTGGTCAACCCAGTTTAGTAAACTAATAATATCTTAATTATGTCTTCTTTTTAGTTTAGTTAAGAACACTACATAATATATATATATATATATATATATATATATATATATATATATATATATATATATATATATATATCTCATAACCTCACTTATATTATCACTTTATATGAAACTTTAGAATTCATTCCTTCATGTCTTCTTAATCCCAAACCAATTACTAGATAATGTAATACAATGGAGGTTATGGACCTTAGTCCTCCTCCTACTACCAATGTTTGGAATCCTCTCCCCAACAATCCCTCTCCTACTAACAATATAGGGAATACTCCTCCTACCAACACTAACATTCCTACCACCATAAATATTACTCCCATTGATAAAACTCACATTATTTCTCAAGTGATTTAATAAATTAATGTTATGCAAAAAACTAACAATTACCAAATGATGCAAATGTAATATCATATATTATTAATGACTAGTCAACCGCATCAAGTCATCATGACTCAACCAAATCAAAATTTTTTCCCTCCTCCTCTTAGATATTCCAATGGGAATATCATGCCTTAAAATCCTTTAGATAAAAAAAATATTTAATATATTCAAAATTAAAATTTAACTTTATTCATTGCATCCATAGATAATGGCAATATCTCTCCAATTATTACATATGATGGAACTAAGGATCCCACTATATTTATTAAATATTTGGGTAATATCTATAAGGAATGGGTCCAAACTAACACCTTTTCTACCACCAAACTCCTAGCAAAAACCTTTTTTGATGATGCATTTGAATGGTACAATCAACTTACTAGACATTCTATTACACAACTAGAGGATTTATTCAATGCCTTAATTAAGAAATTTCAACATAATGACCTTCCTTAAAATTATCTTAGCCATTTCATCAATACCAAGAAACTTCCTAACAAATATGCTCATACTTTTATCAAATTATGGAAGTATCTATCTCACAAAGTGGACCATAATATGAATGATGATACTCTTATAAAACTATTTATTACCACTATTAAATATCTTATTCAATATAAATTTTGGATGTTTTCCCATAAAAATTTAGAAGAATCCTTAGACCAAGAAAAAAGACAAGGCTTTCTTATAACATAATTTGAATCACCTCAATTAACTACTAAGAAATATTTCTAATCATTTTCTCATAATATTGATTCTTATAAACCTCCCTAACCTCAAAAGGGAGCATCCAATTCAAATTATTTTAACCCAACTTACCCTCCATTGAGTCTAGAAGAACTTAAGATGAAATTACCACCTTCTAAACCCATGAGCTTTGATGCTTCCAAACTTCCTCCAAAATAGTACAATCTTGATAAGTTTTTTTGGTGGCATACTACAATAGGTCACTCTCATGTGATATGTCATGATATTCACTAATTTATTCTTGCTTCTTTGTTTGGTCCACATTTCAATATTGACATGATTACATAAAAATTTTGTCAAGACTATCTTCAAACCTATCAAATCCAATATAAACTATCAAAATCACATCAACATCACTTACCTAATGATAAAAAATAATATCCCCATACCTCCACCTAATGCACTAATGTTTTCCAAATAATAGTTGATCCTTATTCCTATATGAATATGGAAAGGATATATAACATGAAAAACTTAAAATGGGTGGTTGATTTATCAAACCTCAATAGCTTATGTCACACGAACCAAAGGAGCACCTAGTTTAAATGCTTACTCTAAAGTGCATCATAAATGCTCCTCCTTTAGCTTATATACCTCATCATACTTATCCTATACATCCTACATAGATTTAAAAATAATTAAAATCCAACATATGAACATGTTTACCTAAATCCAACTACATCAGAAACCTCAATGCAATTCATTCTAACAATTTAGCTTCACCTCATTCCATATCACATGTTGGGGAATCTTGCGATGCCCATCCACATATCACTTTAGACTTTGGGACATCTTACGATGCCCATACCTACATTATATTACTCTTTGGTGCATCCTATGCTGCCCAATATTATTCTACATTGCATAATAACAAACAAATTCAACTTCAAAAAACCTTTTGAGACACATACGCTTGTATTTCACATGCTCATATTTGATATAGATGTTATAATATATTTTGATTGTTATTTTTATCTCATGTTTTCTTATTTTTATGAATTTTATTTTCATTTAGTTTTACCTTACACCATTGTTTCCTTTGGGTTATTTTACTTTGTTTCACATTATGTTCAAACTTTGTTTAGTTTAAGGTTAATAGATATCACTTTAATTATTTATGTCATTCTTTCCCTTAGTCTCTTTATGATTATTTGGTCCTTATTTAATTTCCCCCTATTTTGGGATGATCATTTAATTCCCCCTCTTTTGGGATGAACATTTATCTTCCCCATCTTTTGGGATGACCACCACCTTCATTAGATATTATGCTAGATCCCTTCTAGGTTAGTATGGGTTCTCTAGTGACATGACTATCTTAGCATAGTCGAATACCTTTTATTGAACCATTTTACCTCATTGTGATTAGCTATGAGCATATTAATAATTTTATAAATTATTACATGGATAGATCTCTCATGATCCCCATCATTATTTATTTCCTTTAATTTTATGCACACAACAATCAATTTTTAGATTATACACTTGTGGGTAAGTCTAGGAGTATTTAGACACTATGGTATTTAAGTCCTTTTCTCTAGTGACCAAGTGTAATCTCTCTTGTGTTTGTCACCTATTTCACTCATGTTTGGTTATCTGAACCCGTATGGAGGAGAAATAAAAAAAATACAAAAAATTTAGAAGCCAAATCATAAAAAAATAGAAGGCAATGATCAAAAAGTAAAAATAACCTTAAAATTCAGATCACACCAAAAGACATGATCTATATTTGGCACATCTCCTATATTAGTTGAAGCTCAAACTACATAGTTGGCCTCATGATAGAGATGAGGTCCATTGGGGTGTGGTAGGCCAGTAGAGTGGGTTAGGAGGTCTCATTATTTCATATATTATCTAGTGCTACCTATTTTCTCATACAAGTACCCAATATTTGTAGTAGACTAAAAATTATATAAGGGGTCCTAAGGAACAATGAACTCATTGTGGAATGGGAGGTCCATTTTAATCTTCATTCATATATCCTTCATGGAATGATTTATATACTTCACTTGTTATCACAAACTTTGTGTTAATTAGTCAAAGTGTCCTAAGTCCTTGTTGTTTATAGTATGTAGCCTTGCTCACTTACCTAGTGTGTCTCATTATTTCTAAGGATATTCATATCACCCATGTTGTGTCTAACATTCCCTTATTTTCATAAATTTTTCGAGAAATACCCCTTTATGGGTATTTATTTTAGCTAATTACATCCTTGATCAGATTTTCCTTATTATGACTCTTGGTTTATAGTTTATGAGTTTCATTGTAATACCTTGGATAAGACCAGGTTTTCTTCACAACCATCCCTTACACCATTTTATTATCACACCATCTTATTATCACTCTAGTCATGTCATTATGTGGTTGTGATTTCTTATATTGTATCTTAGAACAAGCACTAAGTTTGAGTTATCATCCTTTAGAAATTTTGATTTTCATCTATCTATCATGATCTTGTTTGATTTTTATGGACTTCACTTATCTTACATATGATATTTTACATGTTTACATGTTTTTATTTATGTATGAATTGACATTCTTATCTTAGATTTTAATTTACATTCTCATTTTCAATCATTTATGCTTTCTTTATATTTGATTCAACATGTTTATCTTAAATGGGGTTACCTTTCACTTGCTTTCATATCCTTTTTAGAGTTTTTTCACATTATATTTCATTAACTTGTAACATTTTACATGTTTCCAAATGTGATTTAGTAGATTGTATATTCCTTTTTATCATTCATGTTTTACATGCTTCCCAGCATGATTTAGTATGTTCTACATTCCTTTTTGTCATTTATGTTTTACATGTTTTCAAACATGATTTAGTGTGTTATACATTCATTTGTCATCATTTTATCTTTTACCCATCTTCCTTGGTATTTTGGATCTAATTTATAATTTATCACCCTATCTTACCAATGGTCCCAGTGATTTATCTAGTTATGCAAAGTTCATTTATTTTGATTTTCCTACTTTTATTTGTTTTTGATCTTTAGTTTTGACCCTTAAGGTTTGTCTAAAGAAATTAATGTGCCCTCCATGATCAATATTACAAATATAATAAACATCTATTTAATGATAAAGTTAAGGTACATATATGATACTTTCAGTTATTTCCTTACTGTCATTTCAATTTATGTTTTTTACTATAATTTATTATCTCAATATTATGGGTTTCTATGTTCTTTCTCAAAGAAACATCTCATATTAAAAATTCATGACACATGATGAGATTCAAGTGGGGCATATGTATACATACAATATTTTTAAACTCGATCAATTATTTATGCTTTCTCTCATACATTAACATGTAAAATATCAATCTCTTTGAGTGCATGTCTTAAAGGCTACATTGAGAAAGGGGTTGACAAAGATTTGGTACTTTATAAGATTTTTGGCACCTATACCACCATCTAAAACCATTACAAGCTACTCTCATCTGATTGCCTAAATATTAAAACCCCATTTATACACTCCCTTTAGAAATTCATTGTCTAAAATAGTCCCTACCTAAGCAAAAACCCCTTTTTAATACTTTTCCTACTAAATCAACTAGGTCAACCCCATTATGGGTTTAGTGCACATTAAATAACTCTGTTATCCCAAGCTGGCATAGTTCAAGACCTAACATCTCTATTTCCTACCTATTAAAGTCAATCGGGCCAAATTCATCAATTAAATTCTCAGGAGGGTTTAGGGTAAAGTCATGGCTATAAATACCCCTTAAATTTATTTTTAAAAGGAGGATTATTTAATTGTGCATCATTAGTGATCATAAATATACTTATGCAATCAATAAGAGGTTTCATTTCTTAGGCTTTTGCCTTGGACAAGTAACGCTTATCTTGTGGAGGTCTTGGATGTATAGGAGAAGTATTATAGCCTAGAGCTAATTTGTCCTTATGATCCTTACAATCCATAAAAACCTCTTAAAAAACACCATTGGTGAAGGGAGATATTGAGGAATGATGGGTTCACTTCAACAAGGTAAGTATACTCCTATCCCTTCATATTTTGATAAGTATGTATTATAGAGCTAATAGATTTGAATTATATCTCTCATTTTTTAGATTATTTCTATGTTATATTAGATATAATTATCTTTGCATGTTTATTATCTTACCCATTTGTGACACAAGCTATGGTGAATACTAGATTAGCTTGCATATGCATTTACTAGATTATTTTGCATTTTTATTTAGTAGATTAGATTGTTTAATATTATTAAAATCATAAGACCTAGCTAGGGTTATCACAAAATGGCATTTAACTAGAGGCCTTATAAATGTCTCCTTTGTATTATGTGATAAGATATCCCTTATTATAGTTTAATTAACCCATTATTGGTTATGATCCTGATATAAATGTATTTCCAAAAAAACTTGTTAGTTGATTAACTTCTCTGATCTTGAATATTATTGAGTGGGATAAGTTATACATCTTTCTAGTTTTGATTATATACAATAAGGATTTAGAATTTTCATGTTGAAGACTAGGTGAATTCCCAACTATGGAAGCATATCAAGAATTAAAGTGTTCTCACTAACTACACATAGAATGATGTAAGGATTATATCCTATAGGATTGATTTTTATGTGTGGACCTTTGAAGTTATCCTTATGAAGATACAATCAAACTTTATCAAAAAATCATAATGCATGGGATGTGTAATGTGTGTTAGGACACTCTTCGTATATTTTTTATGTGTGAGATAGAATATGATGAGCTTAGTGATGAGAAAATTATATGTGTCACACAATATTCTTGGCTTTGTTTTCTTCCTATACTTGTGTGCATGACTTAGTGTAAACTAGTGCATTATAGTATATGTCTAGAGGTGTTGAAGGTTGAAACCCAAGACATGTCTAAAATGGAATACGACCCATAGATCTATGAAGGGATATGTTGTAGGCATGTTTAATGTATATAATAATTCATCCCAAGTGTGAGTATGTGCATGATTTTACATTCATAGAAGATGAACAAGTATGTGATTAACAATTTTAGTTTGTCATTTTGTCTAATGATGAATAATATATTATTGGGAACTTTTCCTTTTGCCTAGAATATATGTTCCCTAGTTTTACAGCTAAAAAAACAAGAGTTCCAATGAGCTATCATGTTATCATATCACACAAGAAAAGGTTCTTGTATGCTAACCCGAAGTACAAAGCTTAGGACTAGTTCCATTTTATTTTATTACATAAAACTGTATTCATTTACTTTCCTAAGATAGGATGATTGAACAAGCATTTAGTTCTAAAGTCATATTTAGTTCGATGTTTAACTCATATCTATTCATTCATTACTTAACTAACCAAAAATAAATAAATGACACAAACTAATACCAAATAATAGTAACTCCATTATATTTAAGAATAGATTACATAAATCTTTCATCAACACATAAGCTTCATTTAACTACACTCATCTGTCATATCCAATATTACCATGACTCTAGGATTATAATGATCAATAATAATATGAAGAAAAAAAATGGGTATTTATACATGGTTTAATCAAACCATTAAGTTATAGAATTTATTACAAAAATATGACTCACCAACAATCATTAACAACAATGAGTCATGGCAAGCCATTTACAATGAATTCATAAAGACCCAATCCTAACTACCCATATTGATCTCTCTATTATATATCCTCACTTGAATATTATTCTTTGACCTTCATGCAAACCATTCCCTAACCATCTCTACTTTATGTGCCTTTTCCAAATATTTCACTAACATCTAAGTCCTACATTATTAGGATCTCCATGTATCATGATTATTTGTTCCACATGACTTGCCTCTTCTGAACCATGTTCTTATGCATCATGGTATTCCATTCCATGATATTTTGCATCACGTCTCTCTCATGTCTATGCTTCCTTCCACTCTACTTGTCTTCAAAAAGTACTTAGCCAAAATTGATTCAAAATTAAGGGCCTAACATATCACCCCACACTAAATCATTAGTCCATCCTAGACTATGTATTATGCTTAGGTTAATCTACTATAAAAAACTTAGGTCCCATCTATTTAACCTATTTCTTTACTTCCTTCCAATGATTCAAAGCATTATGGAGCTTATAAGTGATTTCCTTGACTACATCCTTAAGATGATTAGTCTTCTTAGGTTACTATATAAAGTCACCCACTTGAAAGGTTAAATGCTCAAGTGATGTAAAAACATCCTTATGAACATCCTCTATCAAAATAAACTCTATTAAAACTTATCCTTGGAGTGTTGTAAAATTGGTATTCAACTCTTGATGGTGAACACTTATTTTATTTTATAGGGATTCCACATCTTGAAATGTTTTGGCACACTTAGATATATGTTTTATTATTAATACACTTTCAACCAATTGATGGCATTGAAGTTCCTTTTCTTGAAGTCTTTATTATAAAATTTTATCAGGCTATGCTAGTTTATCAAAAACCCCATCAATGATGGAACTGTATTACCAATTCTATTCAAAAATATCTTACAAACTTCAATGGTGTTAGTGAACTGTTCCATCACCTAAGTTTGCTCTTGTTAAGGATGGGTATGGTCTTTACATTTTTTCAATAATATCCCCACCAAGGTTCCCAATATATTAATAACCTCTCTAACAAGAGGTATTCCATCTACAAGGGCCATCTCCTACTCAAAGATAGAATTGTAGAGTGTTATGGTCTTCACTCTAT
This sequence comes from Torreya grandis, assembly GCA_037957365.1. Taxonomy (NCBI): domain Eukaryota; kingdom Viridiplantae; phylum Streptophyta; class Pinopsida; order Cupressales; family Taxaceae; genus Torreya; species Torreya grandis. The sequence goes on along the minus strand of JARHVA010002012.1, from coordinate 735,833 downwards.
ATATCATCATTGTTTATATTTGGCACTTGAGCTCTCCTAAATACTCTTCAATATTTATATTTTTTGCACACTTATTTTGATGGAGAGAAATGACCTCTTAATTCTTTCTTTTGATCTATTTCACATAAAATTCTTATAAGGCATTATGTATTATCACTTCATGAGTAAATTTCAAGAGGGTCACACTTGATTAAGATGTTTTACACTACTAGAAATCCACCCAAATTATTTTAGGGAGTTCCACCTCTTCTGATTCCATAATAATACTATCTAAAGGTAGTTCACAATGATATTATTTATTATATATCATTATGAAAATATAGTTCTTTCTTAGTTTTCTCAGTCGAGTCATCCTTGGGAAAATATTCCCACATTTAAAAGTTCTTCTTAGACACACCTTGAAGATATTGGGTACAAATGGAAGGGGTTTCATTGGTAGTCACTATCATCTATTGCGTGGATTCATCAATAGGTTCCTTACCTTTAGAGGGATCATGCTTTAGTATTTCTAAATCCATCTCCTCTTCTTAGTGACTTTTACCAGCATCAAGGTCATCCATAACCAAGGATATGTCTATGCTCCCCCCCTCTTTACTAATAGGATTATGAAATTCCACTTGTGTGTCATCAAGGGTGGCTTCTTCATGTTGTATTAGTGAGGGCTCCTTTTTTTGGTTCTAGTTTGGCCTCTTTTTCCTTAGGGGGAAGGTCCCCTCTTTGGTGTTACTTTTGGAGTCACCAATTCATATTCATATTCCCCATCCTTAGGAACTAAAGTATTTTGTTTCAAAGGAAAAAAATTCTATATGGTGGAACTAAGGACTTTTGGTTGACCTGTGGGTATGTTATCTCTCAATGGTGAAGGGTAATTCCTTTAACACTTTGGTTGTTCTAGTTATGCACTCATGCTAGCATCATTCCCCAACCTCTTTTGATTTTAGTGCCTTCTAATCTATGGGGGTGGAATGGTTTCTTTCCTATCCTTATCACTCCTTGATGTCCTCTTCCATAGATATAACATATAAAGTAATAAATTAATAGAATCCCTGGCCAAGATTTTTTTGGATTTAACATTGGTATTATTTGATTCCATTTTTTATCTATAGGCCTTCTTCCCTAAATACACATGCATTTGATGAAGATTTTGAGTCTCAACATTAATATTTTATGTATCAATATTCGTGGGGCATGCATCATATATTATATTGACAATGCTTATAAAATACATAGCATTGAAATAATATGACAACTTAAGCCACCCAGATAAATCATCTAAAGGGATCATTTGGATGTGTGCTAAATAAAAATGTTAATTTATTAGAAAATAGGCTTGGTATCCTATTTGGGTAGGTAAGTCCTTAGGAATGTACCACTCATTCTAAAAAACTTTCTTCATTCCATCATAATAAATCTTCATCTTAGATTTATAAGTAGGGGTAATAGTGATAGGATATGAAAATGCTTTAAACCATTCAAACAATGAATTATTTTTTGGAGGATAATCCCAATTCAACTCATCATAGATGTACTCTAGTACACTAATTTCATAAAATAAAAATACTAAAATAATTTTACCCCAAGAAAATTTATGATTAGGTAGGCGGTGGGCCTTCACCACATCTTTAATAATTTGTTTAACAAAATACTATGAATAATTATAATTAACCCTAGGGTTGTCTAGTGGGATACATATAAGTGAAAAATATCTACTTCTTTCCATATATAAACACCTCCAATATTGTTCATAACCAAGAACTCAACCACTCAGAGGGTAGGATCTTCAATATTAGCTATATACATTTCATGGCCTTGCTTCTTTTACTCAAGTGCCATCTTAGTATTCTTAATTTACTCTTGATCTTCCAAATCTCCATTGAGGTTAGAACCCAAGCATTGAAGACCTATAAATTTAATACATATTTGATCCATGATCCTCATATTATACCCTATAAAATAAAAGTAATCTTCATGTACACACAAGATAAGAAACCTTATGACCTCCACATGTTTCTTGAATTAAGGTAGATTAAATAAATGAAAAATTCTAGCATCATTAAGGTTATTAAAATTAGTGAAAACATAGACAACCTAATTTTGGGTATTCTACCACTCAAACCTATAGTCATGCTATAACTCTACTTCATTCTTTGGTTGGTGGTGATTGTAGTCAAATAATTGGTAAGTCGATACATTAGACTTATGCTTCTCTGCATGTAACATTGATTCAAGATACTATGTTTATTCAATGAATATTAGGGGTGGGGGAAGTACTAATACTTTATTCTTCACCTCATGATCCATCTTAGATTCTTTCTTGTGTGTTCTCTCAGTCTGCTATGACAAGCTTTCCTCTTACACATTGGATTCACCAAGTACTTATTCTCTTATTAAAATTGGTTATGCTCCCTCACCCTCAAACTCTTCTTCCTTATAAATCACAGGCAAGAGCTTACTTTTTAAAGCCTTCATTTTTGGCCACATAACCCTCTAAAGAACTTGAAGGTTGAGGCATGATTTTTTGACCCTCCCAAAATAATACATGATTACTTATTTATCTCCCTTATATCTCTTACTTCAACATCCTCTAATGGAAGATGCTAACACCTACAACCTATAATTTCTTCAAATACACTTTTCCAATCACTATTCCACTAATTTTTCTATTCACTACAATTATGTTGCTTCATAATATTTTAATTGGCCACTACAAATTGATAAATGCTCCTCTGGTAGCTTGAAAATGCACTACTTGGCTCTGTAAATTCATGGATTACAAATATTAAAGTGTTAAAATTATGACTGGTTAACCTTTTATAGCTTTGAAGGGTAATCTATATTTTATTATTCATGAACTCATCTATCATTTCACTCATTTAATGCTTCTAATGGTATTTCCGTGATGTCCATTTAGCACACTTTCCATTACACACATTATTTTATTGCATTTAACACATCTATCCCATCCTGCACTTTATTCAAAGTGCATGACAACTGTAAAGGATTTAAAAATTTCCATTTCTAAGGTGGGAACCTACTTTATTTTATCTTAACTCCTCATAGTGGTTACGTGCTACATCCTACATATCTAGTTTTCCTTATACACTTTCACTTACATTCTCATTTTCCACATGCATTCCCTTTCACCATTTTCTTTGCACTTTATAGGTTTACTTGATTCACACTTCTTATCCCATACTAAATATGTCCTTGTCCTCCATAACATGATAAATAAAATAAGAAAGAACCAAGTGTTGATCTAAATCAAATCAAAAGGTGCACAACCAATGCCATGATTTATTGAAAAATAAACCAAAATGCTAAACTAAACTAGTGGCATATGCCTTATTAATAAAAAAAACATCACTCAAAATGGTAGGGGTGAAGCTGATTACCATTAAAATGGATTAGAAGAAATTGGACATATAATCGCTCCAACTTACGTGTGCTTATGGGATGAATGCTATGAATAATAAATGGACCATACCAATGGACATAAATTTTTCTTGAATGGTGCATGAACTTGGAGTCATAAACCAATAAATGCATACCCAGATAAAAGGTCTTATTCTTAAGATGTCTATCATGCTAAAACTTTTATTTTTATTTCTCCACTCCTTGAATCCAATGCATTAGAAAATGGGTTTCATCCAAATGTAGTAAAGCATCCAGGCATGCTTTCAAATATTCCTCATCATTTAACCAGATAATGCATGTAATTTATAAATTAGGTATAATTAACTCAAGTGGGAAAATGGATTCAACACCAAAGATAAGATTAAAGGGAGTACTTTTGTTCAACCATTTATATGTAGTCTGATATGACCATAATACTAAAAAAACATGATCATCCCAGTTAGTGCAACCAATATTGAAAATCTTCATTAATATATGACTTAATATTTTATTGAATACTTTAGTTGTAACATTATCTTGAGGGTGATATGGTATAGTCTTATGGTGTGCACTACATGAACTCAACCAAAAGGATGCATATTGTCTCATTAAGGAAATTAGTTTCACAATCACTAGTCAATCTTAACAGACATCCATACCTTATAATAATATTTTACTAAATAAATTTAGTGACAATGGAAGAAATATAATCCTTGGTTGGCATTAATTTAACCTATCAAGTGAGGTAATCAATGATGGTAATGATATAATATGTGCTAGTATATCTCCCCACTAGAGTAATGGGGAAAACAAAATCAATAGCCCATTTCTCAAAGGGTTCATGATAAAGTATTAGAGGAAGAGGCATATCATCCCTTCAGTTTGATCTACCCACACATTGATATATATCACATTGGGATACATAATATTTAGCATCCTTAAATAGAGTGAACTACCACAACCTAACTAATAGAACCTTCTATGTTATAACATCACCAAAACAATGTACTCTAATGACACCTTCATTAACCTCTTAAATAAATTCAGCATTCTCATGTTGCATCACACAATATCATAATTCTTCATCCCATCTAATATTATAAAGGTCACCTCCAATGAGCTAGATAATCATGAACAACCAATTGCTTTTTTTCTTGAGTGCTTAGGTGGGATGGTTTAGAACCTATATTTAGAAAAGTTATGATATCCTCTCGTTCATTAGGCACATGCATGATTTGAAATAGTTGCACATCAGGTAAGTCATCCTTAATAGTGTAAGTCGATTCCCTAGATTTAATGTGTGATAAGTGATTAGGTCCACAATTAGCCTTACCTAGTTTTACCATCACAAAAAATTAAAACTCTTAAAAGAGCACAATCCATTGGCAAATGTATCCATGCAAAACCAAATTATTCATGAGCTATTTTAGTGCTTCATAATCTATAAAGAAAGTGAATGGAGTGGCCAACAAATATTGATGAAAATTTTGAAATGTATATACCATGGATAAGGCTCCACATTCTATAATTGAGTAATTATATTCAATTGGAGTGAAATTTTGACTATAAAATTAGATGGGATGATCAAGACTACCCTTACCAGGTTGAGCAAGGATAGAGCCCACTACTATGCCTGAAGCATCAACATGCACATGAAATGCATTTTTATAGTTTATAAATGGAAGAATGGGGGTAGTCATTGAATTATCCTTTAGTTCTATGAATGCCTAATGGTGAGCATCTATTCATAAGAACTAACAATTATATATAAGTAGCTCCTCTAGTGGTGCTAAAGTATTATCATATCCCTGAATGAATTTCCAATAGTACCCTGTGTGTCCTAAGAATGCATAGGCCTTGTACTAGGTGGTTAGGATTAGAAGGTGAAAAATGACTATAATCTTAGCTAGATCCACTAAAAATCCATCACAATAAATAACATGACCCAAAAACATTCCAAATGAAATAGAAAAAACACACTTCTTCAGATTCAAATAAATCTAAAGTTATTGGCAATGCTCAAGAATGAGGTAAATATTAGTATAATGATCATGTACTAAACCATATATGGTCCAATCATCCAATTATAATTATAGGAACTTATGAATAATATCCTTAAAATATTTTACCACAATTTGTGAGAACATAGCCAGATCATTCTTTAAATATAAGGGCATCACATTGTAAGCAAATGGATCCCATTCAGTTGTAAAGGTGGTATTGGGTTTATATTACTCTATGATATAGACCTGATGATATCTATAAAAAACATCAATGAAGGTATAAATATCACACCCAATAACTCCTAAAATTTTGTCAATGAAAGGTGTCAGAAAAGGGTTAGTTATGCAAGTAACATTTAGTACTCGATAGTCTACAAAAATATGAATGCATCAATCCCTATTGATACTTATCACCATGGGACTTACCCATTTAAATTAATCAATAGGAGTTATTAATCTAGCATGCAATATACTATTAATCTCCTCTTTAACTTGAGTGTGTAGATTAAGATTCATTCTATAAGGTCTGTTTCTAACTAGTCGAGCACCCTAAACTAATTTTATGTGCATATTACCTAAGGAAATATGCACTCATTTCATCTCTATGTAATTACATGGAAAAACATCTTGTATTATTTTAAGAGTTTAAAAACTTTGGTGATCTCAATATTAGACCAATAATTACCCACAATGGCCATTATAGATGTGTCCTATGTGCTAATATTATGCTAAACTATTTGGAGTGGATTTAAATACAATTTATGGTCATTTTATTTATGTATTAGATATTTCATACTTCATACTTAATATGCAAATCCATGTGATCAATGGATAGATCTGAAAGCTTAGAATTGGTACCTTCATCAACCTAGTACACAACCTTATATTTACCTTTTTGTATCTATTCTCTTAATGCATGGGCTAGTTGAGAGTCAAACGGTGAAGAAGATGAAGTAAGAGTATTAGATTCTTTGAAAATGGATAAGTTATCCTCATGTGCACCATATATATGTCGTATGTAGTTTTCAACTAGTGTGGGATTGCATGTAATAACTTGATGCATGGATTGTAGGGATAGGCATAAATCCATGTGAGGAGATGAGTAAAATAAAACCAAAATCATATTACTTTGAATGGCACTCCAAGAATCTATATCTAAGAATCATTATTGATGTATATAACATGCTCTAGCCTAGGTGCATAAAGTACCATAGAATGCATGAACCCATAAATATTCAAGCAAAGATGAATCATACACATTCCAAAGGTTTTCAAAAGCCTCAAGATGAGTTTATAGAACACTAATACCATCAAAACTTAAATTGGCATGAACATGATTATCATGATGAAAATTATTATGCATAGTAATGCACACTTGGTCCCAAGTGAGAAAATTATGATGGAAAGTTACTCACCATCAAGAAACTATCATTTGAAAAACATATTGAAGTGAGTGTATCCATTCATATTAAAACACATATAAGGCTTCTAATTATTACACATACTCTCAGACTTCCATTTGAACATGAAACCTATGTGCTTGATCTAACCACAAGGATGGTCTAGCCATCATACATCCATGAAAAATGTGAATAAAATTATGGTGCTTAAGTATCTTTCACATAACATCTTATTGACTACCAATTATGCCACAAATTCATTCGCTAATATCATACTCTCCATGATCCAAATGGTCAAAGCATTTTTGGTAGTGTTAGAAATAGATTGTACATCTACCCAATGTAATATATCATCTATACTAAGATTAAGACACTCAATTCCCCAAGATGTGACATTATAAATATGATTTATGTCCTCATCAATGTTAATTATCTCAACAAAAGGAGGTCCTTGAGCATGGTCTAAGGGGATTACGATGCACTGATCATCATTTTCAAAAATGATGTAATGCTTTTTGAATCTCAAGTCAACATTACTTTTATAACACTGTGGATGACCCAAAATAGATGGGAAATCATCAAATTTAGTTATCCTTGAAAATGACACATAAAATATCAATGGTGGCATACTTAAGAAATCCTATGGAAAGTGCACGAGTCTTATTATCCATGAATAATACATGTAGAAAGGGGTAAAAAGAGGTTTCTCCATCTTTATCTAAGTTAGTGAGTACATTCACTTCTACACCAATGTTAAATAGTATATCCTAAATGATCCAACCATCAATATCTATGTTTACTAATATTTATTTATCATACTCCATAATAGGTTGGACATGAGCCTCTTGTCATCGTGCATGGTTCAACCAATGATCCTTTGAATGCTTTGGTTTTTGATGACTTAGCCAATTCCTCAAAAGGGGAATGATGTTTTTGTCAAGAAATAATTTTCATAATTCATGAAACTCATCACGTGCCAAGTATTGAAGATCTAAATATTTATACATTTTAGAGAGCATACCATCATCTCTATCTTTAAGGAACTAAATTTCACCTTGTAACTCTTGTACCAAAGTCATTGTGTCTTATAATACTTATTTATATTGTTAAACATATAATTAGCAATTTTTATGAGGCTCTTCCCATTGAACCTTATCTATAGGTGAAATTGAAATGGACTAGGAAGGAACATTACTTCATATAGCAATATTTACCTTGGGACCTATCAGAGTTGTAGGGCATAGTCTCCAGTAAGTAGTTGGATTTTTTTAAATCCATATCATTCCAACACCCTTCTCATTTTTCTCCTTGATGATGGTAGTATACAATTTTGGTCATTCATCCAAATGATGCTCATTCTTACAAAAGACATCAATTGGATAAACTAGGTAGTAAATCTAGTAATGCTCTAGAGATATACACTTGTATTAGGTTTTAAGCATAAAACAACCACCTCCACATCCATGACCATAATATCTATAAGACTATCCTCCACCATTTTCCTAGTTTTTGGTAACATAAGTCTAATGAGTATCATGTGTGTGACTCATGAATCTCATTTATAAGGTGATAATCATTCATATCATAAGTATATGCATCACATATTTTATAATATGATGATAGATTTGATTGAGTAGTGTGATGAAGCATGGGTAATCACTCACATCATTGTCTTATTTGTAGATCTCATAAGATTGATTTACCATGATGTGAATACTCTTTTTGGAATAATTATTCCTATTATGAATTTTAGTTTCATAGTCAACACACCATAAACTACTATGAGTTCATGAGTATTATTTATAATGAGATTCTCAAATTGAGATTCCATACCAATAATCTTGGCTTCCATAAAGGTACTAATCCCTATGTCTATAATTCTAATGGTTTCAACATGAAGGGCAAATTCCAAGGCCTCACATAGGTTAGTGAAGGTCTTTTGGGATAAGGTGCATCAAAAGGGAAGTAACAAGCCTCCTAAAAACCATTGGGCATGCTGAGTCACATTTATCTCAAATGATAACTTGGAAAGAAGAATTTTAAAATTAACATCATACTTGCTCACAATCTTAGTGAGTTATTATTTAATATCATTTAGAGTAACAATAATCTATTGTTCAAACTCTGGGATGTCAAATTCCTAAAGAAAACCTAACTTCAACTACTCATAGTTTACTAAGTTGCCTTACATTTAGTAGAAGTAATGCTACATGCTTGCCAAATAATTTCACACTTATGGACATGTTATACTATGTTTTCAACACCATGATATTAAAGTAGATGAAGTGTCATCTGATAGTAAAATGTAGGTGGACTGGATGTTGGCAATATAACTTATTAGGATGCATTTCTAGTCCCTTATGAACCTTTTGGGGGAGGTCCATCAATGCCTCACGCACCACCTATAGATCCTCTAGCTAGACTACCCCCGGTACCACCTCCCACACCTATTATGACAATAGCAACACTTGATACATTAGGCACATGAGTAGGTTGATTAACTATGTAAGGGTATGTACTCTTTCCACTAGCTATACTTAGTCTACTAGGAATTCCAAATTGAGCAATAGGGTTGAATTATAATGGGAAATAAATTGATAAAAAATTACTATCTTGATCTTATACTACAAAATTTTCTTCAACTAGTTCAAAATCTAACTCTACATTATCTATATTCCAATTTCTTACAATAACATTATCTAACTCAAAGGCATGAACATGCACTATGGGTGGGGAATTGGTCATATATATATTAGGTTATATAGTCCCTAATACTTGAATTATTTCTCCTATATGTACTTGTGTCAGTGTTAGGTGCGGTATTGTGGTTGAGGATTCCTTATTATGACTTTCTACCTCCCTACATATCCTCACAACACTTCTAGAGTCCTCTCGACCCCTCCCTGTGTCACTTAAAATCATCCCTTCACGTAGCCTCATCATACTTATGATTACATAAATCTTATTGACTATCTACCATGATAAAACAATAATATTATATCAAAGTGTGCCCATTCATTCCCCAATGACTATGTTTCTCATACAAGAGGGGGCTTAGCCATCCATGTGGAGGTTTTCAAGTCTTGAATCAAATATAAGCTTATTAATCTCTAATGAAAACTACCTAAGATACCTTTTACATAGATCCAAGAGGAAGTTAAACTAGGATTCCATTGGACAAGATTAATTAGAGACCACATATTCCAATATATAATATTTTTTGTTCATCACCACTAAATATCCACCACACATGTCCAAGGTGATCCCAATCTTGCCAAGGCTGATTGACACTCTACTGACCAGGAGATATTCTATCTATAGTTACTTAAATAGTCTTACATGTACATTGAAAGCCAAGCATGCAAGTGAACATGACTTATATAAATAAAAATTCATAGATTGAGTCATAAAGGTTATGTTCTAACCATGTGCATGCATAAAATCCTAGTTCAAGTCACTAAAGTAAAGAATTCTCTTCTATGGTATTAACCCAAAATTTTACATTTTCTAGAGATAGTTGTTTGATCATTTTACTACCATAATTAAAATAGGTTCTATGAGTCCTTATAATATAACCAAAAATTTGGGCTCTTTTCTTTTAGTCTAGCATATCTTTTCCCTAGTTGTGTGCCTAAGAAAATAAGAGTTCCAATGAGCTAGCGTGACAACATATCATGCAAGAAAAGTTTCTCATGTGCTCACCTGAAGCACATAGCTTAAGATCAATTTATATTGGTTTTGTCATGTGAAAGTGTATTCATTTACTTTCTTAAGCTATGGTGAAATCATATTTAGTTCCATGTCTAACTCTTAACTATTCATTCATTATTTAACTAAGGAAAGAAAAAGAAGTTGGGTATAAGCTAATAAAAAATAATAATCACTCCATTATATTCATGAATAAATTACATAAGTATTTCATCAACACATAAGTTTCCTTTAATTACATTCATATGTCATATCCAAGATTACAATAACTCTAGGATTATAATGATCAACAAAAACACTAAGTAAAACATGGGGGTATTTATACATGGTTTAACCCAACCATTCAATTACAAAAGTGATTACAAAAATATGACTTTCCAATGACCATTAAAAATAATGAATCATGGAAATACATTTATAATAAATTTATAAGGACCTAGGCCTAACTACCCATATATACTCTCTATGCTAGATCATCATCATCATGCACTTATCTTCCCATGGTCTAGTCTTGATTTGTGATTGACTATTCTTCTTTGATGTTCATGTGAACCGTTCCCTAACCATGTCCATTTTTACACATTTCCCAAGTATTTCACTAATATTCAATTCATACATTCTCTAGTTTTCCATGTATCATGCTTCTTTGTTCCATGCGACTTGCCTCTTTCGCATCATGGTCTTCTGTGTTGTGTCTTTCCCATGCCTACACTTCTTTCCATTCCACTTGTCTTCAAAAATACTTAGCCAAAATTGATTCAAAATTAAAGGCCCAACATATATTGACTTGTCTAACTATGTTCCCATCAAGTCCAACACTGCTTGACAAAAGTGACTTACAAAGCATGAATCTCAATAAAAAATAAATAAATGTTAGGAGTCTAATGTGAACCCAAACATGGTTGAATAAGGATTGCATAGTTACATCTACATCATTATCTTTGTTATAAGTGACCATGATAACCATCTTTGAAAACCTATCCACTACCATAATCATAATGTCATATTGGCATTTAGTGATATGCAACCTAGTTATGAAGTCCATGTTGATAGATTCCCATGGTCTAGATGGAATCGATAGAGGTGTGTAAAGTCCTAGATTCTTGTTCATAGGCTTGGTGATACAATAAGGAATGCAAGACTTGATGTGTAACTTCACATTTATGTGCATGTAAGGTTAGTATAAGTGCAGCTAAAATGTATCTAGAGTCCTTGTCATGCTAAAGTTGCTCAAGGTTTTGGTGTAGTGCTCCTCCAAAATGAGATGTTGGTAAGGTGCACCACTAGGAACATAGATATAGATGATCTTATAGAGAAGTTTTTTAGACAAGTATAAATATAAACCTTTTTTACCTTATCAAGGTTGGTGTAGGTGTTTGAAAATTACTGATCAATTGAATAGAGGGATACTTAGTCTATAAAGTTGTGGTCATGCATGTCTAGTACTGTGATGAGTGTATAAACTAGTGATTAGCTAAGGCAATCTTCTACCTTATTATCCTTACCTTTCTTATTCTTGATCACAATATGGAATTGATGTAGATAACTCATCCATTTCATGTGATTCTCTAGATTAATCTACATTTATGGGAATTTAAGTGGCTTATGATCAAAATGAACAATTATATCCTCCCCTATAATGTAGTGGTGCCATTTATAGATTTATTCAAGAATAACACATAATTATTTATCATTAGTGGAGTAACTTTTCACCATATCATTGAATGTATATGAATGGTATGTGACTAGATGTCCATGCTCTATGATCACTACATTAAGTTCATAGTTAGATGCATCAGTGTGAATCTTGAAGGAGTGTGCAATGTCAGTCATTACAAGAACATGCACTATGCAGAGGCATTGATTGAGTACCTAAAAAGTGCCTTGAGTCTAATTAAACATAAATTTTACATGTGTTATCTATATGAAAGGTAAAGAGAGGTGAAATAAACCAAGGATGAACTTATGGTAAAAGTTAGAGAGTCTAAGAAAAATCATCAATTTTATGAGATTACATAGAGTAGGCCAATCTTAGATCACTTTGATATTCTCTATGTCTATATGAACCCTTTCATGGATAATAACATAGCTCATGAATTGAATTTATATAATGCCAAATATACACTTTTCTAAGTTGGCCTTAAAATTTTGTTGACACAAGGTGTCTAAGACACATGCGACATGTTCCATATGATCCTAAAAGTCTTGATAAAGATGAGAATGCCATCCAATTAGACAATGATAAAGGATTTAAGAAATGGAATGAGTAGATTATCCATCAAGCACATGAATATAGTTGGTGAATTAGTTAGTATGAAATGCATGACCAACCATTTATATAATCCTTTTTGTGTCTTGGGGGTTGTTGTTGAGACATCTTCAGGATGGACTGGTACTTAATGGTAACCTAACTTCCAATCAATCATGGTAAAGTATTGTGCACCTCAGAGCTGATCCAAGAGGTTTGCAATGCATGGTATGGGATACCGATGCTTCACCATAATTTTTCCTAGTACATGATAGTTTATATAAAGATGTCAAGACCCATCCTTCTTAGGTGTGAGGACTGTTATACTCCTACAAGGAGAATATCTAGGCCTAATCTTGCTCTAATTGATGAGATATTATATTTATCATCAAATTTCATCATTATCCCAAAATAATTTGTGATATATTGGGTTGTTCAAAAGAGGGGATCTAGGAACCAAATTGATGTGGTGATTTACTATCTAGTATGTTTGAAGACTTTCAAGCTATGTGAATACTTCACTATGTTATTCTAGTAAATTGTCAAGATACTACTATTATGATGTTGTGTGAGTGGTGCATGATGCCATAATGTGATTCATCTTATGTGTAGGTGTATCGGGGTGAAAAATTAGTAACACAAACTTATACATGTGCAACATGAGTTTGTGGCACTACTTGGTATATACCAAGGTGATTTTGGTTGTGGGTGATAGATCAAAAAGGATATATAAGTGTTATTACATGTGAATAATCTAATATTGTGGCTTGTATTGATAATTAACTTCAAATTCATACAAATATAATATTTCCAATAAGATGTCATAGACCTCCAAATGTATGATGTCATAAGTGACATTGTCCACCATATACTTGAATTTGTATTGGAAAGTGAATTGTCAATAGACCTATATATACTTCCCTTGATAAATCCACCCTAGAAAATATGGATTAGTATGTGAAATATTGGAAATGTCAAGGGTTGTGTTATAGATTACATAATGATGTTCTTCTGACTGTCACTATCAATCATCACATGAAGAGTCTAACCCTTCACTAAGAATTTGGTGTGGAAAATATGCTCATGATCCTCATAGACGTTGATAATAGTGGTGTTGATGCTTAAATAAGAGTGATATGGATCAATGTTATCATTTGGTGAGGTTCTTAATGTATATTTTATGAGTAAAGTTTGTTTCACATTACATTCAAAGTCATCATGGGTGGGTAAGCAATGGAAATGACACCACTTTTTACTACATGTCTTCTTTCTTTTATTTAAGGTAAAAGGCATAATAAACTTTGATGTGTAGTATTATAAGGTTGTTCACATTTATGTTATAAAGGTTTGATGCACATGAAATTCAAAGTAATCATGGGTGGATATGTAATGGAAATGTAACCACTTATCACTAGAATTATTATTGCCATTATCTAAGGTAGAAGGTGCAACAAATTTGAATGTGCAGTCTTCTTAGGCTACTCACATTTTCAAGAAGTGTTTTGATTATATATAGAAGGCTACAATGTCAATTTATGTGAAGATTGGCCCTTGCACACTGAATTAGATGAATAAGTAGAACTTTGATTCATATTTAATTTGCATTTAATCTTGGCGGCATTACAATATGCTTACCCTAAAGTGTCATAATTAAATAAATCCATATTCACAAATATAAGGTGAGAGTCTATTGATGTACTTCAAAACCTTATGTTCTTCACTCAATTTCTCTCATAGTTGTACCTATCAAACATATAATGTGTTAGTGAAGTCTTACATTGATTGATCCTTATGCAAACACAATTGTTATAACTTGATGTATTCATACTCAAAGTGATAGAGAGGGTAGTATTCCTCCTTCATCACATTAAAAAAATTATTCTAGGTTTCGATTGGAATGCACTCTTGTGCATATTGCATATTGAAGGTCTACAACTAGTGAATAAATAGAATGGACATCTTTAACACTGCAAAGGTGGTATTATCAACATTAGTGAAGCAATTGACTAAGAAGTACAACTCAAGTTGTCAAATCTAGGAATTCAATGCTTTAACATTGATCTTGACTTCAAACATAGGGATGTTGATATTGACTTGTAATTTGAAGAGTGTTTATTGCTGAAAAATGCTATTGAGCATACCTTAGTGGTGTAGTGGAAGGCCTTGGGTTTAAATTTATCATCAACTCATATAATTAGAATTTTTTTTGGGTGCATTATGCCTCTAGTGCATAAAAAATAATCCTTTAAACTTTTGAGGCTACCTCTATTTGATTCTGGGTGTCATCCATCTTAATTTTTATATGAGATTCTTGTAGATATTATAAAATATAATTGATTGACATACCTTCTCTCTAGTTTCACTCATGTGTTTATCAGTATAGAAAGGTAAATCTAAGTTCTGATACTAATAATCCACACATGGGACACATGGCCAAGTGTTTAGGGATAACTGAGTTTGGTTGTGTAGAGTGAATGCACAAAGACATATTCATATATAAAAATCAATACATATTAAATAGAGTGGAAGTCTTAACTTATAGGAAATGCAACTTGTATGTGATAGGAAATAATAGGGAAAATGATACAATGTCTTACAATGTGTGTGTTATAGTGTAGATATACAAAGCATACTATCTATGTTATAATTGTGTATGGCATTGACCCTTGGCTAGATGCATATGTTACATATTTATACAAGAAGATTACATGAGTAGTTATAACTATTTTTAGTTACAAAGAAGAGAGTTATAAGTTATTTCATCTTCCTTCTTGGGTGAGGGTTGAAATTCTAGATTAGTGGTGACCAATGGTATAAATGATAAATTTCTAAATGGAAAGTCCCCCCTAAAAAGACACATGGTTAGATCAGGATGACACATGGATGTGATGGAGTAAAGATAGGCATGGGTAAGTTAGTTTGAAACTAGGTTCTAGTAAGGCATGCATGCTTACAAGATGAGGAGTGTGTAATGGAGTGTATACGTTATGATTAGGGGAAATCTAGGTGTAAAATTTTGTAATCAATCATGAGACTAATGCACATGAGTGTTATCAAGATTTATATAGAGGAGTATGTAGGATTTCACAAGAGGTGCAAGCTATGTGTAAAAGAATAAGTGAGGAGCTTAATCTTCTATGTAGGGGTTGTAAATGGATCAAAAAATAGTTGTGAATACTATGTCACAATAACCTAATCAAATCATCTTATCTAATACAACTAAGATACAATTTACATGATTACTTGAGTCTCTAGCTTCACTCCATAAGAAGATAGTGGAGCGTCATCTCATATCTCTCCCTCCTCCTTTAGAGGTTGATACAAATCAACCTCTATCAAAAATATATGATGCCTATGCTTTTTATGACTATCAATAATGCATATGGCATTCTATGAATATATGTTTCAAATTGAAGCATAAGATATAGGACCTCAATGATAATTAAAAGATCACATTTGATGATTTACCGAAGGACGCTCACAACATGTTGATCATCAAAATTATAAGATATTCAATAATCTATTATAGGATCATTCTAAAGAGACACCAAAAGTATAAATGGTATATAATGCACATCCTTCTCTACCACATCATGGGTACCCATTATATGAGATTATTGACATGTTTACACATGATACACTTCCTATAGTTTAGAGGCCTTGTATTACATTTTATGACAATGAGATTATGAATGATGATTAAAATATTCACTCATTATTTATTAGGTCACATATTGATCATCAACTTATACACAATGTTATGGTTGATGATGGTTCTAGTGAAAATATATGTATCATGAAATTACTCACACATTTATGATATACACATGATGATTTATACCCTTATACCAATAAAATTATAACATTTGAGGGGAAAGCACAACAAATTTTTGGTGGGATTGATTTACGTCTATAGGTTGGGCCAACACATGTGACTAGAACATTTTTAGTTATACCACATACATGAGTATTTGATATGTTTGGATGACCTTAGATTCATAAATTTCATGAAATACCCTCTACAGTGCATAGATGTCTCAAGTATATTCATGTCAATCAGGTAATCATAGTTTTAAGGTTTTAATATAAACATCTATTATAATAAAATAAGTTTATTACAAGATAGTTAATATTACAACATACTAAGGTTAATCATGATGAAAGCGTAATTAAAAGGCAATCCCTTTTCCTACGTGATAAACATTAGAGAGGTTGTTGCATTAGATAAATATAGTGCACTCTATTGATTTCTCATATAACCTACACAACCTAATGAGTTGTTAAGAGAAAATCAACATGTTTCATATAGGATAAAAATGTATACTAAAATTACAAAGGGGGTTAGTCTATCATTGGTGACATAAAATAAAAAAGTAAATTGAATAATATAACACCTTATGCTTAATCCCTTGGATTGATAAATATTAAAAATTAATGAAATAACCAATATAATATAAAACAAACACATTTATACCTTCTGTGTGGACTTTACTTGCTAACCTAATTGAAAATAGGTCTGTGCTCAGTTTTTAGAACTAGAGGTCTTTGATGATGTTGAATTCACATGTAGGCAACATCTCCCATTATCTATACTTGGTTTGGATTAAGAATTGACATGAGAATGGTGAAGCTCCTTATGCATTTTTTTAAAGTAAGTTTAGGTCCAATAAGTTTATCTATAATGGTGGGAGAACCTTCAATTTATAGACATGGTGAATCAATGAGGACCATCCATATTGATATCAAGATGGACCATTAAAAATGGGTAAGTTGGATTGTTGAGGAAGATATGGGTTAAAATTAATGAGGCATGGGCCAAGCATGGGATTGAATTGCATAAGGTTTTGGTTGAGTTATGTAAGAGGTATGGGCTGATGTGAGGATAAATATATTTATTTGATTTAAAAAATATGGAATTCTAAAAATCTATGGAAAATTACATTAGAGATGGATTAGATAATTAACAACTATAATTAAATAATATAATGTGATGTGAGAGGTATGGGTTGTAACAATGAGTCATGGGTCAAACATGGGCCTGACTTGGGATTTGGTTGAGTGATGGGTCTGTTTAGAGTTTTTTCCACTCCATGCTTTATGATTTCATGATTTGGAATTTTGACTTGAGATAGGTTGGTGTGAGGATAAATATGATTTATGAATTTTTAGAAATTATGGATATTCAAAATCCATGGGATTTTTGATTAAGGAAGAATTATTTAATTAATTTAATGAAAGAAGACATGAATAGTGAATAATGAACAATTAATAGTGGTGATGAATAGTGATAATGGAGTAAATAATCCATTGTGCATATGGAACAATGAATAGTCACGATGAATAGAGATAGTAAAGGAAAGTTAGAATTGATATGAAGTGTCAAATTTTAAGTTTTTACATTATTCCTCTATTTTAGAAGGTGGTGTGAAACACTAGATGAAGCGATGATTTTTAAAAGGATGAAAAAGATGAAAAATATGGATGAAAATTTAGACAAAGAATTTTTTAGTGACCCATGATGCCCCCTCGAGAGGGCATGCAGGACATGGATAGGCTCTCAAAAAGTATAGGAAGAAGCTAGAATTGAAGAGATTAACCCATCTATGAGATTAATTTATATGAGATAATGCCTACATGCATTGATATCTAATGATGATAGAGTATAAAAATTATTTGACCCAAAGTGGGGGGAAATGGGAAGGATGCATCCCAAGATAAGCAACACACTTTGATTTTCCCCAAAAGGGTAGAAGTTATGAGCTTGGAAATAGAATAAATGCTAAATGATGGAATTTTCCAAAAGAGGGGGAATTTATTGATGAATTAATTTTCCCCCATAGGGTGGATTTGATTGTTGATTAAATGATTTGCCCCAGTAGGGTTGATTTGATCATTGATCAATCTAATTGACTGTATTGATTATTTAACAAGCATAGCTCAAAGAGTTTAATGTATTACATAGATTAAGATAATATGAATGACATAAATGTAGGTGTGATGGTATAATGATTTATTAAATAATGAATAAGACACAAAAAATAGATGCACAAGAATGTGCAAAGGTAATGAAATAAATGATTGAAATAACATAATACTAATGGAATAATAATGAGATAATGGTGGTTGAGCTGACCTCATAAAATAAATGTAACTGAGTGCTACCTACATTGTCCAAATGGAACTTAGTGCAATTTAGTTATCCCAAGATAGTATAAAATGATAAAAAATGATGAAGAATAGGATAGAAGACCTAATTTTACAATATAATGATTAATAATAATGGAATAATGTTTATGACTCTTTGATATTCTTATTTGGATATGCACATCTTGATTAACATATATGTATACAAAATGTTTAATTTTTTTAATTTGATCAATGAAAATGTGATGATGTGATGTGGTCAAACTTGAACTAAATGATTTGATTAAATAATGAATGACTTTTCAAGGGTTGATATTGCCATCGTAGGTGTCATCATATATAATCCTTAAGAACTTTATTTTTAATATAGCATGTGATGATATGAATCATGATATAAAACATCATGATGGGCTAGATGTAATATGCATACGGACTGACACCTGATCCAATAAACAAATGAAATAAATGCACCATGATATGGAAAAATCAATATGAAATTTTAGTTGTATGAAAATGGATGGACTCAAGTACAAGTTTAGGGAATAATCTCATGATGATGACCTTGTTATCATAATGGATTGAGCCAAGGAAACAATAATAAAAGAAAATAAATAAGTAAACAAGAAAACACACACACACACACACAAAACTAAAACTAAAAGTAATAGAAAATATATTTTCATGGATCAAGTCAAAATCCACATGTGAAGGCTAAATTAAATGATAAATGAGTGGTTCCCCCAAGCAAGGACACATGTAAGGGAAGGAAACATTCCAATGTGGATGAAATTTTGGAACCAATGATGACTCTACCCCATTAGAGAAGATTTTGGAAGGACACATTCTAGTGGTTGTTAAAATGATTGGATTAATTATAAATTAAGGATAATGACTAGATTTAGGACAAGACAATTTTTTTTTAATTTTGTGGCTTAATATATCTCATAGATATTTGAAGCCTTTTTCAAATGTTTATGATTTTGGAAATATTTTGAATGTTTTTGGGTTTTTAGCATCTCAACTCAATAAAGGATTAAGAGATGTAGAATGGATTAACTCAAAAAATGGTGAGTGTGGGAGTGGTAACTCAAAAAACATAGATAGCATATGATTAACTCATAAATTAAGTTGAATTCATAAATTGAATGCTACCTACATAGTGTAAATAGACCTCAAGCCATTGTAGTTCCTACAGAATGGGATAATGAATGCTAGATAATAATGGATGAGGGAAGGGAATAATAATATCCAAGGACCATGTCATGTGAGAAGCAAAGTTGTCTGGTCGTCAAAGTGTTGTGTAGATAATATGCTAACATATTTTCAAAATAGGTCTCAATATATCTCGTACTTCTATAACAAGGTCAAGATTAGAAGACTGATAGTCAAAATAATATGGGATGGGTTTAATAGGATTGAATGGCTAAAATGGATGGATTGGAATAGTCTTCAATGCAAATGAGGCTACTTCCAAGTGTTAAGGTACTTTTAGACAACAAATTATTAATGCATGACACCAAAAACCTTGTTTTCATCATGGTAGTTACCCAAGATGTCACAAGCATGGTTTTCACTATTAGATGAATTAATTCTCTTTATCTTTTGATTTTTTTATATTTTTAATTTATTCTTTTTATTTTTTAACATCTCAAATCAATGGAGGATTATGAGATGCATAATGTTGACCCTTTCAATGTTTATCCTATACCTACTCTAAATAACTACTTTGCTAGAATGATGATGCAGATGCAAACTACACTACTATTGTGATCTTTGTTGGTCATTGATTTTGTTTCCTTCAAACCTATAGACAAGATGTATTCATAGTCTCTTTGAAAAAGAGTGATACTAGGTAGGATAAAGAAGGATAGGCATAGGATAAATGATCTAATTAGATAATGGAATATAGGAGTTGAGTGAATAATAGGATCATAATGGATTATATAATTATTGAGGGACAAATAGAGATTGTGATTTTTAATCACACACATTATTTATGATTCTAGATTTGACATGATTTAAGTTTTGGTGGGGATAAAGACCTCTATAAATTCTCTAAATAAGGCCACAATATTTTTTTTTATTTAGGCCTGAGAGATGTTATAATTTGAATATGTTATAGATTATCTATTGTGTTGATATTGATTTCAATAATGACTTCATAAAGAAATGAGAAACTAATTGGATTAGCTATTGGCACCTCAAAGAGATGCCACCAAAAATGTTTTCTTAATTTTGATTGTCCTATAGCACCTCAAACAAGGTTTCATTAAGGGATGTTAAATTTTGATTTTGATTATTGTTTAGTGTCTCAAACAAGGTTTTAATAGAAGATGCTAAGTTTATAATTTGATTATCCACTAATGCCTCAAACAAGGTTTCACTACGAGATTGTTATTCTACCTGAATGCTATCTTGGTTCCCCAAAAATTCTATAATTGAGATATTTCCATGAATTTTTTTTAGTAATATGTGATTTTATCAGTCTTATTCAAAATTTATGGGAGGTGAAACATAAATATAATAGATAGGATGTTTAATGTTAAAAGGATATGTAATTTTAATGGAAGGGTAAAAGGAAACACAATAATTGTAGAAGCTACCAGGAGATGATATGTCAATTCTAAAGAAAACATCCCCAATAACATATAAGAATCACAAATGTATTCAAACTAATCAAAAAGGAGTGTGTAACCAATGTTAGAATAAATATTAATGTTTTTTTATTCTAAATCAATTGGATTCATTAAAATTTTATAGCCAATGCCATAATATACACTAATACATTTTGATTATGAAGTTGATTCTAACCAAGGGGATATAAATATAATGTTGAGACTGATGTTAATTTTGATTTTGATGCTAAATCTAATATTAGTTCCAAAATGGAACCCAATTATAATATGGTTCTAAAATAGAACTTGATTCTAATGTTGATGCTATCAATAATGTTGGCTCTAAAATAGAACCTATTTCTGATGTAAAGGTAGCTAAAAAGAAGGCATGTTGAATTGTGTTGTCCACAAGTACCTTGTTCACCTTTTGATTAGAAATTAAGGATTTGGTATGAAGGAATTTTATAAAATGGTGGATATTTGGAAAATTGAGAATAATGGGATGTTGCTCAATAATAACATGATCTTTAAATATGGGCTCATTGAAGATGGGTCATGTGTCGAATAAAGGTCATTCATCAAATAAATTTAGACCCACAATGGTTTGGGTTTGGACAAAGATGGGTGATTTGAAATAAAAATTGATAATGGATTACATAGCCTGATCTTGATTTGGAAGTGTATGAATTTAATCATTCTTGGGAAGGGAATCATGACATATCAAGATCGAGTAGTTATCAAACTTGGACACACTAGGGTATTTAATAGATAATGGCCATTATAGGGGTAATGTTTAGCTCTATTATGTCTTTAAGACTAGATTTGATTAACAACTAACAGATGAAATGCAAAATGTATATGCAAACTAGGCTAGTTATTGGTTAAGCTAGGTGAGTTGATCTATTGCATTTTAACATATGAATGTCCATGCTAGAACATGTTTAATATTGAGAGATGCCATGACTCAAATTTAACTTAGAAAAATACCACCAATAAAGGATATATGAAAGGGGAATGGATTGGAATAAATTATACCTAAAGAGGCATACTGGTTTAATTAGAATGGGCTAAAAGAGGGAAATCTTGGCCTTAATTAGAATGGGACCAAAGAGGTCAGTCTTGGTCTTTGATTGAAATAAGCCCAAAAAGGGTGATCTTCATTTTAATTAAAATGGGACTAAATAAGGTTGTCTTGGTATTAAATAGAATGGGACCAAAGAGGGTGGTCTTTGTCTTTGATTGAAATGGGCCCAAAAATAGGGTGAACTTGGTCTTTGATTGAAATGGGCACAAAAAGGGAAAATTTGCTTAATTATAATGGTCCCAAAGAGGGCATATTTAATTAAATTTACTTGTCTTGGCCCCAAGGAGGGTGTAATGAATTGAAATGATTAAAATGAATTAGAATATGGATGACATGACTTTATCATTCCCAACCGACATACACAAGAGATTAAATTAAAAATACAAGAAATGATTTGAGTTGGCATGTGATTGATTAAGAATAATTGGACTTGGTCAAAATAGACCTAATTTTGGTGTTGTTCCAATATGTGGCTTTGAATTTGACTTTGATAAAATTTGACCTAATTTAGAATTAGAATTAGAATGTGGTTCAAGATGAACTTGATTATATTATAATGGCTTGGTATAGGGTTCAAGATGAGCCTGATTTATCTTTGACTCAATTTTCAATTTTGTTTCAAGATGAAAATGATTTGGATTAGTTGGCTTAAAGAAGGGATGTGGTCAAAAGTGACCCAATGTGTAAAATCAATTCCAAACTAGATTTAGGTCAAAATTGCCTTGATTTAAATGGTTTTCAATTAGGTAGTATAACAATACCACATGAACAACATAATAATACAATCAACCAACATAACTCTAAGATAAGATAAAGATGGATTTAAAATTAGATAGATTAAGGCCCCATCTCACAAATGTAATGTGTAAATTCTTTGGACTTAAGTTTTTAGACTTGGTTTTAAACATATAATGGGTTTTGACACAACATCCAAATAAAAAACCTTTAAATACAAGATCCCATCTTAGTGGTAAATCAGGACTGCATTACAATCACTAAGCCTTTAATATAATCATTTTGAGATGATGAATTTAAGGATGAATTAAAAAATTTATAATGTAGGTGAAGGATCCACCCTCTCTCAAAGTACATACATGATAGATAACTAATAGGGACTATTACCTTTGAACTCCTACATTGATGAAGGTTTTATGGCTAATAGGTCTTAATCTAAATTTTTCATTAGCTTACTAGATGGTTGAAATATGGGTATAAAATCTATTGAAGAAGAGATATAAGTGTTAGGCTATTCATAGGAGGATACATCCCCTATTGAAGAGGACTTGGATTCCTTGATGGTGATGTATAATGGCTTAGCATTGGGAGTTAATCCATTACTTTCATAAAATAATTTATGGGGAATTTCACTAGGCCCCAATGACACCTGCCAACCATTTATATCCCCTATCAGATGTGTAGGTGTAATCACCCAAAAGTGGTATTCAAGTGATAAGAGTACTACTTGAGACTACCTATCCCTATCTTATCCCTAGAACTATCCTAGACCCTATTTTCACATTTATCTAGATTTTGTGTGGGACACATGTATCACTAGTCAACCCTAAATTAGTCCCAAAGACTCATTACCTAATCCTGGCCCTTCATGCCTAGTGTTCTACTAGCTGGACACTAACACCCTAATAAAAAACTAGTACCATGTGACACTAGTGTCCCTAAAATGGCACTAATGTATTTTAACCTACCTTTTACCAAACATATATATTTTCAAAACTAAATCCTCCTAAGGTCAACCTAGATATATTTTATTACCCACACAAGAAATAGTACAATATATATATATATATATATATATATATATATATATATATATATATATGTATGTATGTATGTATGTATGTATGTATATATGTGTGTGTGTGTGTGTGTGTGTGTGTGTGTGTGTGTGTGTGTGTGTGTGTGTGTGTGTGTGTGTGTGTGTGTGTGTGTGTGTGTGTGTGTGTGTGTGTGTGTGTCTATATATATATATATATATATATATATATATATATATATATATATATATATATGAATTTTATCCCTCTAACCACTAGATGGAAATTAGATGCAAAATAAACATTCAAACACAGATTAAGTTGAGCATAATTATTGTTATCAATCCCTATTTTCCCCCACTTCTACATAATACTATTTACAATAGTCCTAAACTCAAAATTTCCATATTTTCAATCTCAATTACATTCAAGGCATTCAAGGCCACTATCATACTAGCATCACTTACACTTGCACCCACACTTAGGTGGGGATAGCTTCATCAAGCTTGATACCTCCTTAGAGTATTGGTATGTACGCAAATCTATTGAAAGTGGGGTGTTTAGGATGTCAACTTATCCTAATAATGAACATAATTTTTAGCTCATGCACTAGTTGTATGGACGATCAGGGTTTTCATAATAACTCGGTCATTATAGGAAAAATAAAGGGTTATAGAACTTTTGCACATAATAATAGACCCTAGATATCCAAACATAGGTAAACCCAAAAGTTTAGGATAGTCCTACATAGAAGACACTACAACCAATATCAAGACACTACCACCACTTTTATATTAATGGTGATACTAACTAATTATGGAGTTACTATATAGGATGGGTTTTGACATAGTGATCAAATTTATGACACTTAGACCAAATTCTATCTCATTTTTCAACACTTAGTTCATCCTTATTAGGTGTTTTCTATCTAATAGGCCTCTATCATACTAACATCACTTGTACTTTCACCCACACTTAGGTAGGGAGAATTACATCAGACTTGATCCCTCTTCAAAGTATTGGTATGTAGGTAAATCTCTTCATAGTGGGGTGTTGAGGATGTACAAACTATCCTACTAATGAACACACTTTTTGGCTCATGTTAAAATTATATGGAGGATTAGGGTTTGAATAATAAATCATTCATTATAGGCCAAATAAAGGGTTCTAAAACTTGTGTGCATAAGAATAGACCCTAGATATCTAGACACAAGTGCACCCAAAAGTTTGGGATAGTCCTACATAGAAGACACTACCACCAATATCAGGAAAATACTACCACTTTATCGATAATGGTGCTACTATCCAATTGTGAAGTTACTATCTAGGATGGTTTTTTACATATTGATCCAATTTATAACACTTAAACTAGCTTCCATCTCAATTTCTAGCACTCAGATCATCTTTATCAAGTGTTTTCTAGCTAAGTCTTTATTTTCCCTATTTATTACTATTTTTAGAAAATTCAAAGGTAGTAAATTCTATAAAAAATTAGCGGCTATATTTATTGCATATTATTTCCTTGATTTAGTCTACTCAACTCTTTAATCAAACATAGGATTTACATACCCTAAGTCTTAAAAGGTCAAAACATTTGTTGAACCTAACTACTTCAAACATTGCTCAAACCTTAACCCTATATACTCTTAGGATTTGTATCCTTTTTGTGTTGATGCTCATATTTTAGTTCTAAAATTTTGGATTTGTTTCAATATTTTTTTGAAATCTTTCTTAGATTAAAATTCTTTTAAGGTTCAAAATAAACAACAAATTATTTTTCTACTTCCTAAATTATAATGGTGGAATTCAACCACTAATTTGATGAGACTGATAAGAAATAATTACAATATTTTATCTCCACACATTCAAATATGCAAGATAACCTCATCACTATTATTCAATAAGAACTTCAAAAATTAAATAATGGTCAATCTTCAACTCCCCTAGCTAATAACATTGTTACACTTATAGTGCGAACAAATCAGATAGTAAAACCAATAATTATAACCCAAAAAACTTTAGTGATAGCTACACCTCTTAAGGCTAGTTTCTCCACTCCAAATGTACAATCCTTTATGCACAAGGTTCATACTCTACAGACTAAGGTGTTACATCTTGAGAAGGGAGACACTAGGCCACCACATGCCTTATATTATAATGATATATTACATACACCTTTGGCACACCACATAGTGATAAATTCCTTGCCAATAGATTTGTGGCACCTAAAATTACATTATATAATGGTAAGGGTGACCTAGAGGACCATCTCCAAGCTTTTCATGCAACATGCTTGGAATACGTGTCTAATGATTAGATTCTCAAAAAGTTATTTCCATGTAATTTAAAGGATTATTACATATAATTTTTTTTAATGAATTATTGAGTTAATATATCATAGCATTAAATCCTTTGGTAGACATGTTTTTAGCACACTTCTCCATAAATATCAATGGAAAGATCTCTATGCTTAAATTGCACAGTTGAAACAAAAGTCAAATGGACCTATTACAAAGTACATCTTATGATATGAGATTAGATTAGATAAATTGACTATCCCCAAGCTAGACAAATAACTTTAGGACATCTTCAAACCGAGTCTTTTACCAGCATTACATGAAGCTATCTTGTTTAAGAAGTTTTTAACATTTATAGATTTGTGCCACATATTAAAAGAAAGAAAGGTCAAACTTCTATCAATGGGAAAACTAAAATATACCAATAGATCAAAATAAACTATTAATATTTCAAATAAGCCTACATACAAGGTAAAGGACACCAAGAACAAGAGTGATCAAAAGGCCATATTTAATACAACTTTAGAGCCATCTCCTTGTTTGGTTTTATTAGCCCCTCAATGCTAAATCATCACCAACCTTCTAGAATCACCAACACAAGTTTTACAATAGATCTTGGAATGTAATGTAATATCTCTTCCTCCCATAAAATAGGTTGATATCACATGGCCTCTTCCAAAGAGATATGATTCTAATGCATTCTTCAAGTATCACAAGGCACCCTATAGGCCATACAACAAATAAATACATAAGCTTAAAACATAATATACAAGATTTGATCAAGAATAACATTATTAATGTGAGCACACTCATAGAGGCATCAAAATTACAATAAATAGAGTATAAGGAATTAAATATATTCTAGGATCCATTTCTAAAGCACATAATGGATGAGGTAGGGAGAAATTTAGGTGTTCACTACACATATCAGGCACATTCAGCACCTTCATATCATACTATTATAGAGGAAATGCACCCATTATACAATATCATTAATATGTACCACACTAAAGTTCTAGTTCAACCACTCATCACCTTATTAGAGTAGGATATTGTTGTTGATGATATAGATTTACAATCACTCTTTATATGAGCCTAAATAGATCATCATCATATCTAGAGTGTTATACTTGATAATAGGTCAAGGATTAACATGTACACTATGACACATTTACATCATTTTAGGTATTTAGAGCAAGATATATTCCCCATAGACATAGTTATTAATGGTTTCATTTATCATGTTTAGAGATCCATTAGGGAGATTGTGATTCCATTATAGGTTGGCCTAGAACATGTGGCCATTCAGTTTTTAGTAGTACTTAGTGCAGGCATGTTTGATATGTTATTGGGTAGGCCATAGATAAAATAACTATGAGCCATCCCATCCATAGTGAAAAAATGTCTAAAATACATACTTTCATATTAGGTAGTTAAAATTGAGGGTATTTTATATGAATATCCTCTACCTATTTCATAGGTAGCTACATCATAGTTACCAGTTATAGTTACAAAATAGTTACTAGATATAACATAATTATCAATTATAACTTAGAGCATGATTCCTATTGATACATCATAGATTTCATTATAACCACCAGTGTAGGTTAGGTCTACTTCTACAGTATCAACACATATGCATACTCTCCCATGTAGACCATTATTAGAGAGACCCCTACATCAGATCTATGTTATAGATTCTAGAGGGCCTTCCTCCACTCACTTTTTACTGATATTAGTATTATTGAATTCTTAAGGTTCTTCAAAAAGGGAACCTATGTCACCTATAAATTCTTATACCAAATGGGTTCCTAAGACCCCTATAGTTCATAGAACACCACAGTCAGTGCCATAGATTCCTAACACCACTATATAATTAGATATAGATACATATATAGATCAATTAGTACAACATATTATGGGACCATAGTTTCCCTTTCACATAACATGCATGATCATAGTTACTTTATTTGACACATGTCATAGATATAGTGAGTCTCCCATGAGAATCATCAGTTAGTATGGTTTATCTCTTCTTGCATATACTTTCCTTCTCTCTTATTAGTCATACATAGCTTATATAAAAAAAATACAAAAATAATATAACATGTTAAAAATAAAATAAAAATTTAATTAAAGTACTTAGAAAACACAAAATTTATATATTTTATGAATTGATATGTTTACACTTCTTATATTTGTCAGAGACTACATATACTAGCTACTTTAGTATAGTTAGTTTTATCATACATACATGCTTCAATTTTTCATATTGAGTGATTGCATATTACTTACAAGACTCAAGTCCACTAAACTAATCTAGAATTTATATTATCTACCCAATGGGGGCATATACACTAATACATGGGTTTTCACTTGATACATTCACCCACTTGGGGATACCCTATACAAATTTTTGATTACCAAGTTATATCCTTCTATACTATACATCCCAATTTTAGCATTGTTGTATCTTGATATTGATAATGCTACTCTTATTTAGATTTTTTTTTGGCTATTACTACCTTATACTCAACATATGTACATCTTAGCTCTTACATAAATTTATATTACATATTTATGCATACTTTCATTTATAACTTTCCTAGTTTAAATTTGACTGTACATCTATTCCTTTTCTATTCAAGGGAATTTGAATATGCCATTGCTCCTTGGCTCTATGCCACTTCTACTCACATTATTTATGCTTTAGACATTTTCCCAGGTCCTTGTGTGTGTTTTATTGATTGTGTATGTGGACATTTAAACTTGTCCTTCTATGTGGCTCTAAGCCAACTTTATTGTTTCTTGCATATGTGGACATTTGACCATGTCATTATATGTCTTGTTTTCTTATATTTAGTGACATGTGCTCATGTGTCTTATATTATGGCCCCTTGGCCTACTTTACATCCCTCATGTGTTTTTTATGTATGTTTTTTTGCATGTGTCATGGCTATAACACTTGAATTTTATTTTTACACACACTAATTTTTGACACCATGAGGGACCTCATGCATCTACCCTCCCTACTCAGGTGCCGTGATGGACATCATGCCCTAGCCTCCTAGGTAGGTACCTAGTTTTACTTAGATTTATTGCTATATATTATTATAACTATCTTGATACCCTTGTGGAATGATAGACATGACATACATCTTACATTACAAACTTATGCTTAGATTATCTTACATTCTAATATTATGTATGCACACTATATTAGATTATCACACAGTTATCATGTATGCTCTAATTAACACATATTTTGTAGATATTTTTATTTTGAGGATAGTTATTACATAAGTTTGATAAATCCCATCAAAAGAAGGGGAATTCATAGGGGTATATCATAAAGATAAGGATCCTATATTGAATTCACAGTACATTTTTCAACACACAAGCTTAGTTATATAAAATTAGACATAGGTAAACATAGTGAGAAAATATTGACCCAAAAAGTAATACAATTGCAAAAAATTCAGACCAAAAGGACACTAGCACACAAATGGGGACACTAGTGACACATGGAAATAATTTCCAAGATATGGTGCTACTATCTAGGATCCTTAGTTTCAGAATAACTTAGATTGGCTAGAATGATATAATAGATATATTATATGTCTACACAAATTCAACTATAGGTTTATCAATTATACCTAGTTTTGCTTAGATTCATACTTATTTAGCTCAAACTCATATCAATTTTCTTAGACTGGGGGCATCATGCACAATATGACCATTCCCATTTTTAGTTCATATATATAGATACAATTTATTATAACTCAATTTAGAATTCATATACTTAGGTATCAGATTTTGGGGCATGTGCACAACACATTTTTTCCATATGCTTAGTCACACACCGATTGATTAGATGGAATGACAAATTCTATGTCATTATAATGTTATATACACTTGAAATCATATTCTATGTTGTACTCTAGTTTCATGCCTTACTTCATCTATAATGTTTGACATTCCTGAGTGGTTTGGAGTTGCCTAATATACCTAAGTGATCGTAGAGTTAACATACATAGCTAGATGTAATAATTTAAACATTTACATTACTCGGTATAATTTAGTTTTATATGCATCTACTACACATGGGTGGGAAATGATGGAGTCATATCCTAATTGAGTTCTTGATCCACCCACATGAGAAGGTTAGA